>VXAC01008083.1:0-196025 GCA_013399225.1 Rhipidura dahli
AAACAAAATCAGGGCTGATATGCTGGAACTCAGTCTACCCATAAAAGGAAAAGCAACTGGAAATTTCAAGTAACTGAAGTAATGGTGAAGTATTGGATACAAGAGTGAGACAACTAGGGGAAAAAAGAACATGTAGGAATATGAAAGAAAAGTGAAAGAAAGAAAAGTCAAGGAAGTCTCTTGGGTGTGGGTTTTGTTCTCCATTAGTAAGGGGTGGAACATGTACTGCTTGGGACAATGGATTTCAGCCAGTATCTCCAAAAAAACAAAACATCAAAGAACTGAGATGTTCCCAGACCTTCCCCATCTCTTACAGAGTGCAGAATAGGCAGAACTGGGGAAAGCATAGCAGGAACAGGGCTAGAAAATAATCTTCTAGAAAATAGAAGGATGCAGGAGAGCCAGGTTAAGAAAAATCACCTGACATATATAACAGCTCCTTGAACAACAAATCAAGACGATGTAGACTTTCAAGGAAATTCTACAAAAAAAAAAAAAAATTTCTTCTACAGTTCCTTCTACATCTCAAGACCAATTCTGTATTTGAGATAGACAGCCATGGCCTCCAGATGTGATGCTCTGTAGTAAGCAGAGTATTTCCTTAATCTCTTCTCTTGCGTCTGGGCAACTGTATCTGTGAGTGTACAAGTTTGGGGATGCCACAGGTTTCACATGCATCCTACAATTTCCTTTATGCTGCAATACACATGCCCATCATAAAATCCTGAAGTTTTCTGAAGAGATGCAAAACACTGTCAGTATTTTCTTTTCATGGCACAGTCATTGTACTGTTATGGAAGTCTAGGGGGGCATAGAGTGTTTATATTTTATTCCTTCTTTGGTTGTTCTGTTTGGTTTCTGCTTACTTTCAGTTAATGCTGGCAGAATTATATTTCATCATCATTTGCATTATCAATCAGTTGCATATATGTATCATTACACTGATTATTAAAAATTAATCTCTTATGAAATGGCAAATGCCAAAGACTACTAAAGTACGCCAAATGCCTACTTTTCCCTCTCAGAGAATGTATAATAGCAGTTTATGTTCCATGTCTTATCCTAGGTGATAAACTCACGGGCAGAAAGCAGCTCTTCAGAGGGACACAGATGAGCTGGAGGAATGGGCTCAAAGGCACCATATGAAGCTGAATATGGACAGAGGCAAAATTCTGCACTTGGGAGGAAACAACCTCTTGCAACAGTACGGGTTAGGAAATGGTGAGCAGCTATTCTGAAAAAGCGATGTGATCCTGGTGGATGGAAAGCTGGATGTGATCTCACACTGTGCCCTGGAGGCAGTGTGGGACAACTGCACCCTTGGCTACAAAATAGCAGGACCGTATTCAGGATCTCAAAAGAAAGGATTACTAGGATTTTTTAGCCCCATCCAAAATACCACATCCAGTTTGAGGCTCATCAGTATATGAAAGGCTGATAAAATTGATCAACCAAAACAATTTCAGCAGAGGAACGCCAAGACAGTCAGGAGACCAGAGCACTTGTCCTGTTAGGAGAAACTGATGGAACTGGACTTGGTTAACCTGGAGAAGGCTTGGGTGGGAGCAACTAATTGCAATCTCTCAACAGAAGATTGCTTCTGCTGAGGTTAAGAAGACCAGGCCAGGCTCTTCACAGTAGTGAGTGGACGTAGCAGAAGAGGCAGAAGCCTTCATCAAGGCTTAATCATATGAATTGTAATGAGTAATCATTGTAATGAACTGTAATGAGAGGATATTGGGAAAATTTCTTCACCCTGATGAGAGTCAAGTATCAAGCACCAGAAGAGGCTGGCTAGAGAGGTTGTGCAGTCTGTATCCTTGTAGTTTTTGTAGGTTTCAAGACCTGATTGGATACAGTCCTGAACAAAATTACCTGATCTCATAGCTGACCCTGCTTTAAGCAGGAGGTTGTGCTAGATCATATAATTGTAGAATGGTTTGGAATGGAAGGGACCTTAAAGATCATCTAGTTCCAACCCTCCTGCCAAGGGCTGGGACAACTTCCACTGGACCAGGTTGCTCAGAGCCCCATCCAACCTGGCCTTGAACACTTCCAAGGATAGAAGGCCACAATGAGGTCTCCCTGGAACCACCTCTTCTCCAGGCTAACAGCTCCAACTCTCTCAATTTGTCTACACAGAAGAGGTGCTCCAGCCCTCGGAACACCTTTGTGGCCCTTCTCAAAGGTGACCAACTTGAATTCTCTTTTAATCCCCTGTCTGATCCAATTAAAGAAGCACTATCTTAGGGTAATTGACTGTAATTTCCCTCTACTTCAGCTGGTTTTTAGCAGCTTGGAGACACTGTGCCTGTCATTTTCTTACCCAGAGAAAGGCATTGCAAGGAAGACTGAGGGAGCTCACCTCACAGGGTGAGGAAAGGAAAGAGTCAATGTGCACAAGTTGCAACACTGCACAAGTTGCAACACAAGAATTCTGGATGGACAGAAGGACAAAAACTTCTTGCCCTTGAAAACAGTTCAGCAGACATGCCTGGAGAGAAAATAAAAGTTTGAATGAGGAATTGAGCAACCTAGATTTTAATTTAGGTGTGCTTTGGTGAGGAGACTGGATTAAAGAATTTTATCAGTCCTTTCAAACCTAAATCTTTCTATGATCCTACAATTTATGTACCAGGATGTACCAGGGAGTTCTCTCTTTCACTTCCATTTGACCATTCCCTGCAACAATGGGCTTGTAACTCATGTGGCCAAACCTCTGTTCTTTCTGCCTTTTTGCTGCTCGAAGTAAAGGCTGATGAGAATCAAATGCAATTATGTCTTCTTGAGATAGGCTGTTAGTCTGCACACAGTACATAACATACCCACGATAAATCTTTGGATTTGAAAGGTTTTTATGTTGTTGTTGTAAAGGGGTCTGGCATTAGCATGTAGCTTCCCAACAACACAGTCCCGTAACAGGCTATGTTTTCACTGCAGTGAAGATATTCTTACCGCAAGAGAGGTTTACGCTCCATTATTAATTATCAGTCTAAACATACATAGAAAGGGAAGAAACACACAACAAAAATCTCAACTCTATGCCATGCTTCAAAGCACAGAAGCAGAAACCTCTTTAAAAGTTTTGGCTGATAGAAAGCTGTGCATTGTGCCACTGTAACTTCAAATATACAAATTCTGCAAAAAGCCTGACCCTTATTTAAAAAATACACAACAAACAGTAATGACAATAGAAATAGATGTCTCAAAGAGGCCCACATTAGACTTAAAGCATTGTCAGCCTCTTTTCAATCAATAAAAAGATGTTCAACATAAGACATTCATCAGCTAAGGCTGTAACAGAATCCTTCCTTGCTTCTAGCCTCTGTATAGATCCATAAAGCAAGGCAGGATACGTCCCAACAAACTTCATGTGCTTTCCAACAGTGTCAATACAAATAACATACTTGAAAAAAGATGTCTCTACTTCCAGAAAACTCCTTTATTCCAGAAGCATTATATTAATGCTAGTGAAATACCTCCAGTGATTTACCATGGGCTGCTTGACTTTTTAACTAATAAAAATAACCTTTTCTAACTCTGTATTCAGAGGCATGGTCAGCACAGCCAGAATCTGGATACACATCCTAAGAACTGGAGTAATTCATCATTTTCACTCCACCTGTGTTGTTCTTGGCATGGTGCTCAATGAAAATCCTTCACTGCAGGATGTGCTGCAATGACTGCACACATGTACAAGGACTGCCTGTGTTTTAGAAGTTCCCAGGCAACTGGCTGGCTGCATAGTGCTGTAGCAGCTGTCACTGCCAGCTTCTCTACTCAGCAGCTCCCCTCCTAGATTGTCTGCACCAAAGGCCTGGGGTGATGTACACTCAGCACTGGGCCTTCTCTTACTCCCTGGTCCTAGAGCTGCTGCTGCTGCTTCCAGACCTCAGCAGCTCCCGGGCCTCGAGTGCTTGCAGCAGTCTCTTATAGCTGCCCTCTTTGCTCTGTGTGACCTACGCTGTGCGCGGTGTGATGGTTACCTCTGCTGCTGTGCACCAGCAAGGTGTCACAGCTCTGGTACCACAGGGGACTGGTACCGGTACTGGAACTAGGACTGGGACTGTTACTGGTACTGGTACTGGTGCTGGGACTGGAACTGGAACTGTGACGGGCACACATACTGGGACTGGAACGGGGCCAGGTACTCATACAGGTACAGGGGCAGGTACCTGAACAGGTATTGGTACCAGAACCACAATTGGAATTGGAACTGGTACAGGAACTGGGATTGCAACTGGTACCAGCAACTGGGACTGAAACTGGGCCTGGTACTGGTATTAGTACTGGTACAGGTACTCAAGCTGGTTCTGGAATTGGCATGGGTGCTGGAACTGGGACTGGGCCTGGTACAGGTACTGGGATTGGGACTGGAAGTGGCACTGGCATTGAGCTGGTATTGATACTGTCACTGGGCCCGGTATTTGTCCTGGTACAGGTACTTGGAATGGTTTTGGACTGGTGCTGGTACTGGGACAGGCACAAGCACTGGTATTGATACCGGAACTGGGCCTGGTACTGGTATTGGTACTGGAGCAGGTGTTTGGGCTGGTTTTGGCACTGGGACTGGTGCTGCAAGTCGTGCTGGGACTGGGACTGGGCCGGTACTGGTATCGGTGCTGACACTGCGCTACAGGTACCAGAACAGCTCCGGGCCCTAGCCCGGGTCCTACCCGCGCCCTCCCCGCCTCACGCCCGCGGCTCCGCCCCCGCCCCGCCCCGCCCCGCCGCACAGCGCGCTGCCAGGTTGGGCACGGGGGTGGGAGGCGTCGGCCACGGTGTGTGTGTGGGAGCGGCCTGCGGTCCCGATGGAGGGGTAGTGGTTCTGTGCTCGGCTCGGTCGCCGGGCCGTGCCCTTGAGCGCCAATGGAGTCCGCTCTGGAGGGTTCGGTTACGGGTGTGATCGCGACGGTGGCCCCCGGCAGCACGGAGCGGGTGCGTGGGGGCGCAGGTGGGAAGGGCATTGTCATTTCACCGTGTGTCCCGTACTGGTGCTAGTGCTGTTCCTTCTCCTCGCCTCACCTCCCAGGCCCTGCGGGCTCACCTCAGGCAAGTCTCCTATTCAGGTGTCCTGTTCTCTAAGGAAGAGCCAGAGATTCCCTTAGCACTGCCTGTGTTCTCAGCAGAGCTCTCTACCAAGCCGATGTTAGTAGGTAGAAGAGCCTTTGTCAATAAAGCACGATGTGCCAGGTGAAGCAGACAGTGCAGGAATCCACAGAGTGGATGCTGCTGTGGTTTTTATCATTCGGGTGGTGAGACCCTCTGGGCACAGGTTGCCCAGAGAGGATGTGGATGCCCCATCCCTGGGAGTGTTCAGGGCCAGGTTGGATGGGACTTGGAGCAACCTTGTATAGTGGGAGGTGTCCCTGCTCATGGCAGGAGGATTGAAACCAGATGGTCTTAAAGTTCTCTTCTAACCCAAAGCACTCCATGGCTCTTTACACTGTAAAGCATGTCTATCAGTCGAACATAAAGTACTTCTGGAAGAAAGAGGAAGTGCATTGCTAGTACTAGTAAAGCCATTCAGTCACAGTGCACAACAAGTGCTCTTCCTGTTTAGGAGGATGTTTTCCCTGAAAAATTAGTTCAGGGAAATTACCAGCTCTTCTGGTAACTCCCAGACCAGTAGAAACAGTGCTAATAATGGGAGTTGGGAGCCTTCTCAAAATGCTACTTGATGCTTACAAATGGTGTGCATTTGATTTTGAATTAATCAGTAATTCCTTCAAACATTTTGGATTTGTGTCACCTTTGATAACAGCTCTCTTATTTTTATGGCTTTACATGTTCATGCCTTAAGGTCTTTCCTCCACACTTCTAAAGTATCCTGAAATCTACCAGCTTACCCTAGACTTTGTGACTAGGGTAATATATGTGGATTGAATGTAAGATTTTTGAAAGCCCTGCGAATAACTATCTCCTTACTAAATGGTTTATTCTGGAGGCTGAGTTGCCCCTGGAGGGCTCTGAGTGTGTTGACAGGCACAGATAATCATGCCTTCTCTGCTTGTAAGGGCATGTCCTCTTGTTCAAAAGGTGTCATTGGTTTGATTGATCAGAGTCAAGGCCCTGAACTAACGCTGGGAGGGAGCTGAGGTCTGACCATTTTAGTGGGAACATTAGGAAACAAAACATTGCCAAGAAAAGCCTGAATTGCTTTCCTCAGCTTTAAAGAAGGGCAGACTACCTCTGCCTGCTCTAGGTAGGATAGAACATAGCCAAATACTTCTCTGAGAGGACGAATTAAGTTTTAGGTGAAAGATTTTCATCAAAAGATGTTGGCCATCGTACCAAGTGAATGTAGGCTCTGTGGCTGTATCACTGTGGGTAATAGAAGAGATGCCTTCTGAAGTAGAGAATGGTTTTCTTATCTCTTTCAAAATACTTTTTCTGTGCAGCTGATGTACCTTTTGTGTAGTGCTGCGAACTTGAGGCAGCAATCCATGTATGTCATCTTGGGTAGGCTTCCATTTTTACTGAAGAAGGTTTGCCCTCAGATTCTGCAATTTGGTGATGCTTTGGAGGTCCACTTACGATTCCTCTGATCTCTAAGCATCTTGATTTTTGTAACCCCTTGGAACTTTTGATGATTAGAATACAGCCTCTAGCTATTACCACAAATGTTTCTCTTTTTTTTTTTTTTTCCAAACAATTACAGCAGGCTAGCTTGGGAAAAATGTGGGGTGAAGGGTAGTGTTAGAAGTGCCTCCTGCTCTGAGCTGCTGCCCCAGTAACACTGGCCAGAACAGGGATACCTACTTTTAGTCACCAGTATTTGTCTTCTTCAGGTCTCTATTTTTTCTGGGTTGAAGTGACCAGGAAACAACTGAAGCATCCAGGATACTAACTGCACATTGTTTGACTTGTGCTGGAGGGTGTTGTTTCATTTCTTGGAAGAAAAAGTGAACTTGAGGACATATTTGGGAAGAGTGCCGAGGTGTTTTGCTTAAACAGTTAGAGTGGATGAATTGTTGACCTTTTCTGGGAGTGGGGCAAGCTTCTTTCTCTGAAAGATTCTCTGAAATTTGCTTAGAATTTTTGCCTGGAGAGGTTGTTGCAGAAAGTTGGCATGTTAGGAAGTACACGCAAGTGTAGGTGAGCACTTTCAGAGTTTTCATCATTTTTTTGACGAATGAAGAATGAGCTGAAATCTGGCAGGGACTGTTCTTCTAAAGGTAGTCTGGCATAGCTTTTGGTAGGCTTAAACTTGTCTAGCTGTTTTTTGAACTGCCATAAATTTGCAGCATCCACACCATACCATGACAAGAAATTCCATAGGTTGCCATCCTGGTTCATCAAGTTTTTCTTTCACTTGCTTTGAACTTGACATGTGCAACCTTTGATAGGTGTCTCCTCCGTATGTCAGAAGAACATGTGATTCTTTATTCCCTATTTGGTTTAATCATGATTTTGTAGACCTCTACTATTTCCTTTCCTCAGTTCTTTTTCTTCCATCCTGCAGAACCTCAAGTGTGGTAATCACTGCTTGTGTGGGAGCCACTCTGGCTTTTGATGTGAACCTTCTCTGTAAATACTAGTACAGAGTACCAGGAATTTTACTGTGTCATTTTTAAGTGGGTGCATTAGGGGGAAAATTCTTCATGCAGTGTGAAGGAATAATATACTGTGGTCTTGCACAGTTAAATAATTGTATTCTTTGTCTTAGTTTTAATTTTTTGTCATACAAATTTTGATTTCCAGTCTGATTTGTTCACTGCTGGTGAGTACCTAGTAGATGTTTCCATCAAGCTTTTGGATGTAACACTAGCATCTCATTCCTGAGAAGTATGGATGAAGATCCTGTTGTATATTTCTGAGTGGCCTTGATCCTACAACCATCAATATGAAATTTAGCACCTCTCTTTGATCACATGAAGCATATAGCTCTTGCCTTTACTGTCACACTTTACAGACAATTAAGAGAATTTTGAAAGTGTTTCACTAACTTAAGAATAATACTGGATAAGTAGCAAATTGAGAATTTTTCTCTGGAAAAGAAAGAACAGATCTGTCCTCAGCCTGATAGGATTTTTTTTTTTTTTTGGTAGTTATTGCACATGCACCTTATTTTGCTTTTTTAATAAATTTCTCTAAACTTTTTTTTGTATTGTGTGTGAATGTTTCAGGAAATGCTTCAAGGACCATCAGAAGATGTGTTTGCAAAGATGGAAAGTTCAGTTGAAGAGATGGATACCTCTGATACTCAGTGGGGCTGGTTTTATTTGGCTGAGTGTGGTAAATGGCATATGTTTCAGGTAAATACCTATGAAGTTATATTGGCTCTGATGGATTCCATACATCAAATTGCCTATTGCTGAGTTGCCTAAATGTGCTTTTTCTTTAATTTTGAAGACTGACTCAAACAGTCACTGCTCTATTAGCAGTGAAGATATTGAAAGGAGTTTCCGAACAAACCCTAATGGATCTCTGTCCTTTGCCACTGCAAAGTTTAACTACACACTGGACTTTTCAGGTATGTGTCTTTCCAAAGAATAAATTTAAATAATAGAAGGTCTCAGGTACACCAGTACATTTGTTCATTCAGCAGGTTATTGTCCTCATATCTGGTGCAAAAACATGATTGAGAATGTCTTCTGTACTGGAAGGTACATAGCAGTTTTTAGGAACAGCTGCCCTGTTACATTTTTTAGTGTAGCTTATTAATAAAGTAGCATGTTTTGTTTAATAGCACTCCATTGTGTTCCTCCTGCTTGCTTCAGGTTCAGGTGGCACATGGGATACATCTGTTGAACTGGGAAGTTTGAACCTTTTTTTTTTAATATGCGACTGCCTGTAAGCTTGGAAATAAATGTTTTGTATCTGTAGTATTTGGACATTTTGCCAACTCATATAAATGACAATGCATTTAGAAACATTTATCGTAAATGCTGATTTGTCACTTGTTGAAATAGGAAGTCCTGTCAAGTAACTCAGGGTGTAGCAACATTCTTTTAAAAAATGACACTTAAATGTTTCATATGCTGTAGATGAATTCCCAAAACTTTCATCCTAATTCTTGTTTTATGCTCAGTGATGAAACAAATCAACCTAACTACCCTTAAGCAGCGTCCAATAAAGCGAGCTCCCTTTGCAATCAATTCATTCAGGTAAGAAAATAAGAGGAAGTCTCCTTATTTATATTTTATTCCTGATTCTTCTAAGTGAAATGAAACAAAAATGTTTTATCTTTATTGTTTATATTTATTTGCTTTTGGAGTCACTTGCTCTGAATACCTGTTGAATCAGATTTGCTGCAGGGAAGCAGCACCAAAAAATGGAATAGTTTGATCCATTGACTTCATAAATTATTTAGAAGTATAAGCAAACAAAAAGATTGAGTTATATTTCTTGTCTATATTTTACTCATTTACTCTAAAATGACTTGGAGTTTGAAAAATTGTATTGTAACAATTCTTTTATGAGTCTAATTGCTTTAGATTGTCAGCTTCTTACCATTTGATCAGTCCTTAGATGTAAAGCTGTGCTGAAGTAAATCTGGTACTCACCAAACAATAAACTGAGCTATGCAGTGTTACTGCCACAGGTGAACTCGAGTACATGAGCTATCTGGGGTTTTTTATTCCCCAAATAGTTTCCAAGAAAAATTTTAGTTCTGAACTGCAGTGTGGTTATACATTCACAAAGAAATTTGTCATTAGTCATAAGAAATGTAGTAGCAATCTGTTTACACTGACTTTAAGAAGACTTTAAGGTTTTTTTTCAGTAGATATTTGCTAAATATTGCATACAATGATGTGGCAATTTAATTTGTCTTTTGAATAATTGCATTCAATACTCTTATTTCCGTGTGATGACATTCTTTACTTTCAGGAGATTCCTTCTTTTAGTCCTAGTTTTAATTCTTAAGAGCTTATGTATGTAGTGCATATGCTTAAATCACTCTTTTTTAGTAGCTCTGTATAAACTTCATGAGGGTTTGCTTTTTTTGCCTACTGTGTTGTTTGGAGCAGGAGTTTGACAGGAAGAAAATGCCTCATGTCTTTGAAGTGATGTGTTTTTACCTTTTTTGTTTGAAGTTTCATCTGTGAAAATGAGGCTATCCCTATGCCTTCACACTGGGAGAATGTAAATACTGAGGAGCCATACCAGGTAAGAGTTGATGTGCAAATTGGTCAAAAACATGTGACAATGAAGTAATGCATTGAATTGAAATCGTACTAACCTCTTTTTTTCCAGCTTATTCCTTTGCAAAAGAGAACAAATGAATATAATGAAGTTTCTAGTCTCTTTGGAAAAACAATGGATAGCCACCGAATTAAAAGAATTAAGAGAATACAAAATCTAGACTTGTGGGAGTTTTTTTGCAGGTGAGATTATTTCTAAAACCAACAGTTTTAGGACTGCTAATGGAAAAAAGTTTTAAGTCATGCAGCCGAAATATGTTTAATTGTTTTTATTATTAATTAAACTTTTTGTTACTTTTTAACGTTTAAAAATTTTCCTATTTGTCATTTCTCTATATTCAAAATTTAATTTTCAAGACACTGTAGCTTCTACAGGTGCAGAAATGTAATACTTGTAGAAATGCATTAGATAAAGCTGTAGAATAGATAACGTATTAAAAGGTGTTCAGAATATCTGTGTGGTAGATGCCCATGATCCTTACTGTGAAGAAAATTAGCTTTATGTAAAATGATTCCTTGAGAGGTTTGTATTTTTTTATTTTTACTGAACAAAGCAAATGAATATTTCTGTCTTGTTGGATTTCTCAACTTTATGAAGTTTAGGACAGAATTAAGTGTCGAATTCTTGCATATTCTTGCAATTTCTTTTAAGTTTAATGTGGTACAAAACCTTGTTCTAAATTCTTGGCTTTTCCCTCTCCATATTGTGCTGGCCTGGAAGAAGTAGGAAATGCCCGGTTTGGTGTCCACTTATTTTGTGGTGTCAGTCTTAAGCAATTGTACATGACAGAAGTTATTTGTGTATCTTATAGGAAGGAGTACATATCAGAAGGTTTAAAGATGTTTTGCAATAATAAAATCATCTAGACTAAGTTAAAGAGTGAGGAAATAACTAACCAGATGTGTATTAAAATTTTGCCTAAGTGACATGATTTTTTTAGAGATATGTCATTTATTGTTAATTTAAAGCTGTATCATTAACATGTGTGAGGAAGTGAATTTCCTCATACATGTTAATGGATAGGAGAGTTATCCTACTTTTAATTAAGTTTCTTTTATTCTTGGAGGAGTAAGGAAGGGGGTCAGCAGAACCGCTGCTTTGGACTTCCAGAACTCAGACCTTGGGTTGTTCAGGAGACTGTTTGACAGAGTCCCTTGTGAGGCAGCCATGAGGGGCAAAGGAGTCCAGGAAGGCTGTGCACTCTTCAAGAGGGAAAATCCTAAAGGCTCTGGAGCAGGCTGTCCCCGTGTGCTGAATGACAAGCAGGCAAGGAATAAGATTATCCTGGCTGAACAGAGAACTTTGGCTGGAATTCAGATGAAAAAGAGAGTTTAGAAGGGCCAAAGCCCATCCAGAACCTAATTTGGCCACTGCCATAAAAGACAACAAAAATGTTTTTAAAAATAAATCAGGAACAAGAGGAGGGCTATGGAGAATCTCCATCCTTTACTGCATGTGGGCAAAACATAGTGACAAAGGATGAGGAAAAGGGTGAGGCAAAGCAGGCATTAACAGTAAAATCAGTTGTTCTCTGGGCACCCAGACCCTGAGCTGGAAGACAGAGACAGGGAGCAGATTGGAGCTTCAGGGGGAAATGGTCAGTGACCTGCTACATTACACAAGTCTGTGGTGGCAGGTGGGATCCACTGGAGGGTACCAAGGCAGCTGGTGAAGTGCTCACTGAGCCACTTTGTACCATTTACCAGCAGTCCTGGCTCACTGGGGCGGTCCCAGTTGACTGGTGGTGAGCAAACGTGATGCCCATCCACAAGAAGGATTGGAAGGAGGATCCAGAGAACTACAGACCTGTCAGGCTGAGCTCTGTGCCAGGGGGGCATGGAACAGCTCATCCTGAGTGCCATCACACAGCGTGTACAGGCTAACAGGGGTCAAGCCCAGCCAGGGTAAGTTTAGGAAAAGTAGGTCCTGCTTGATGACCTTCCTCGCCTCCTTCTATGACAGGGTGACCCACTAAGTGGATGGGGGAAAGGCTGCAGTTATTTTTCACCTGGACTTCAGTAAAGCTTTCGACACTGTTTTCCCACAACATTCGCCTAGAGAAACTGGCTGCTCATGGCTTGGAACAGGTGCACTGTTTGCTGGGTAAAAAACTGTCTGGATAGCCAGGCCCAGGGAGAGATGGTGAATGGAGTTATGTCCAGTCAGTCCCAGGGGGTGTCCCTCAGGGCTCAGTGTTGGGGCCAGTCCTGTTTAATATCTTCTTCCGTGGTCTGGACAAGGGGATCGAGGGCACCCTCAGTTAGTTTGCAAATGACACCAAGCTGGGCAGGAGTGTTGATCTGCTGGAGAGCAGGAGGGCTCTGCAGAGGGGTCTGGACAGGCTGGATCCATTGGCTGAGGCCAATTGCATGAGGTTCAGCAAGGTGAAATGCTGGGTTCTGCCCTTGGTTCACAAGGCAGTGCTACAGGCTTACACACACTGGTGAAGAAATTATTGCCTGGTAGTATATTACAAAGAAATAGGTATTGCAGCATTTCAAATTTACTTCTTCTGGTGTCCCAGGTAGGAAAGTTGAAGAGAGGATGATGCTTAGTCTAGCATCTCAGTTTGGAGTTGTTGAGGTGTTGGTGAGTGGGATTACTGACCATTTTTAGAAAAAGCTTATGTACTTACATATGTACAAAGAACATGTCTCTGGGTACTTAGTTTTGCTGTAGGTTTTGCCTTTTATTGAGTGAATTGGCTGAATGAGAATTTTCTCAATGCTGGATCAACTTAATTTTGTTGAACTGGATTAGCTTGTCACTTCTGGTGGAAAGTGCTAAGATTTTTAGAACAGTTGGACTCCCTGATTTCTGTTCTGAATTACCAAAGTGTCATGTTGTGGCATTCCTGCATTCTGCAGATCCAGATTTCCAGTGTGCCTGGTATATTTTACTACTTAGGAGTAGAATTACTACTTAAACTTCTATGGTTTTGAAAAAGTGTTTTGTTTCATTGATAAAATAAGAGATTACATTTGATCATTGCTTGAATGATTATTTGCATCACTGTAATGGTTGAACACATTTGCCTCTTGAAATACTTCCCATATTAATGACAATTCTAAATTGGCTTTATGAAATGAACTGGTCAGAGATAGTAACGGACTGTTACAGAACATCTTTTGAGAATTGATTATTCACTTTTTCTATAAATTTGTTCCATTCCCCTGTTTCAAGAGAAGTTACTTGAGGCTACATTTATATAATAATTGTCAGAGATCAGCAGCCAACAGCAGAGGGCTGCTGATGGAAGAAATTTCAGGTGTTTGGCATAACTAGCCCTTAGATCAGTTTTTGCTGGTTTACAGAGCAGAGTACTTTATAATCTACCAGCTTTGTTATCTCTTCCACCATGACATTAAAGTAGGTGGAGGGAGCAAAATGTGCAAAATTACCTTTCTTTTAAAAATGTATCTGCAGAAAATGGCCACACTGAAACTAATAACAAATGAACAATGTTGATAAAATTGGTGTAGGAAGACCTTTTTTCCAAATCTTAGACTATGTTGGAAAATAGTCCCACAACATTCAGAAATGTGTGATTTCTAATATTACCTTAAGATTTATGACCTTTTTAAAACGAGAGTCATCGAGGTACTTGTAAAGTGGAATGTGTTAGGCAGTGCTTTCACAGTAGTAATTTAGTGTGTTTGTACAGCTATTTATTTATTAGGTGCTCATTTATGTATTTATTGTGTTTTCTGCAGGAAAAAAGCTCAACTGAAGAAGAAAAGAGGTGTCCCAACGATTAATGAGCAGATGCTGTTTCATGGCACCAGTAATGAATTTGTAGAAGCAATATGTATTCATAATTTTGACTGGAGAATAAATGGGATGCATGCTGCTGTGTATGGAAAAGGTAAGTATTGTTGTCACATACAGCAGTGGTAGTGTTAACAACTCAACTTTAAGTGTTCCCTATGGTGTGTACTTTATGATGCATGACTTTTGTTTACCCAAGAGCTGTTTAATACAGCTCTGCTTTTATGGCAAGTGTAATTAAGGATGCAGTAAGGAATGTAATTGTCACAACTTGCTGGTAGGACCAGGGAGCATGCAGCAAAGCAGTGTTGATCACAAGACAATCTCCCTGCTAAAATGTTCACACAAAAAATATTTGGTCATATTGTCATAATCTAACAACAACAAAAAAAGTATTGTTAATGAACATAAAAGAATGACATTTTTCATCATCTTGATAGCTATGCTCTACTAGTCATGCTGTCATGGTAAGAATGTAATCAAATTTTCTATGTTTTTTATTTGAAAGGGACCTATTTTGCAAGAGATGCATCATATTCTAGCCACTTCTGCAAAGAGAGCATGAAGCATGGAGATACTTTTCAGATTCATGGTGTGAATCTGCAGCCTCATCTGCAT
The DNA here is from genome assembly GCA_013399225.1 of Rhipidura dahli. Lineage (NCBI taxonomy): Eukaryota > Metazoa > Chordata > Aves > Passeriformes > Rhipiduridae > Rhipidura > Rhipidura dahli. Next base: position 14,536 of record VXAC01008083.1, read on the forward strand.
AGACCAGATAAAGTCATGTTTCTTGCTCGTGTACTAACTGGTGACTACATCGGCGGTGATTCAAAATACATGAGGCCTCCTTCAAAAGATGGAAGCTTTGTGAACTTGTATGACAGCTGTGTGGATAATACCTGGAACCCAAAGATCTTTGTCATCTTCGATGCCAACCAAATCTACCCTGAGTACTTAATAGAATTTTGTTAAGTTTGACCTGAGTATTGTTTGTGCTTTTTTGATACTTTTGTTCCTTTTTAAAAGACAACGACATAGAAACATGATGCATGAAAGAGAGGTGAAAGAAAAGCCAGCATAAATTTATGGAGGAGGGAAGCTATCAAATATTTAAGAGAGACTGGTGAACTGTTTTTAAAAATCTGTAAACTTTACTAATGCATTTTTCAAATGTAGAGACTGTTATGAATCTCAAGTTGCTTAGTGAGCCTTAAATACATCGAGCATTGGTAAGTTTTCAAAGGCAAGATTTATGTTCTGATTTTCTAAAGTATATTAAAAGTGGTAGAAATATGCCTCTAATATAGTATGCATATGATGAAACTAATCTTTTATAAAGATTGCCTATAAAACATAAAGTAAGAACAATAACAGCAAAACCCCAGGGGACATGGCTATATATGTGTGTGTATGTGTGTCTGTGTTCTGTAGTACATGTTGCTTTGTTTGGAGGTCTATTAGTTTGGATTCTAAACCTAAAAAAAACTGAATATACAGCTCCTTCATCAGTTTCCCCCAGATAAAGTTCAACAAAGCTGTTAGGTTTGACTTTATGTACCTTTTACTGTAAGCTTCAATTGTATACTGGGAAAATTACAAAGCCCTTGCACTAGGATTTGACTGTTGGTTTTGATGGAAATGAGGCCCATAAACCTGTGGTTGTCATTTTTTTGGTATGTAACTGTTGGGCTCACTGTTGGGTATCAGCAGTGCCACACACCTTTCTCAGTTCTCCTATGGAATTTTTGCCATCTTGTTACAGTATTCATGTGCTGCTGTGATTCTTGTCTGGTCAGAGTTTAAGATGCACTCAGTGCTCATGTATGTGCCGTTACTGAAGACAATGTTTAGATTAACTTAACTGGAAATAATACAGGTAAAATAACAATGAAAATTTCAAAAGATGCTATCCTTTAGTTTTTAAAGACTGTAATAGAAAGCTTTCAGTAACAGTTGTGTAGACCAGGTTTTCATAACTGGTATGGTTGTAAAGTTAAAGAGTATTTTTCACACACAGAAAGAGTAAAAGGGACAATATTTGGGTAAAGAACAAACCTGAGTACCTAAACACATGAAGAGGCTGAGGGAGAGGCTGTTACAGTGAAATGCACTGTCATGTTAAACGATTTGCTATGGAATTGTGTCCCTGTTGTTCTTTGTTAAAGGACCTAAGTAGCACTAATGGACAAAGTCAAAGTTGAAACCTTTCTGGGCTTTTTCTTTGGCTATGGCCAGTAACAAGTCCCTGTAGAAACAGTATATAATTGTGGCAGATGTAGAATGAGCTGTGTTGGTTTGTTATAGAATTGTTAATGGGCTTTCTGGATCAAGGCTATGTTTAAAATGTATTGTATTTAAAAGGCACTGCAGCTGCTGGCATGGCCAGGTCTGCTCAAAGTTGTACTAAACCGGTGGAACTGGAAGCAGAAGATGACGACAGATCTGGCATCGTAACTGAGGACACAAATATCTCCTCCTGAGTGCTGTTACCATTGCCTGTCAGTGGATCTTGCACAAGCTGTGTATCTGTTTCTATTTGTAATTTCATGGCAATTTTCCTGTCCCTAAACCATTTAGGGCTAAAATGCATTTTCCTTTATTTAAGGAAGTATGATTTCTGATCCCACTTGGGAACTCTAGGTTCTACTCTTGTAGGTGTGTTTTGTGTTTGATTCACTGCTACACTAGCTCTGCAAAAGGCACTTTGTTCCCCATGTTGTATGAAATAATAGCAAATCACACAGGGAATTTGTGTATTACTGACTCCCTTTTATTCTTACACAGTATTCTACAGAGCATACATTCTGAGAAAATAACAAATACATGTGCTGTTGTTCCTTTGATTTGGTCTTTTTTTCTTCTGAGGTATGAACTGACTTTTTTAGTTAAGAAAACTGAAGTTTCTTTTTTAGCATCTCATGGACGCAAACTACCACAATCTTCACTGATCTCAGAGACTTTTCCGATTGTTTGTGTTGTGGTGTCTTGTTTGCTGCTTAATTTTAATTGAATGGCACAATCTTAATCTTACTGCACAACTGAAGTTTTACCTCTTCTTTCAATGTTCAATGTGTTCTGCTTTTTGGTGTCTGTTTTTGTGCTGAGGAATTTTGTTATCGAAGATGTCTGTAAAATAACTGTCCTTTTTCTGGCAGGGGGAGAGCGATTATTATTGCAAGCAAAGCCCAGAACTGTACAAGTAGCCAATACAGGAAATAGTTTGACTTAATAAAAGGAACAGTGAGAAAGAAAGGAGGAAAATAATTTCTTGGCCTATAGAGTGCTAAATAAAAGAGAAGGGATCTTGGTGTGATTCTGGGGAAGGAAACCTGCTATTTTCTGTTACTGTTTCATGTAATGAAACTTTGTTCTCCATTTTGGTTTTACACCTGTGCAAGACAGCATGTAATTCTCTTAGGTGTCTTGATCTGAGGTAAAGCTTTCTTACTAAATTATTCTTGTCAGAATGTTTTCATATGAGCACAGCACTTCAGGATGACATAGAAAAATAAGATCAACTCATACTGGCCTCCTGGACCAGCTTTGTTTTTTACAATGGGTGTGTACTCAATTATTGCTGAACAGATCTCATTTCATCCAGAGCAGTTTGGGAGAGTGTCTGTCTGCATTCCAGTTCATTTACAGGGTCAGCTTGCACAAACTCTCATTTTTAGGTTAGAATCTGAAAAAAAAAAAGGATACATCTCCATTTTTAATAGATGTCCCAGTACACTCCTATCCAAGCTAGATGTGAGATATGTAATGTGCTGGCTGGAGTTAGCAACTTAAATTTCAGGATTACATTGAATGGCAGTTTAACTGGTGGCTTGAGGACAATTCTCATCCTTTTTAAACCTTTATCAGCCCAGAAGATCATAGCAGGAGGGCTCAAGTGAGTCTGTGCAGTCTACATAGTGGAAATTACTTTCAGGAGGATGAGCATGTCAGTATTAAAATTCCTGTGGCCTAAATGTCCATCAGTGTTGTAACTATTTTTAGGCACTGTCCGAAACAGCAGACTTGCAGAACAGCATAGGGCTGCTCCAGTATAGCCCTCTAGTCTTCACATGAGATGGAATACTTTATAATGTATTTGCTTCTCCCAAATGTCTCATACTTTTCTCTGCTGCCAGAAACCTGCAGACTTAGTGAGGAAATTTAGAGGCATAATCTTTGAGCAAGCAAAATATGAATGTGTTGCTTGGCTGCTTTTTTTTTTTTTGTTGTTTGTTTGTTTAACTAAGACAGATGATTTCTTTATAGAAAAGCCCTATGTGAGCAAGCCACACTAAAGGTCAACTGAATTTTTTGCAAAATGTTTGTATTTCATAGCAAATTGATTGGGGGACCCTGGCCTAGGAGTTAGGCTTCCCAAGTCTCTGGGCAGTCCAGCTTAGAGTTTGCTGGTGAACAGGCCCACGGATGCTGTGGGGGGCGCAGGCTCTGCCCTCAGCACAGCTGGCACCAGGCACACAGGCACTGACCACAGCCCCACACTGCACTCCCTGCTCACCTCCCTCTGTCCTCTCAACAGCTGTTCTGGGGAATGGATGCTGTTCCTGCCTCAGTGGCTGCGTGTTCAATCCCCCCGCTGGCTCCCGTAGCTCCCATGGAGACCCCACTCACTCCAGTCCCTGGCACCACAGGCCAGGGGCACCCACCCCCCAGGTCTGGCCCCAGGAGCTGGCACCAAATTCCCCACATGCACACAGAAGCTTGACAGCAGCTGGCACAGAGTCCCTGCAGTGTGTTCCCAGGGGACACAGAATGAGCATACACAGATGCCTAAGAAAAAAATTCGTAAGATAGAAGCAAGGCCAGACTGCTGTACTGACCAGCCCCATTTCAAAGCCAACTGGCCTCTCTTACGCCCTTCTTTGTTAAGCCCCTTTGTTCCCCTCGACTCTGCCTTCCCCTGTTAATCCCCCACCCCATGGATGTGTACAGCTCCATTGATTCCTGCACTCCTTCCAGTCTGATCCCCCAATACCATTTCCAAAGTCCAGGCTGAAATAAACTTTCACACACTCTTACATGCCCTTATCAATTAATATGACTGACCAGGTTTGGTTCTCATCACCACTTCCCTTATCAGGTCAGCCAGGTTTATCCCCATATTTTCTTGTTCTTGGCTTCCTCCTTTTCTTATTGTTCCCGTTGTGTCAGAAAAGGTAGCAGAGGAGTAATCACTCTCCTTCCACATACTCATACAGATAATTGTGCCACATAACATGTTCAGCAATTTTGGTCCTGCATTTGTCCTAACTTGGGGGTTTAGTTGGAGAGGTCAATTTTATTCCTATGGTAATGAACACACAAGAGACAGCCAAGGTGAACAACACCAAGCCTGGAAAGCTGCATGTTCTTTTGAGTGGATTTTTTAATTAGAAAGGGTTCACTTGAATGTACAGAAATGGGAGAGTGTTTGGTGTATAGTGCAATAAGCAAAAGAAAAAAAAAAATTGGAGTGTAATAGTGTAAGTATGGGGAAAGTACCCATTCAGACAGTAATCGGTTCCATGGAATACCATAAAATGAGCTTCTCTTCCTTGTGTGCTTTGAGCTGTTTAGAGTTTGATATTGCTGTCACGTTGTGGATGGCAAACCAGCTGGTTCTGGCTGTTTGCACACTTATTTGCAGACATTTGAAGATTAATTTACTGCTACTACTTTTAGAGTCTTTTGCAAAAGAGATTGTGACTCCACTGCTAGAAATAAGTCTGAAGCTGTGCTCTTCTCAGCTACTGACTTTATTAACTAGAAATGTCACTCATTTCTATACTTGTATTTTGCCTATTGCCTTTGAACATCTTTGAGGTGTTTTTGTTTCAGTATTTTCCTTTCTAGAAAAACTTTTTTTGCAATTAAAGAGGGATGAAAGAAGAATAACAAAGGATAAATGTATCCACATTTGGAAGCTGCTGGGTCCATGTCCAGAGACTGCCAATCAGGAAGGCAGGCAGTGGAAATGACATTATGTTTCCTATCTGAAGCCAAGAGCAGTTACATCCATTTCCTGTTTCAGTCTTGTAGCCAATAAATGCCAAAGTTAATTTAAAGGAAATGAAATGCTACTGACACCAAAAGGAACAACTTCAAATGTTTCTTACCTTTACTCAGCTTCTCCACTGATACAGTTTTCTTCCCCTGGATTCATAAAGCAATGTAATATATGAACCAATACAGGTAGTGAGCATCTGACTCGTGTCCAGGTTTCAGGAACAACATAAGGCCTTGGCCTGCTCACCTCGCTTTTCCTGTTCCCATGCTTTGCTTGCATTCATGTTGCCATAAAGTGAAACAGATGAAATAACTGCATCATTGTTAAAAACTAATCTGGAGTGGGAATATGGTAATGCAGTTTATTGTATGAAGTGATGTGTCTGGTCACAGATCTGGAGGTGACCAAGTAGCTAGTACATATAATCTTTTTTTCCAGTCAGTATCTACCTTTGAGCTGGTGAAAGTTGTCCAAGAAAGTAATCCCGACTGAGAACAGTTGGTTCAAATAAGCTTTTCAAAGGATGATTGCATATTGGATACTCTGTGTCATTGTCTATGTATTAACTAGGGGGATTAATTTCAAAAGACTTATTTATATGAAGGGACTGGCTGCCACAAATACTATCATCACAGATTTTGTTTTAACACAGCTGTTGAGAATACAGTATCCCTGACAAAGCTCTATCAGCTAATTACTGGATGCCTATGAGACTGACTTAAATAGCAGCTCCAGACTGATATTTTTTAATTGTCTTGATTTTTATTTTTAGTGTAAGAAATATGGCCCAAAGCAATGGGATAAAACAAGGACAAGAGATGGAAAAAGGGGGTAAAAAAAAGGGGGTAAAAAATAAATCAATGGGAGAAAGATGGTTACATAAGGGAAATGGTGCATGAGTGTGCATGTGCACTGGGGCTGAGGAGTGATGCAAAAAGAGAAGAGAATATAAGAGTATTATTGCTTTAAATCTATCCTTTGAAAATTTTAAACTCAGTTTTCATGCTGATGATCTTCCTGGATGTTTGGCAATGTTTATATATTCCCAGTGGGATGGATTATTGCATGGAGAGTCAGGGGACTTGTAGTCAAATTTTCATGTCTATTGACATATTGTGATGAGAGCAGACTTACAGAAGTGGTGCACAAATGATACAGAGCTGTCAGAAATGAGAGATGTAGCTAGAGCGCCTCTTTTGAGCACTGTTGCAAGGAGCATGGGGATAGCAAAGTGTTGCTGCCTGCTGCAAATGTTAACTGGCTGGCTCTTGGCTGCTCGGCTTCTCATCAGGCCACCATGCTTCCTGAAATATTCCCACTCCAGTGACATTGCATGCATCTTGTCTTTGCATCTCTTCCATGGCAAGTGTGTGGTCATTAATTTACTGTATTTAATCAATCACTGTGTGACAGAAGGAGCAAAAATATTATGGTTTGTGTCAACAAACCAGAGAAAACTGTGCTATTGCTCTAAATTGTCTGCTTCATGAAGCAATTGTTTTCTGGAAAGAAAATGTCTTCTGTTGTGTATTACATTAGGTATTGCAAGAGATCTCCATTTTTTTGGCCTTTAGCTGCTATGGTGGTAAATATGACTGATTTTCAAATTTCAGAATATAAATCTGTGTTGTCTCATTGTAAAAAACAGGTTTCTATGAAGCATGCTCATAAAGGTGGTGAGTTTCTGAAAGTTTTTCTTTGATGCACAAAATCCCTCACTGAACAGAATTTAATAGTCTATGAGAATTGCATTCAATAAGACAATATAATTCTCTTTATAGTAACTATTCATTCAAACTGAAAATCCCTGAGTGGAAGGTGTGTTCCTAACAGAGCCTTGAGCTATCAGTGCACTTCAGGGCTGGAATCTATGTAATGCTTCATCACAAATGGACAGCTTGTGGAAAAAAATACACAGTTTACCACCTCAGCACAGCCATGTAGGGAATTGGAAAGGCGGTATATAATTAATGTTGGGTTTGATCCAGGATACCTTTCCCTTAGGAGAGAAGATCAAGGTTTTTAGTGGCAGTGTTTTTAAGTCTGGTTTATGGTTCAGCAAACTGTGGAATATTGAGTAAAATTAGAACTGCATCATGGCACAGACTGAGAGAGAAGTCTTTCCACTGTACTGCTGGCTCCACATCCTCACAGGGAAACATTCTAAAATGGTGTTTTTCTTTTAAAATAAAAATTAAATGCTAATTCTTTTCAGTTTGAGAAATAAGAAGAGTGTGACTGTAAAATGTGATAGGAAAAAAAATTATCAACATGAAGAACTGGTTTTAATGCTCCCCTGGGAATGTTGTGGTTTTTAATATTTCAGAAATGGGTTTGCTTAGCCCTGAGGGAAAGGGATTGGAAGAGCATGATAGACATGAGCGTGCACGAAGCCTTTACGTTCAGTATTATGGGGGAAGAAATAGGTCACTGTATTAGAGAGCTCGTTTGGTTTCCTTTAAAGCCACATGAGATAGAAAGTGCTGAGCTGCAGTTAGGAAGCTGCCCTGTCTTCTGAGGGACAGGGCAAATAAACAGTGTAGATGTCCTTGCTTTGTAAGCTATTGGTATACACAAATACACCTGTTAGTTCACGCTCTCCCATGGAGCTGATGGTGCCTTACTGGAAAAAGTGCCAGTTTATGCAACAGCTCTAATTATTCATGTGCCAGTGCTGAGCTGCACATGGCTTAAGGAAAACATTTTTAATGCGGGTTATATGGAAGGAAATACTTTTCTTGTTATTTTTCAGTCGTGTATTATATTATATATTATGCTTGAGAATGGTCCATCTCAACACCAAGAAAGTCAAGGAAAATTGTCAAAATACCTTCATGGATGAACAAGGAGCTCCTGACTGAACTCAGACATCCAAAGGAAGTGCACAAGTGGTGGCAGCACAGAAAGGTGGCTTGGGAGAAAAACAATGCTGTCCTGAGCTTGCATGGACAGGGTGAGGAAAGGCAAAACAGCCAGGAAAGAAAACAACAACAATTAATTATTCAACAAGGAATTGAGGGATAGCTCTAGTTCAGCTGCCCTTGTCCTTAAGGAAGATTTTAACTTGCCAGGCATCAACTGGTTAATATCATACAGCAGACACAAACAGGCCCAGGAAATTGCTGAGGCACATGGAAGATAACTTCTTGGGGCAGATACTAAGGGAGGCACCGAGGACAGGGGCTTTGCTGTATGTAACCAGAGAGGGTCTCAGGGGTGCAGTGCTGACTGGTGGCTGCCTTGATCACTATGATCATGAAGTAGTTGTGTTTCAAATTGTTGGTGTTTGGAGAAAAAAAGTAAAAAACCCCTCTTTGTCCCTGGATATGGGAAGAGCAGATTTTTGGCAGCTGAAGGAGTAGCTAGTATGGACCCCTGGGGATCTGCTTCTGAAGATACTGGGGCTCATGAATGCTGGTCATTTTTTAAGAGCCATCTCTTAAGAGCACAGGAGCAGGCATTTTGAAAGGAAGGAATGTCAAGCAAGCAGTACAAAGGACTGCCTTGGCTGAGCAGGGATCTTCTTACAGAATTTAGGCAAAAAGAAAGGGTACAGACACTGGAAGCACGAACAAGAAACGCAGGAGGACTAGAGAGATCCTGTTTGGCACTGCAGGGAGAAAATTCATGCAGTCAAAGCTTGACTAGAGTTCAAGCTGACCGCTGTGAAGGACAAAAAAGGCTTTTTAAAATGAATTAACAGCAAACAGAGAATCAGAGAGAACACTGGTCTGTTGATTGACAGGGTCAGCCACTTCACAAATAGGGACACAGAAAAAGCAGAGATATTTAATTCTTTCTTTGCCTCTGTCTTTAACACCACTGAGAGACCCTAGGATCCCAGGAGCCCTATGTTGGAAGACCAAGACTGAGGGGATTATGAACTCCCAGCTGCATCTGAACTTGTTCAAGAGTAGCTGCTCAGGCACATAAATCTATGGAGCCTGATGGGATTCATCCCAGGATGATGATGGGGCTGGCCAGTGTTATCATGAGACCTCTCTGCATTCAAGAAGGGTAAGAAGGAAGACCCTGGTAATTAAGACCCTGCCAGTCCTATTTCAGTGCCTGATAAAACTATGGAGAAGGTTTTTCTGAGAAACAATGCAGTCATTGATTATAGTGAGCACAGGTTCACAAAGGAAAAGTCCAGCTTAACCAACTTAATTCATTTCATTATAAGGTTGTGCACCTAACTGACTAAGGGGAGCCAGTAAATGAGGTGTTTTGGGATTTTACCAAGTTTTTTATACTACTCTGAATCAACTGCCCAGCACAAAGCAAGACAAATCCGTAACAGGCTGGGTAAATGGGGTTACATCAGGCTGGCAGCCAGTCACCATCGGGATTCCCAAGGGCTCCATTTTACAGCCAGTGCTCTTCAATGTTTTTATAAATGATCTGGAAACAGGAATCAAATGTACAATAAGTAAGTTTGTCAATGATAATAAATTAGGAGGAACTGTGGACTCTCTCAAGGGTAAAGAGGTCCTGCAGAGAGATCTGGAGAGCTGAGCCATCACCAACTGTATGAAATTTAACTAGCCCAAGTACTGGCTTCTCCATGTGGGACACAGTAATCCTGGTTATTCACATAAACTGGGGGATGAGAGACTGGAGAACAGCACTGTGGAAAGGTACCTGGGGGGCCCTGGAAAGTCGAATATGAGCCAGTAGTGGCAGTGCCCTGGCAGCCAGGAGGGCCTGGCTGTGTCCTCGGGTGCATCAGGCTGGGCAAAGGAGGGGATTGTCCTGCTCTGCTCTGCACTGGAGCAGCCTCACCTCGAGTGCTGGGGGCAGGTCTGGGTGCCACAATAAATGAAGGGTATAAAGATATTGTAGTGTGTCCAGAGGAAGGTGACAACAACGGTGACAGATCTCAAAGCCAGACTTAGGAGGAAGTGGCTGAGGTTGCCTTGGTTTGTCTGGCTTAGAGAAGAGAAGGCTGAGGAGTGACCTCATCACAGTCTACAGCTTCCTGAAGGCAAGCAGTGGAGGGGAGGGGCTGATCTCCTCCCTCTGGTGACGCACAACAGGACAGGAGGAAATGCAGTGAAGCTGCACCAGGTGAGTTCAGATTAAACACTAGGCAAAGGTTCTTCACTGAGAAGGTGGTTGATCCCTGGAACAGGCTCCCCAAGGAAACGGGTCATGGCACCAAGCCTGTCAGAGTTCAAGCAGCATCTGGATTATGCTCTTATTTGTATGGTTTAGTTTTAGGTAGTCCTGTGGGGAGCAGGGATTTGGACTCATTGATCATTATACATCCCTTGCAACTTGAGATATTCTGTGATTCTAAGTCTATGGAACCTGATGGGATACATCCCCTCATCAGAGGGAGTGAGCTAGCCAGTGTCATTGCAAGTTCCTTTGGAGTGGAGGAGTGCTTCTGGCAGGATTGAGGAAGATGATCCTTCCTGTCTACTGAGCACTCAACCACATCTGGAGTGTTGTATGCAGTTCTGGGTTTCCCAGTACAAGACATGGATGTACTGGAGTGAATCCAGAAAACAGTTCCTGAAATGATTAACGCATTGAAACCTTTGAGAAGATACTGAGAGAACTGCGACTGTTTAGTCTCAAGGAAAGAAGGCCTGGGAGGGAGTTTTATCAATGTGTATAAATACTTGGTTGGAGGGTACAAAGAAGACAAAGCTAGTCTCTTCTGAGTACTGCAAAGTGGAAGGACAAGAAGCAATGGACACAAACTGAAATACAGGAAACTCCACCTAAATATAACAAAACAATGTTTTTACTGTGTGTGATTAGAACAGATTGCCCATGGATGTTGTGTAGTCTCCATCCTGGGAAATTTTCAAAATCCAGTTGGACAAGGCCCTGGACAACCTGGCTCTGCTGTGAGCAAGGGGTTGGTTGGAATGGATGCCAGGCAGATGAATTCTATAACTAAACCTTGATTTTTAGAAAAGTCTTGCATTTACTTTTTTCAGCGTAGCCCAATCAAACCCATACTGCACTGCAGGTGACATGAGCATGAAGTGAAATGTGTATGCCCTTTACTCTGTCAAGCAAGTTGACTCTAGAGCTGGTCAAGCTGGAATACCTCCAGTTTCCTGTCACTTGATACAATTTCCATTTTACTGTAAATTTCTGGTAAAGTTGAATGAAAATCTTCAAATTTCTTGCAGTATGTTTATGACTCCAGTTCTGTAACTCTTCCTCTGATCCTTGAGCATAAAGATGGAAAACGGGATTTTGAATGTTAGTATGAAATTCCCTCAGGGTGGTGCAATTTCATAGGCAATTAAAAGCTGCATTAGAACGAAAAGACAAAATAGGCCTGCTACTGACAGCCTGAATGCAGAACAAAATGACCCCTTGCATCCCAGCAGTGTGATGGCTTTGCAGACTGAAATAAACACACATCACCCCAAATAAACTGTGAAATACAGCCTGTTTTATTTAAAGGGTGGTGGTTTTATTTTTATATTGCACTTGGCATTTCCTGATTTAAGAGCTGCAAGCTGTCTTCTGCCTACCACGTTTCTGTTTGTAGTTCTGGCATTTGTATAACCCAGTGGTAGAAACTGTCATCCAGTTTCCAACTCACTGTACATTAAACATTGCAGTCAGAAGGATCCTAGCTCCAGACAATATGTTTTGCACACCAGTATTTTTCACAATCTCCTGCTTTTAGTCCTTGAAGAAAATCAAGTGAGTTTGTATCTAGTTTTCATAGAGGACAATTTTAGACTCATGTAAAAGGGTTTAATTCTTTCAAGTGTTCCATGTAGCACTGTAATTTGTGTTGCAGTGCAATCTGTATTAAGAAGTAGATTCATGCCTATGCACATTTTTTCTTGGGCTGTTTTTCCTCGTTGCAGTTAGCGTCACAGTCTCTGACATCCCTGTGTATGAGTTTGCTGCTTTTCAATCCACTTACTTCAGGAGAGAGATACAGAAATGAATTTGATTCTGGGTGTTCCTGAAGAACAAATCGTGGCTCCTTGAGTCCATTGGGGTCTTTGTCTCCACCATCGCCAGCCAGGGAATGGAATGCACATGAAGGTGTGTGATCAGAAACTGCCAAAAGAAATCACAGCCGTGCAATACAATCCATAACTTTTTGCTATGAGAGAGAATAAAAACAGAGGGCAATAGCCCATTTCTAGCTGGTTCTGTAAGGCTATAGTCCAAAGTATTCACAGATATATACAAGAACAGCATTAGCTGTCCAGACAAGACCTAGAAAATTTCATTGACCAGCACTTCTACTATTACTTAGCAGCCCCCACAACTTTCTTACAGAAACTGAAAAGTCTAAACTGCCTCATACTGGATGGTAAGGAACAAAATGCAGTGACCGGTTGCAACAAGATACCTAAGCAGTCTTCGATTTTAAGATATATTCCCTGGGGCCTTAATAAATGAAAATTACCACTAAGTCTGCAAGTGCTGTTTCAGTGAGCTTTTCTCCCCATGAAAGTCACAAATTCTCTGCTGTTCTGAAACTTTCTATATGCTGTCTTCAGTTTCTTCACAAGCTTTTGAATTATGTCTAGTACCTTGGGGCCAATAGTGTGCCTTCATTTCTCTGAAAGAATCTTGTAAGATTGCCCACACCTTTAAAAGAAAGGTAATTCTGTCTTTTATCCACTATTTTATTCACTTAACAAAAGGTTAAATGGAAAAGTTAAGCTGAGTCAAACCAGCATGTGCAGAGTATTATACCTATTCAGCATGCTGATGATTTCATGGTAAGCACCTGTGTGCCTATTTTCACCCACAGTACATATAAGGCAGCTGCTGTGGTAAGCAAATTTCAAATATTTACCTTTTTTAGAGAGAATGAATGTGAGCAGCAGCTGTTAAGTAGCACCTTACAGTATGGTAAATCCACACTCAAGCCTACAGCCAATCATTGTCATGAGTGAAGTACTATTTTGCTTTGCAGAAGCCATCCTAGTTAAAAGCACATAATCTACTCGACGTGTAATAACTGTTTTAAATGATGACTTGTAGTGCTTTGTAAGTAGTTTTATCAGGCTTTTGTATGTGTCTGTATTTGGCAGAGTACCAGCTGGTCTTCTTCACATTGCCCCTTGTAGCTGCAAGATTTGCTATTTACCAGAGCTCTGGGATTGCAGCTTACTTTTTGGAGATAAGTCTGAAGGGTTACAGGCTGCTCAGGAAAGAAGGCTTGGGCAGGCAAGTAGGAGGACTTGTACATTGTGAAAAGGAGTGCCTTGGGTGTGTGGAGCTTTACCTTGGGACAGCTGTTGAACCCAAGGAGAGTGTGGGTATGGACACGAGAACAGACCAGTGCAGGTGATGTCACAGAAGTGTCTGGGACTGAATCACCTGATCAAGGAAGGGAAGCCTTCTTTGGGCACCATGCCCTAGAAGCTATTTTGCAGTTGGGAGACCTTACAGAGATGAGAATTATGTCAAAGTTTTTTCTCTTCTTTTGGGACTACTTGGAAAACCTAATCCCAGAAGCAGGTATTTTTCAAAATTTACTTGGGGCAAAGTGAAATCTTTGAATCGAATGTGAACAAATTCTGTCTCCCGCTGCCACCTTCTGCAAATAGAACTTGGAGAGTTTGAGATGATAAACTGAGGATGATCTTAGTAGGTCCATTTAGACTGGTCACCACCTTAGGACCTCGTTGCAGATGAGCGTTCTGGTGCCCGTCCATGCCTCCTGCCCTGTGCCGTTTAGGTTTCCTGTACCCTTACCCAGGACAGCCATCACTCACGTAGTCCTGGCTGCAAGAGGGGCCAGGAAAGGTTTACCCTCCTCGCCTTCCCTCGGCTCTCTGATCTCGCCGAGGGCGAGTCGCTCCAGTCCAAGGCGAGGTGAGACCGGGCGGGGCAACCGGGCTCCGGCTGCAGGTACAGAGGGAGGGAGGGAGAGAGGCCGGGCCGGCCGTCCCGCCCCTGGAGCCCAGCCCGCCTCGCCCGGTTATGTCACCCGTGCTCAAAACAAAGTTAGGAAAGTGGCTTCAGCCTTTCCGCGGTTTCGCTTCCAGCCCGGGGAGCGCCGGCCCGGCCAGCCCGAGGGGCTGCAGGTGAGTCGGGGCGGCACCGGGGCGCGGCCGGGGCAGGGGACGGCGAGCTCCGTGCCCAGCCAGACCGTGCTCCCGGAGAAGCCGCTGCCGGGGAGGAACCCGCGGTCGCCGTGCCCTGCAGAGCCCCGGTGTGCCAAGGGAGCCCCTCTGTCGTAAGCCGTGGGTGTCGGAGGCACGGGGCCCGGCGGGCTCCGGACAGCCGGCATGGAACGCGCTCCGTCCCCGACGGGAGCGACGGCCCGGCAGGGTGGCAGGGGCGGCGGGCACGGGCTGCCCTCGACCCTCCCTCAGCTCGCTGCCAGGCTGGCACGGGGCAGGGAGGGTGGCTGGGAGCGGCGGGGCGGCCGGCAGCGGGCTGGAACAGCCTCCGCAGCGCCGGCTGCAGCGCGAACGCCCGCACGGCGATGGAGCCGACTCCGCCGTGGGGCCGGAGCTGGCCGGGGCAGCGACAGCTCAGAGCCCAGGCTGCTGCTGTCGTGACTCCTCCCACACGCGGAATGTTTCCCAAAGGTGGTGCCCAAAAGCGCTGGTGGCGGGGAGCCGATGTGTTGGCACTGCCGCCGTGCCTCTTGTAGCTCCGTGCCGAGGCTGGCAGACGCTGTCAGAGAGAAATCCCTGGATGGCCCGGCTACCTCAGGAGCTGCCCCGCTGGTTTTCGCTTCCCTGCAGATACGGAAGATAATTGACTTTGTGGCTGGTGACTGTCTTCAGGTCCACCGAGTGGTGGTTGTAAAAAGGATTCCTGTGTCCCCCTGCAATAGTTTGGTGTCACTTTTACTCTGCTGTAGCATTTCTGTGATACCTGATTTCGTTTTCTGTCTTTCTTGATACTGAGGGCTTATGATGACTGTAAATGACAGTTATAGAAGAAATGTACTGCTACCAGGATAATAGATTTCTTAATATACACCAGAAGAACAGCTTCTGACTGCATGTAGAGAAACGTGGGTAGTGTCACAATTGGGAGAATGGTGAAATCCCTCTGGAACATTTCAACTAATTTAACGTGCTCTTCTATTTGCTTAGTTGCAACTTTGTGGTTTTCAACAGTAGTTTTCAGCTTAGTTTCGCTTTTCTTTTTAGAATACATAAATTATTCTGATGCATGGGTAAAAAATTACTGGTTTTCCGGGGGTTGTTCTAAGAACTCTGGTCCCCATATTTGAGCTTCACTAATTGTATAGATCAAAAGGGAACTGTTACACCCAAAAGTACAACAGTGGAAATTGAATGTTGCTTTTATCTACACTAGAGTCTCATCTTTGATGAAATCAAGAAAAGAAATCAAAAGTCTGTCTGAAGTAGAAAAAGGCAAATGTATTTCTGTGAATGGATTAAGTAGCAAATGAGATTTAGGGCAGTAATAGTTTGCAGTCTCACGGTCTACCAGCTCTTGGAGACTTAAGTTCACTGCTGCTGAAATGAATGAGATGTGTTTGGTTCCATGAGATATCTCTGCCCCCATCTCTTATCTCATGATGGATTAGAAGAGAATGGTGAAACAAGTAGCAGAAATAACTGCACTAAAGAGCATCACTTTACAAGCTTTGCTTGTGGTTTCTTCAGACCACAGGATGAATGTTTCATTCAAACAGATCTCTCTTTTCTTCCCATTTCTGTTCATTGACGAGTGAAATATTCTCATGATTTTGTAGATGGGTAAATGGTGGATAAATGGAGGAATAAAGAGCACAGTGATCTGCCCTGATTCCCTCTCTACCATTTCCTAGTTTGCAGTATAAGTATGCATGAACATATAGTTCTACGTGTAAGGAGGCAGTAATACATCCATAGGGTTTCATTTCTTGTGTTGAAAAATGGAGATTTAGTCACTTTAAGTTAAACCTGATGTAGAAACATAACTGATTCCACTGTTCACAACCTAATCCATGCAAAAGCACCAGGAAGTCTGTGTCTGATTGAAATTGACTTTAAAGATTTTGGACCCATTTTATTGCTTAGTCTCACAGAAGGGGTGTCAAGGAAACTGAAAGGTCTTGCTGGGGAACTTCCATTCATTGAAGAGCAGTAAAAATGAAGGCAGGGAGCCTGCACAATTGTAAGGGTAACTTTCAGAGTAATTGGCTCAGAGAGAATGTGGAAGTTGTATCTCTACTCAAAAGCAGTAGTGAATTAAAATCCAATAAAGAAACTGTAATGATACATTTTTAATTGTTTGCATTGTGAGACTTTTTTGTAGAACTGAACAGGATGAGGTACACCAAGCCTCCTAGTCAAACATAGATAAGTGGATTTGTTTGTACGTGTTTCCAAGGCCTTGGAAGTGAGCTGTGGAGAGCGGATAACATGAAGGTTATCATGTTCTGCATATAGGAAAATATGACTCTTTTAATATCATATTTTACTATTACTTTTTGCAGTAGAAAACAGTGGACTAGCAAATTAAACATTCCTGTGCCCCACTGACATGCTCTTGACCCACAGAACCTGTCCCACTGACTCAAGTGAAGGTATTTTCTGAGGGCAAGTTTGTAGTTTTAGAAAATCTAAAAGTTTTGAAGACAGTAGTTCACGCCAACCCATCTGCAAACCGAGTGCCAAATAACTAAGGAAACACTTGGAATATACCTCTGTTTCTTCTAGTGGAATCTGCATCTGCATCTGCATCTGGCAGACCTTAAGGTCCATGGAAGAGTAGACTGAAATTTTCCACTAACGGTTTTGCCATGAAAATGAATTCTTATTTGAAGAGAATATTTAATTTGCATCTCAAAATCCTTTAACTTAGGTTAAAGATGTAACATTCCTTGAAAAAACTAGAAATAGAGGGTGTATTTTAGACTTCAAGCCAAAGTGTTGTTGGTTTTCAGGCAGATAAAAGGTTTTGATTTTTTTCAGAAGTTGCATTTTTAGCAAGGACTTTTGGAGGAGGCAGAATATTTCTTGGTGGTTTTTTATTTTTTTGTTTTTTGTTTATTTTTAAAGAAAATGGTGTATTTTAAAGACATTCTTGTTAATCTGATTTTACCAGCTGAAAGTAGCTCCATTTAGCAGTGAGTCATTAGGAAAACGTGAAAGATTAGACAATTAAAAGGGGTATATATGGTTTGACTTAAACTCTTTCCAGATCGTTACCTCAGGGGGAGGGGGTTTCCAGTGCAAATTATTTGTCTACTAATGGAACAACTCCTGTGAATTGGCAGTATCTCCTGCCAGAACGCCATGTTACACCACTGACTAATATAATGGTATTATCAATATGTTTAATCGCATTTAATTTCAGTACTTGGAACAATGCAACACAATAAATTGTGCTTAGAGGCATTTTCCAACATAAATGATTCTACGATTCTTTGCAGTCAGATGGACTCAGCTCAGTTTTGAGTTTGCTACATTTGGAAGGCATTGCTTATGTTGTAAGGTTCTCCTTCTTAACAATAATTTTTACATCCCTGAACTAACAATTTATGTTTTAGGAAGAAGTCAAAATAATGGTAGAATAGTCCTACATGGTTTTGTAACAGTCCTAGTACAAGCTCTGTAACTGCTAGTGTTTGTCCAGTTTATATGCAGACATTTAAATAAAATCATGCTGAAGCCACAGATGTTAGCTCTGAGTTTTAGCCCAAAATATGTAACTGGCAAACTGTATTTGTGTGCAGTAACGATGTATTTGTAAATTAGAGAGATAGAGACAGACTTTGTGAGGAAAACACACACTCACAGAATCACTAGGTTGGAAGAGACCTTCAAGATCCTTGAGTCCAACCCATCCCCCAACAAGTCAAATGCACACACTTGCACCACCATCCTGCTCAGATGTTGTGTTGGTCAACAGTTCCTGAGGACACAAGGTTCTTGTGACCAGCAGGCAGGCAAGGAACAAGAGGAAGGGAGAAGTGTTCTTCTTGGAATCAGTGTCCTTGAATAAGGTGGAAAGAGCAGAAGGAGGGAGAGGAGACAATGGGTCCTTAAACATGCAGAGACCACAGGCAGGGTGCTCTCAGTCCTGATGATCTTGTGATTATTCTGCAACTTTGGTTTCCATGATAAATGTTGCCCCTAAATTCAGTGTCCCCTTATAAGAAGTTTGCATCTCCAGGCAGTTCTCAGCTTTTGATTTCTTAAATACCTTAAAAAGGAAGCATCCAAAGCAATGAAGCAAGAAGAAAAGATGCACGTCTGTTAAAATCATGACTACTTAGGATAGCTTTACTTCTCCAGGATCCTAGCAGGACTTAGCAGGCTCATTTTAACTTCACCCTGTCTTTTCAGTATGGATCCCTAAGAACTGCTTAGATTTAGGCATTACATATCCTGTTAGCTGCTTTTCATCAGTGTTTTCATATTGAAGAGCAGGATGAGGAATTAGTGAATATTCCTGCTTACTTTGGGCATCTGAATTTTAATACATGGATCGTTTTGTTTACTGCTTCCATAGAGGCCAGCAAGAAGCCAGGCAGGAGACTTTTGTCTTCTTCTTCCTCTGGGGAAGGTGGCCTTTGGGAGAAGAAAATTTTCTTACAAGCCCAGTGAAAAATAGTTGCTGGGATGCAAATGTTAAAAATAAATAAGTTTCATGGAGGCATGTTCACCATTCAGAGTTGGTATTCTGCATCATAGTGCATGGAATTGACATAGCTTGTTTTTTCCCAACATTTGTATTTGTGGATTTATCTAGGGACAAATGGCAAGTGGGGAGGAAGTGATCTGTCCAAAGTCTTTAGCTACCTGTTTTGGAATCCTTAATGCTGTCACTTTAGGCATATTTTCTGTTTTTCTCCCATTTCACAGTTAATATTGTTGAGACTTTGTTTCAGATATAAAACTTGGATTTTTATCCTTCTTCAGCTTTAAGGGTTTGTATTGGTTTTTTTGTTTTTTTTTTTTTTTTTGTTAACCAGTAATCTTCTGAAGAGGAGAAATTTCATTTATATGGCTTTGATGTAGGTATAACAGGACCTTCTCCCAGGTCTTTTTCCTCCTTTGTTTCTGTTGTGCTCCCTTATCTTGAAATAAATTGTAAGTAATATTATGGAAACTTAAAACCTTGTTGTGGTATAAATGAAGCTTTAAGCTTGCAGATAGCAAAGTAGGTGATCCTATTGGTTCCCTTAATCTTTAAAAGCTAATCAGGTCTGGCTGGAGAGTTTCTGTTAAGACTGAGTCTAAACAGTCTATTAAGACTGATTCTAAACAGAATTTTGTTCTCCCACACATATCTAGTGATAAGAAAGGAATTTCTACATAAGTTTTTTCTTTTATAGATCAGTGGATGTAGGATCTGTTGTCTGCCTTTGCTACGCTCCTGAAATTATTTTCGTGACATATTTCTTTCTGACTTTCTTCTTGTGGTTCCTCCTAGGAACTCCACCCTGCCTCAGATTCTCCTTCCAGAGTTAACTCTCCACACGCAAGCTCCTAAGATGAAGAGTCATGAGAGATTGTGCACATCATGAGAGAGGTTATTTCAAGCTGTGTGGGAGAGGCTTTGATGATACATTTCGTCACAAGCCTTTCTGACTTGCACGTTTTTACTTGAAAAGTCTGGAGAAAAAAAAAGAACTGGAGGAATGAAAGTCCCCCTTTTTTTTTTCATCCAGTTCTGTCTAGGTGTTGGTTAGGACAGACTTTATAAAGCTTCCATGAGAACTTAAAGGTGTCAGTCATAGTTGAGAAAAACCAGGTATTTTCTTGAGCACACAACTTTGTATCTCTGCTGTTTTTTTCAATGTGGGACCTGAATTTTTATGTTGTATGGTCATAAAAGCTTTTTTAAATGGATAGAAGTAACACTGAGATCTACTGATCTAGTCGTCTTTCTCAAGGAATGACCATCTCTGCCATTATTTGCAGATTTGTGTTTGGTCTGTCCTTCCATGACGGCAGAGCTGCACTGCCCTTGCAGCCAGGGTTTCAGTGCTCCACCTTCTTTATCCTTGGGTGGGTTTTCATGTATAGCTTGTCTGACATGTTTGCTTATTGTGGATTGTATTATGTGCATAGGGAGCATTTTTCTCCAGCCCTGTACCGAAAAATCTCCTGTGTACTTGAGGTTGGTTGTTGTGCTCTCTTTGGTTTTAGGAGTCCTGTTCTTCTGTCGTTCCCTGTAGGTCCTGCTTTTTTTTTGATTCTTGCTTGATGGACCACTTGGCCTTAGTTAAGTGAAATAAACTATAACTTTCCAGTTTAAATTGAAAGGCTTCTACGGCAGAGTTTGTTGTCTAACTGGATGAACACTTATTCAAAGGCAGGGCAGAGCAGTAGGGAGCAGAATGACTTCCTTCAGCAAGCTCATGCCAGTGGAGAATATTTGTGGTGATACATTTTAGCTTTAGGAGCTTTTCAGCATAATGCTGAAAGATAACTAACTCTGGCACTAAATTATTTCTGAAGAGGTCCCTGTTCATGTGTCAGGCATAGCACACTGCACCTGTGGGTCATTTTAACAAAGATAATTTGGTTGTAGGAAATAAATATTTCTTGTAGAAAAAGTATGCAATCTATTTATTTTCTAGTGTCTGTAAAACATAAGTGTTCTCTCTCATAATAGTGTTTTGTATAAATCCAAGGTGACCTTGGTTTTAAGTAAGCTTACTATATTTTTCAGCTGGTGA
This sequence comes from Rhipidura dahli, assembly GCA_013399225.1. Classification (NCBI taxonomy): domain Eukaryota; kingdom Metazoa; phylum Chordata; class Aves; order Passeriformes; family Rhipiduridae; genus Rhipidura; species Rhipidura dahli. Next base: position 35,379 of record VXAC01008083.1, read on the forward strand.
TATGTTTTGAAGTGTGCTGCAGGAAACTTGTACCTGTAAACACATGCTAAGAAAAATACTTCACTGAAACCTAAAAACTCAAGAGACAGGAGGGCAGGAAAAGCAACTCTCTAGGTTTCTAACTAGTTCTCACAGTTAGGAAGTACAGGGTTGTCACATGTCATGACTTGTGAAATGTGTGGTTCAACTTTGCTCTGCACTTCCAGAGTTTGGTGATTTACAGTGGACGTGACCGGAAATGATGAAAATGTCATTTAGAATACTAACAGTGACCTGCCTTTTGCAGACTCAAAATTTACCTCATGATTAATGGACAAAAACCTCATAAATCACACATCCTTGTTCAATATTTGGAGCTGTGCTTGCTTGCATCAGGTCACAATATGACCTACTTTGCATAGTGAAATGTGTTCGTAGTTAAAGGAATGGAATCAAAGGTCCTAACAGAATTGATTTTGTAAGCCATTTGTTTTCTAAAGGAGATGGATGAGTGAATGGTACTACCTGTGTTATTTGAAACTGCCCTTGAGGTAATTACAGTGTTGATTCAGTAATGTGGGACAAATTGCAGTTTTAATCTTTCATATTATTACCAGCATTTGCAAAGTATCGGGACACTGTAGGAATTATGATGAACCCTATCAGCTTTAGAAGCTTCCATAAGGATTAAGAATTTTTGCAGATGCTCTAATTTAATTTTCTGCTGTACTGAAGACACTGAGCAGCAAATTTTTATGATGTGTATAAAAGGTGTGGCAACTTACAAGAAGGTGAGGCTCTCATGATGCATGTAATTTCATTCTGTGGTATGGAAGTATTTAGAAAACATGGTGATGTTTGCTGAATTGTGCTGTTTGCTAACTGCAAACAGCTTTATCAAAGTGTATGTAGTGCCTTTTTGCTCCACCATTTTTAATCTGCTTTTGTATTTTTGTTCTTTCACTTGCAATTGGTTGTTTATTCCTTGCACTGTTTTTTCTTAAGGGAGTCTAATGGACTGTGCAGAGGTAGGCACTAGTAGCACTTATTATTATGACTAGCTTGGTCTGTTCCTGCAGTTGTTGCCTTTTGAGAAATTGTTGAGATTCGGAAAAAAAAAAAGAAAGAAAAGAAAAAAATTTCAAATATATTTTGAGTCCGGAACAGATCTTGTCAAGACCATTTTTAGGCTGCACTTTTCCCATTGATTTTTGGTGTTTTTAAACCTGTTTTTAAGTCAGTGTCCTTGCTAAGTTGGAACTGATGACCTGGTTTGTCACCTCATGCACTGGTGTCAGTCAGGAGTGAGCTGTATTGAAGTGAGGTTCAGGTGGGTAAAAGCAGTAGGAAAGGAGAATTTCGTGCAGACCATTATACCACTGTAGCCTGATTGAGGCTTTCCATCTGGTCCACTTGTGGGTGGCTATATACAATGAGAGCAAAGATTCATCTGGCTTGTATACTGTTTTTAAGACTGCTACTAGAAACGTCACGGAAGGGATTAAGAAACAGGGCAGTTCTGGAACGATCATTTCCTTTTTGTGTCTTCCCAGCTACTGAATGTTGGTCAGACTTTCTGAGCCAGATATCTTCTTCATAAGAGAAAGAGATTACAGGTGTTCAGGCAGCTGTAATAGGCAAAACCCCTTTATTATATGTGACCAGAATTCCAGCATTTTCTAGCCCTGTTAATCATCCAGGACTGCTGGCATGGCTTTGGTGCCTCTTGGGGTGTGGAGTGTGGCTTGCCCCAACAGAGAGCTCGTGCTGGGTGCAGGTGTGGGCAGAAGCTGCATTCGTATACCTGGTCTTGGGGTTTATAAGGCATCCCTGACTGCTGCACATTAAAATTCAAGCAAGACCTGCTATGAGGAAGGAGTATCCTAAGGTGGAATGATACTGGGTTTAAACATCCCTTGGCTTATCTCAGAGTGTTTTTTCTACTCCTGCTTGTAACGTTGCTTAGGAAGGATTCTGACAGCTAGGTTCTTTGGCCATGTAGACAAAATTCTTTCAGTTTCAGAAAGTATTTGAGCAACAGTCCTGGGATGATTGGAGGGATAAAAGAGAGGAGGGAGGGAGAGGAAAATTACCTATATTTGCAGATTTTTGTCACATGGTTTCAGAGGGGCTGGGTGATTTGCTCACCAAAATGTTAGTTTGTTTTGAAGTCAGTGGCTGTTTGCAGTGCATTTATACTTACATGCAATGTGGGAAGTCCAATTGCCTGGCCCATAGCTATCAGAGAAATCACTTCGTCATGGGAAGCTGTGTGAAATTCTTGGAAGATGCTGTGTTCTGAGAGCTCCAGGTTTGAACTTAAGCGCAGAATAAAACAGGCTCTGGCTGATCTGCTCTGTCTGTATGATCAGAGTCTTTTCACCTTAAGAAGCTGCATGGACAAGCCTAAGGTCTTGTTTCCTCATATTCTACCTTCACATCCATGCAATGCCGAGGCCTTTGCTCTAAAGACAAAGTATGTTTCAGATTTAAACAGTTTTCACTGGCCTCTGTTGGAGTTGTTCCAGGTTGTGCCAGTCATGCTGGATCAGAATCAGGCTATATTCTCTTATAATAGTCTAATGCCTCACAAAATTCTTTGTTCTGTTAAATGTTTTCAGACAAATCTGTGTCTACTTTAGGTAGATCTAATTAGATAAGCAGAACTAAAAATTCAAGATGGATATATGAAGTTAAATTGTAGTGACTTTAAATTACTTTTGCCTTTACCTGTTCTTCTTGTGTTTTCTTATTCGTGTTTATTGGTTGTCCATATTTCTTGTCAAACTGGCTGATTTTGCTCTGAGATTCCATTTCAGAGCTAGTTTTGTCTTCTCCTTCCCCCAGACTCCCCCTTCCTTGTTCATCATCCCATTTGCAGTGACTTTAGTGCAACCCATCAAGGGCAAGCATTTTCAAAAAGCTTTTTCTTCTTCTAATTTTTAGTGCCTAATTAAAGAGATGGTTGCTAAGAGATTGTGGAAAGCATCATTAAGAGGGTCTGATTTGCTTTTCTCCTTACCTTCCATGCACAGGTTTCAGATGAGAATTTACGGGTAAATGGGATATCAGCACCCCAGGATATTCCTGAGCTGAGATTGTAACCATGGACAGAATAAAAGGAGACTGTGCCAGTCCTGTGCAACCAGGAGATGCAGAGAGGAGCAGGACTGGAGAACAAGACCCAGAACTAACTGTGCTGGGAAAAGCACAAGAGTTCTTTCAGATCTGTGATCTGGAAGGCAAAGGCTTCGTCACTCGTCAAGACATGCAGGTAAAAGAAACTTGGTTATGTGAAATACACAATGAGAGAAGTCCCTAAAACCCTTAATGAGTTGAGACTGATTAATTTAGAGTAAAAAAATGTTAACACCCTCCTCATAACTTTAGAGAGATATGTGGGATTTAAAATAATATCTTTGAAGGCTTACATAATGCTTGCACTTTTTCTCACAGACAAAGAAACAAAGAAGTGGAAAATCAAAGTAAATTAAGTTTAAAAAAATGCCCCAGGAATTTAATTCCATTCTTGTTGAAAAGTCAAAACACCATTAAATTCATTACTTCATGATTTGCCACAGTGTAAGGAGTTTATTCAGTCCACCAATTTTATCCTTTTTTTTTCAGCAAAATTGTGCAAATAAAGTCTTTCACTGTGGCTTCACTGTCAGACAGTGGTGAACTCTCTGGAGTTCAGATCCAGTTCAAAGCTGGATCACCTATATAAGTAGGAAGTATAGAGGAGCAGTATTTTTAGCAGTATTCAGTGTTTAAAGTAATCTTATGAAATTGTGCTTAATTGGTTTGAGGGCCCAAAATCAGATTTGCTGAATATGCTGATGAGAAAAAACAACTATATATAACAAAATCTTTTGAAAATGTGATTGTTGCACATTTCAGAAGTGATGATTTGAACCAGTATGTGGCAGAAAACAGGAATGTACTCACGCTTGACATGCAAAACATAATTTGAGTTAATCTATTTCTACTTCTGTACTTATGGATGAAACAGAATTGGAGAGCAGGAGCAAAACAAATTCATCATGAGCTACTACCAAAGAAAGCATCTAACAGAAAATTTAGAGACTTTCCTTGTCCTCAGAAACAAAGATGTCTGTATGAAAATACAGTTGAAACAACTTTTACTACCTATTTTGGAAAAGCAAAAATCTCCTAAGTAAACTGCTCAGTTTACTAGCTCTCAAGAGCTTCCTTTGCAGTTGTGTGTTGCTGAGTTTTCTGATGACCTCTGTTAATTATGCAAAGTTGAAAAAAGAGAGCAATGCAGATGCTTGCTGTGCTGCAGGCTTTGCCAGTTTACATTATCTCACTGAAGTAACTGGATTCATAAATCCCCAAATATATTGCCAGTGGTAGTTTTTGGTAAATCCAGATCCACAGAGAATTGAATGGATTACAATTTTATACTCTTTCAAAAAACTGGCATATGAATGGCATATATTTTTACCTAATGGAAAACCCATTTATTTATATGTATGTATATGTATATAAAAAGTTTTAATACCTGTTTTTGCAAGGAATGTAAAATTATTTGTTTCTGTTTGATTCTAGGTTTGTACTTAGAGTGCTGCTAAATTTATGCTTCAGGTTCTAAAAGAGATGCCGCAAAAGATGCAGTAGAAACAGAGTTTCAAAGAACAAATAAAGTTCTATTTCATTCTTCTATTTCATCCTGAGTGTTTGTTTACTATATCTGAAAACTCCATATATGTGAGTAAGTGTGTGCAAGTTCTTTAATACAGAAATAAAGGTGCTCAGGACATTTGAGATGATGTTTCTTTATACTTTTATTTCCTGCATTTTTCGTGGTATTTACTCCCTATAGGAAAGACAAAGACCAATAAAGTAGGAAAAAATATCAGTTTTTTCCTTAAAAGGTATTAAGTGCTGATTACTTTTGCATTGTGCATTTGGTATGTCTGCTTTTCATTCCTGAAGCTTTGCTTCAAATATAGGATGCTGATGCTAATGCTAAGCTTTTTAATCTTTAGTCATGTGATGCAGGGTATGATTTCAACAGAGAGTGCTAAGTATCTTAAATTAAATTAATCTCGAGGGAACAAATCTTAGTGATTTTTCTCTTGTGTCTACAACACAGTAACTATACTGAAGATTTATTTCTCCTTAATTATATGATATTGTTTATTGTGAGACTCTGCTAAGAGTTTTTTTTTTTTTTGGTGGGTTTTTTTTTTTAAATTTCATTCCATTTCCAAATACCAAATGTACCTAGCTTTCAAACCAAAAAGACATTTTCTGAAATGGCAAGAAAGCAAATTCTGCGTGAGACTTGAAACGGCAGTTTCATCTCTTGGACCTTTAGGTTGTAATGAATGAGCATTAGTGCTGTAAAATGTTTTGTTCTAATGTGCATAGCAGGATTGGGTTCAGATCTTGCTCTTAGCTATTTGGCCTCTGTCCTTTTATTTAGCTGAGTAAAAGCTTGGTATTTTAAGAGAATTAAGCATAGACGTCATGAAACCACAGAACACATTTGGTGGCAGTACAGATAGCTTATTTTGAAACTCCAGTAGTATCTCTGAGTATTTTTTATTTTGTTTTCTTTTATTTTAAAAATTTTAGGAGCCTCATATTGAAAGGGTCTATATATTTTTACAGTAAGCCTGAAATGAGCAAATAAACAAAAACACAACTATGAGGCCAATAACATTTTGCTTTCCTAGCCACAAATCACCCTCATTTTTTTATTAAGAAAAAACCCCAAGATGTTGGTAAAACATTCACTTAATCTTAGTAAGTGTGGCCCAGTTCATCAAAGTCTGTAAATTATGCACAGGGAATTTAATGGAGCAAACTTTTGCTACATTCCTCAGACCGTCCTAGATTTTCATGCTTTTTTTTTTTTTCAAGAAAATGCAAGTAATTGCCATGTTTTCTTCTGTAAATTTAGTGTAATTCTCATCAGAATTTGGATGCTGCATTAGGGCACTGCAGCTGTGGTTGGAGAAGCACATATTTGTCAGTCAGGTTTGCAGCAAGACCCGCAGGCCATGGCACTGGGGTAGCAGGTGGGTCTGTGTTCCTGGCATGGTCAGATGAGTGCTCCTTCAGCACGTCCCAAAGATCTGGTGGTAAGAGTACAGCTTCTGTTTTTCTGAATGTAAAAAGAGTAATTGGCTTGAAGCACCTCCTCCCTCATCAGTGCAGTGGTGGCTGTAAGAATTTTACAGGAGAAGCTGATTTTAAAATGTTTCCCTTTAGATCTTAGAGGTTAAAATCTCGACTTTGGGAAGATGGACATGTTTAAGTAAGAAACTGGACACAGCTGTATCACTGATGAAATAAGTTCTTTAAACTGCATATACATCAAGTTTTCCAGGTTTTTTTCAGAAGCAGGCAGCAATACACAGCTAATCCTGCTCAGAAATCCCTTTGTGACTATTCCAAGTAGTTCTGTGCTTTAGGAGCTCTGTTGCTTTCCCTTCTCAGGACCACCTTGAAATTCCTTTTACTGCTCATTCATTTAACTCATACACTTCTTAAAACATACTCTAAACCCTTCGTGGCAACCAGGGGACTCCTGGTTAATGCACTCAGCCAATTCTTACCTTGCCTATATGGCTTAGCATATTGAAGAGTGGTTTCTGCTGTTTTGGATTGCAGAAGAAACCTTTTTGGCCTTAAATCCCTCCCCCACAGTGGAACAGAATAACGCTTTTAATCTAATGAACTTTTTCAACTTACTAGCTTGCAGCTTTAATATGTTGTATATACAACAGCAGTTCAGGGGGGTATTAAAATGTTAACTAATAAGGCAGAAGACTGAACCCGTGTGCATTGATATTGCTTCTCAGGCTGAGGAAAGGTTTTAATCTTTCTAGTCTCCCAGTGGAAATGCTGGTTATCAGGGTTGTTTGCCACTCCAGTTTCCTCCTGTTTCTGGGAACCTGTCTGCACCGTTAAAAGAATTAGAGTAAAACCATTAGGATCAGTTTCACAGAACTCTTTTCTTTTATGCTTTTCTTTAGATTATCAGGAAAAAATATGTGATTTTTGTGGAGCTGGTTTCATGCAGCTACATCTTTCTTCATTTGAGCATGCTGCATTTCAGAAGTAGAGAGTCATGAACTCCATTTAACTCATTGTGGGAGCAACAGGTTTAGTCCTTAGGCCATGCAGCTTTCCTAGCTTTGTTTTATTTACTTATTTATTTATGTACATGTTTTTGAATCAGCATTAGTTAGGTCAGTATATCCTCTACAATGTAGTCATCTAGAGATGCCTCTTGCTTGACTTTATGCTGTGGAAGGAACTAGTTGTATGATTCTGCTGCCAAGTTCATCCAGTAGCCTCATAATCAAGGCATTTCACCAGGATGCTGAGACTCCAGCTCAAGTTCTTCCTCTTCCCTCTGGGATTGGAATTTGTGGCACAAGGCAGTTGTTCTCATTGCTTCATCACAAGGGATTCATAAAGGCAAATAAAAAAGTCATTAAAGCAAATGTCGCTCAGTTTATCTTGTTTTGCTCTGTAATTGCATTTTCACTCAGGGAAGCAAAGGACCTATCCTTCTGTATTATGGATGTTTTGTAGAACACAGTCTTCCTCTTATCCTGTAGTAATGGATAAAGCTGCTGCATGTTTTGTCATTACAGAGACTGCATCCTGAGTTACCACTTAGCCTGGAAGAACTTGAAAAAGTTTTTGTTACGTTGGATGCTGATGGCAATGGCTCACTTACGCCACAGGAGTTCATCACGGGATTCAGTGAGTTTTGGAAAGCATGTCTCCTCTTTTGAGCTTTATTCATGTTCTGTACTCTCCACATCATTAAAGAAGATTTTTGTCTTAGTAGTACACTTAATAATGCACACAGGGAGCCAGACTATTCCCTAAATATAGCAGATATGTGTAGCAGAGGGAGAAGTGGTCAAATTACGTCAATAAATAGACAAAGGTCTCCAGGGCTCTTTCTCTGCTGTGTAAAATGGCAAGCCATGACACAATATGAGAAAAATGATGTAATCATCTGAATGACGCCTATTTTAAGCTGTTGAGTAAATCTATGTACACTTGATTGGAGGTTTCCCTTTGGGGGGGCGGGGAACTTTTGTGTGTTATTTCAAATAAGGCAATAAGACATGAAAGATAATTAAAATTATCTCTAAGACTAATGTAAGACAATGCTAGGAATGTGTTAACACCACAGTCCTTAGAGCCGTGGGAATGCTTTCTACAATGAATTAATTCTTCAAGTGATGTTAATTTATTTCAAAACAAAACAGGATGAGGCAATTATTATTACTGTAAGATGTGATCTGATAAATTCTTTGTAACTGCCTGTTTCTCAACAGCACTTACTGTCATATTCTCCGTGTTTGTCACAGGGTTGTTTCTCCCCAGCTGTGACATTACAGATGAGATGATAGGGTTAGTTTGACTGTCCTTGGTTGTTTATACAGAATCAGCTTTGTACTTAATTTTAGCTCTGCTGACTAAAGTTTAAGCATTTTATCTAGAAAACTGAATCTCATCTATGCATGAATTTTAACAGTAAATCTCAGTTTAACTGCTATGTATAGGTCCAGCAAACAGGACCTTCGTTTTTGTTTGCAAATCATCAGTCATTTGAAATCCTACTTTTCTCCTGTCCCACCTCTCCCATTGTGGACATAGATCAAGTATTTTCATAGAGTATAGAGTATACTCTAATCTGAAAATTGACACTATTTAAAAATGAAATAATGAATTGCTGCTTTGCTTTTCATAAGTTAAAGCTAAGTTAAATTAGGACTACTTTCATAAGCAGTCCCTCCATAACCAACATTCTTTATAAGGGAGGTTGTAAGTGGCTGCCATCTCAAACAGCTCCACATTCTGGGGATTCCTCCTGCTCAGCTGCTGGAGCCCAGCCCAAAGGTGGATGTGGCTGCTGCTTTCCTGTTTGCATGTTCAGCTGGAGGTAAAGTTAAACGTGTACCCCAGAGACACCCACACAGGCACCTGAGGGACATGGACCACAGTGTGTAGAAGATAAGGACAGGCAGTGTAAAGCTGGTACCCTTTAACCTGTTACACAGCACTGACAGGTGCTCTCCAGACCGTGCTGTCCTGCATTTGGCAGGGTGATGATGCTGGCATTCCTGTTAGAAGCAGAAGCTGTAGGAGGTAAAAGCTGCCATAGAAAGATGGAGAATGGAGAAGGCAGAGTAGTGTCTGGATGAAGCTTGTGATGCACCAATTAATATGGGAGGGTCCTGTTCATGTTTCTAAATGGTGGCAAATCTGAAATTTACTGTAACCTCTCTCTGCAATGTACTCTGTTCTGCTGCCAGCATGCTCTGCTGGGTGCTATGAGAAAGAATGCCAGGTAGAGTTAATAAAAATATAAAACCATACTGGTATTTCTCCTTCCTTGGGTCTATAGCAATTTCTGTACTGGAATTTAGAATATAACAAAACAATCCTCTGCATAAAATCACAATATTCCACCCCTGCAATTTCACTGCGGCAATTTCACTTCTTCATCCTCACCATACAACTACTGTTAATAAAATACAGCTTTCTGTATGGAATTTATGTAGGGATTGAGTGTGTGTCTTTGGTCATGCACTAAAAAGAATGTTAAATTTTATTTAACGTACATTTTATCAGTACTGGTGCTGTGGTTATTTTAGATTCCTAACCTATCAACCTATTTAAACCTATCAAGACAAAAAACTACAACATTATGAAGAGTTGTTACTGCAATTTATGTCCTTTTTGTTTTTTGCATGGAGATATGAATTTTTTATTATGTTTATGAATTTTGAGATGGATGATTTACTGAAGGCTAGACATTAAACTGGGCACAAAGTCAGCCACAGAACTCAGGGATCCTCTTGCCATGTCTGATTCTTTTTTTGCTTATTTAGTTTAAAATTTGAGCTTTAGTATGTTTAGTATGACATTGCTTTTTATAGTAATTTCTGAATATGCTAATGTGTGCAATTTCTAATTCTTAGGCCAATTTCTTTTGGAGCAGATTGCTTTGAAAACTAACATGGAGCAACCATCAGAAGGTGAAACAGCCAGCCCACTTAGATGTGAGGAGACCGTGAGTGGTGATGAGGATGAAGAATTCCAGTTCTCAAATCTGATGGATCGGCTTGGAGCTAAAAAGGTTTTGGATGAGTGAGTCCTCACAGCACTAGTAACCAGTTGTATGACCTTTTATGATTCACCTCTGACTTTAATTTCAGTGGAATCCAAGATGAATGGCGAGAACAAATGCTGCTTGAAACCACAGATATTCTTAAAAAAACTCATTTTCTTGTTGTCAGGGTAAAATGCCACTCAACCAAAATCTTCAAAAGCAAAACTCTTGTACTCCAGGCACATGAAACATGTTTTTCTGCCATGTGAAAGCTCCACCACTCGATGTGCCATAGGATTTGAACATAGATAATTACAAGCATGTAATCCCCAGATGCCACTGATTTTCAATCAATGCAGGATGACTGCTATTTCTGGCAAAGGCTGTGTTCAAAGTGCGCCATAAGCAGGGAGGTTTTCTCCACTTTTTCTGCTTTTTCTCCCCTTCATGCATAATTGCATGTTGTGATTGCTCTGGTAACACTACATCTTCCAAGGCCAGGATGGCTCATTCTGAAATATGGAACATAAAACCCACTCAAATAGCTTCTTGTGTGTTGGCCTGGCATTCACTGGTCAATCACAATGAATACTGGAGAACAAAAAAAAAAAAAAAAAGCATTGGGCAAAAATGGGAGAGAATCTGGACAGGTGGTTCAAGTATTTGAGAAATACATCAGCAATTCTTATTGTGGAATAAAAGTGCTCATGAGTCCTTCTCTTCCCCTGACTGCCTGTTCCAGGAAACTGATCATTGTCAGTCATTCTGAAAGGCTTTCATTATGAAGAGATATTTATCACCCACTTCTTCTGTCCTTATCCTCATTTTGTCCTTTAAATATAGCACTCTTTGCTGGCTAGGTTCAGGCTTGCAATGCACATGGAAGAGAATGAGTCAGGAAGAAACAAAGTGGTTTAGGAGAATTCTGACAAAGTGTTAGAAACCCATTATCATTCACAATAGAGCATATCTTTTCCAGTGTCTGCTGAACAGATCTGGAAACACAGCATTATCCTGGTAAATCTTTCAATCAAAATTTCAAGAATTTTGTTCTGATTTTTGTAGCAGACTCGCCACGGAATAAAAACGTGTTGAAAAGGAAAGAATGCAGTACAAACACAATTTGTTAACACAACTGAGTAACTTAGGAATCTGCATCTCATTCATTTCTTACGAGGAAGGTGTTTTGCTTAGCTTTTCCACTGCCCCCTCCCCTCTAGATTTGTGGGAACTTCTTTGCTTCTAATAGAAGTGCTGGCAGGGCACGTTGTATCTCATCTGTCTTTCTCACCCATTCCTGTTTAGGTCAAGTGTTGGGCAAGGCACCCACTAAACAAGCAGTTCCTGTGCTATTCTGCAGTCAGGAATGACCAGATGTTACAGTGCATTTTTTTAAAAATAAATTCAATCTCCAGCATTTCCCACCCCCTCCTCCTTTTCAAATCTGGCACAGTTGAAGTTGTTTTTAATAAGTTTTGTGTTCTGAGTAGTGGTGCCCTGAAGCCTCCATCTACTAAGGGTGTTAAGAACATTTACTGCAGCCTGGGAAATGTTCTCTCTTAATGAATCCTTTATGATCTCTTCTTTCAGTGAGAGTGATGTGAAGCAACTTTGGTTGCAGCTAAGAAAAGAAGAACCTCATTTACTTTCCAATTTTGAAGAGTTCCTGGTCAGAATTTTTTCCCAGCTCCAGGAAGCAGATAACGAGAAGAATGAGTTGGAAAGTGCTCTAAAAAAGTTAGTATTTCTCCTTGTTAGACTGCTTGTTTAGTTTTACAACTATTTTACCTACTTTTTGGACTTTTGAAATCAACAAGGTATTTCAGTAGAGAACTGAGGACAAGACTTCCTATAATGTAAAATTTTATCAGGCATTAAGAGTACTGGTAAAACTATTCATGTGGCAGAATTGAATTAAATTAGCTTTTCTCTTCCAGTTAAGATTTTATTGACTGAAATTCTTTTGCAGATGTCTGTTATTGCACTGAAGTTTTAAGACCATATTGAGTGATTCCAATCTAGTTAATCAGTTTGTTTCCAGAGGAAAGTCATATTTAACAGTAAATCTGATAAATTGCCTGAGTGCTTTACAAGCCTTGCGTGCAGAAAAGCTATAAACCTGGATTAACTGGCCAGAGACATAAGAGGTTTAAGATGTTAGAGCAGCACAAAGCACTGATACCAGTGAAAGTGTAAGCTAACATATATATATATATATATATATATAGCGCAAACCTATAAAATACGAATAACATGTATGTTTTATATATAAAACACATAAAATGTATATATAAACAAATGCAATACAAAAAATGTATATAAGAACTTACAATTGATAGATCATTCTTTTATATGTAGCTATCTAGAGGGAAAAAAGTTGTGATGCTAAATCTAAACAGAATGCAAAATTATGGGCGTAGTTGAAGTTCCACTGTATTTTTTTTTAAAGTGTCACTTCTGAATTTCAGTTTCTTACAGACTGAGTAATAGAGGCAAATATATTGCTGAACGTTTACTTCATTTGTTCAGCACTCTCCTGACTATTCTGAGAATATAACAAGACTTATGAAGAAGGAAAAAACCTAAAAATATATGGTCATTAAAGACAATTGGTCTATATTCACAGTAGCATTTCCATCTAAATCTCTGTGTGGTTTTAGCCTTCAGACAGCTGGAAACAGCATACAGAGAATTTTGCTGTCTGTTTTAGACTACAGAAATTAACTACCATGTGTGGTGAGAGGTTTTTTCTGTGGGTTTTTTTTTTTTTTTTTTTTTTTTTTGGGGGGTNATTCCATCTGGAAGCAATTTTTTTTTTTTTTTTTTTTTTTTTGGTGAGTGTTTTTTTGGGAACTGAATGAATAAATGTGTGTTTAATAACTCTGATCAATGCAGAGGTGCACATAGAGTACGTTAGCATTATCTTTTCTACCTGATGTGAAATCTGTACCTTGAAAACGCGTTGGATTTTTATGCCTTTGTAGTAAAAACATGTTTTAGCAAATTTCTTCTTTTTGTTGCTCCTGGTAACACCACTGATTTCAGCATACAGATTGTTGTTTTGTTTGTAGGAATCGGAGTAGTAATGTTGTCTTTGATAACACTGGGGATGAATAACCTGTTTTCTTTTAAACTATGTACAAATAACATCAAAGCTCATCACAGCACCATATAGGGGAGAAGATTAATTTTTTGTAATACCCACATACTTACTAGCACTAAGATGCCCATATCTGCATAGACTGGCCAGGATTTACTGTGGGATCACAGAAAATTAGGAATGCTGGGTTTTGGGGTCTTATAATGTCTCCTGGGTTGTTCTTGATTGATGACAATAGTACTCTTTGGAAATAGATTATGAATTTGATCTTTCATCTTTCCTTCCTGACTCACCTCTGTGAATCATTAGGCAATAAGGCAGTCTACTCTCAGACTTTTGTCTCCTTTCCTGGGTGTAGGCTGTGCTTTTGTCTTAAGTTGTTCCTTTTTTCTTCTATCCTGGATGCCCTGAGAAGCCTCATGTGTGTATGCTGGGGTCTTTATGCCATAAAAATCTGTGCTCTCAACCCATGATGATGTTCTCTATCTGTTTTTTGTCTTTTCTTCTGGAGCTTTCACACATGCTTATTTTCATTCATGAACCTGAGTCCTGTGGTCTAAGAGACCCAGGAGTTTCCTCCTGTTCTGGTTCAATAGATCCAGTAGGCTGCTGTTGTTCCTGTTTGTAGGTCCAGGCAGAAGTGAGGATGAACAGATACTCTCAGTACTTAAACGTGCAAATACTGCACACACAAAGGACTGTGCCAGTTAATACTGATGTAACTATCTAGAGAGAAAAGAATTGTGATTTTAAATCCAACCACAGTGCAATTTTGTGGGTACAATATTTATTTGCCAGGGTAACTTAGATCTCCTTGATTTTTGGTATCCATGTTTTGTTTTAAGGGCTAATTTAAAATCAGACTTCTGATTCTGCTTCTTAAAATTACCAATAGTGTTTTTTAAAATAACAGGGTGATGTATTCAGCATGCAAGAAAAGCAGAGATGAACATTAGGAAGAGAAAATAAAATCAAGCCGATGTGATGGGTGTTTGCAATCAATTCCAGAAGAAGCCTATGGGGGCATTGCAGATGATGCCATGATGATTTTTTCCTTTTGTTTTATACCCCTGTAATACCTTTTTACAACTTCTGTATTCTTAGTGGTTTTTAGCCTACATTCTTAGACTTATTTGTCAAGCCAGGAGACTGAGCATCTTAGAAGCTTCGTAGTTAGGGATCAGTGCACCCAGACCCCAAGGTCCTCTCCAGAACACACTTTTTAAACTAAGATAGGAACATCCAGGGGAAGGTTCCTGGGGTGGGGGAGTGGGCTCATTCAAGCCTCTCATTAGGGAATCTTTGATAGATATGATAATTAGTGAGACCTACAATGTTATACCAGATCTTTGGTGGGGGTGCATTGTGGGGTGCATTTGGATGCATTCCACCTGGATGCAGGGCTCCTAAGGATCCTTAAAATAAATACAGAGGTAAAATCCCTTTTTCCCTTCTAATTGTGTTTGACTCTTGATTTTAAGACCAGGAAAAGACATCACAGAGAGCTTCCTGAAATCAGCCAGAAGAGCCCAGTAAACTGCTGGGCATTACCGGGGAGGGTACTGAGCACGTGGCAAAGCATATTTTTGGCACCACATGGAATTTTAGTGTATCCATGTCCCGAGTGCACTGTGGGAAATGTGGGAGAATGTGGTGGGATGAGGAAAAGTGCAGAGAATGGCAACTCAGTGGTTAAAGGACTAGAACAGCTATTCTGAGAGAGCTATTTTTAGAAGGTCGTAGCTCTTGAATGAGAAGGCAAAGGCTGGAGTGGGATATGAGAGACCTTGTTATTCTCCAAATCCCTGGCAGTAGAACCAAGGAGCTTTTAATAAGACTGATAGGAAGTAAGCCTAAAAGAGATCAGAAAGACCTTCTTCTTCTAATAGCAGATAAAATCTTCAACTGCTGTTAGCTGTGTCTGCTGCTGTGCTTTGCATTTGAAGGACAAGCCTAATAAAAATGTAGACTGTGTTTCAAACAGCACAGTTCTAAACAGAGAAGATAAACAGAAGGGTGTAAAGGGGAAGAGAAGGATGAACTGACTTCTCATTGGGCTTAGCATGAGATAGTGTCAGAACCCATCTTCGTGGAAGTAAGAGGAGAATCAGCATCTCAGGAGATTAGTTCACACTGTGCACAAATCACTGTATTTTTTTAAGGAGAAATTATGACAAACTGCATGAACAGTAGTTGTGAAACCAAAACAATTCACATTGCAACTACATGAATGGGCAGAAATTAAACCCCTGTGAGTGTGTTGATCCTGAACTTATCATCTGAACTTGGTGAGCTCAGGTTACATTTCATCTGCTTTCATCTCCATCTGTTTATTCCACAGCATTACTGAAGAGATATTACATTATCAAATATTGCTGAAATTATAAAATTGTGTGTTAAGTAAAACTTGAAGGGATAATCCAAGGGAATAGAACTTTCAGTCAAAACATATTGCCTTTTTCACGTAACAGGGGTATATCCTTATGGATTCAGTTTGTTTCTCCTGAATATATGCGGGGAATATTCACCAGCTAATGTATTGGATTATTTTTTTCTGCCGCTTGTTAGTTATTTTACTGAAAATTGTTACACTTTTGATTACCAGGGGATACTGTTTTCCCCTATTGTTTAATTTGACCATGAGATAAGAATAGAAATCCACAAATGAAATGCTTGGAGAGTATTCAGCCTGCAGAAATGGCATGTGCTTATGTGCCAGACCAGCTAAAAAGATTCCTACACCCAGCGGTACCTCCTGGGTGTGGTCTTCATGGTGCTGCCATATCCTTTGCTCCCAAACACATAAGAGGAAAGAAATACCTAAATCAGCAGGCTAAAACACAGGACTAAAGATATTCTCCCTGTCACACAGAAGCCAAGAATATCTTTATGATTCCCATGGAAACACTGGCTGTTGTGCAATGTGTTCTGCCTCTGCAGAGTTGCAGGGCTCTTCAGCAGTCACTCTAGTGCTGGTCAAAGTGACATTATTCTGCATGAATACAGCAGGTGTACAATCTTAGCATCTCTGCCATGCCTTTCTGAGGAGTTGTTATTTCTCCATGAATTTGAGGGATTTGATGCCATTGTTGAGTGCTAATTCCTTATGAAGCATTTTCTTAGTTTCAAGAAAATAAAATCTGAGGTCAGAACATGAACTATCTTTACAGTATAGGGGGAGCAAGGCAAAAAAGGGCTTCTGGATTTTCTGACACTCTATTTGAAGTGTTGCAGTCACATGGCAGAAGCCCTTTTGGAGACTGGTTTTCTCACCTAGTCAGAGTTTACAAAAGTCTAAGTGACAGCCATAGTTTTCCTCAAATTCTCGTAGCTTGACAGTTGTTTGTTGCTTCTGTAGATCCTGGGAAAATGTCTCACATTTTTTTATCTGTGACTGAAAAAGCAGGCAAGCAGTGTCAAGTGTTCTGCTGTTGAAAGGGGGAAAGATAGACTTGTTTCTGGTTTTACTCACACTTCTTAGATTAGGTGAAGTTTTTGAATTTTCTATTAAATGGGCTTTCTTTTAAATGAGAATAAGGCCTTCAATAAGGCAAAAACGTAGAATATGTAGAGCATTAGGTTAAAAAAAAGTAGATAAAAAATAGATGTTGGGATTTTTTTGCTACTGGATGTTCCTTGTCTTGCTCTTGCTGATGTGAATGCCCTTGAAGATTCTGTAATTTATTTGTACAGATGCATTATGCAGATTGCTCAAGGAACAGCTATGGCAGGAAGAATATGGGGGAATATACAGTGCTGTCATATAAAGGTCCTAATAATCTCTATTAATTTTTTTTCTAGGATGCCCCAAGTTTGATACAAAGAAATTTTTGCATTTCAGTTTCTGCACTAATGAGAATAGAATAGAGTAGTAGCATAAAAAAGTATATCTCTTGTTCCCTGTCAACAGTTAAATTTTTTCTGCCCAAGCTAAAGCATTTGCTCTTCATGTATCAAACTGCAGTGATATTAATTGCAATATTCTACTGGAAAAAAGTGAACTTTGCAGGTTCTTCTTTTTTTATTTTCCTACAGTCACATACACTTGTGTACAGCGTATTTAATTCTGTTCCTCCTCTGGGCTTTTCAAATTTGTTTCAGCAAAGCTGTTAGAGTGGCAGTAAGGCTGCTTTCAAGAAGGTCTTTTAAGAATTCCATTCTAGCTAATGTGTCTTAGAGAGAAGTACCTCATTCAGTACCTTTGAATGGGGAACAATGCAGTCCAAGAGTAAAAAAATTGAAGTTGCAGTGAAAATAGTTTTAACTGTCAAATTTAGGCTCTGATATCTTGGTATTGTCATTAGGAAACTCTCTTCCTTATACCTAAGATCTAGTAGTCATTAAAACTGCATAATGAACAGGTGCTTTATATGGAAACATCAGCTTTATGTTAGCTTTTGAGTTGTTGAAGCTTTACTTCCATGAGAAAAAAAAAATTAATCTGTGAGCTTTGCTGCAAAACATTTCTATTTCCTTGACACCAGAACATTCCTTGGAGTCTTGTGTTATGGCAGAGATGTGGAGCTTAGCTGGTTATGTGAGCCATGACTTGAAGTAATGCTACAAAGACCTGCTCAGTGGCTTTTTAATTTCTTATTAGGAAAATTGCTGCTTATGATGAAGAAATTCAACATCTCTATGAGGAAATGGAACAGCAAATCAAAAAGGAGAAAGAGCAGTTTCTCTTGAAAGTGAGTATCTCTTTGTTATGGTGGCCATGGATTCTGCTCCCCCTTTCAGTGGTTCTAAACTCATTCTGGGTGTGAAATTAAAGCCCACAAAATGTGTTTCACAACAGAGGAAGAAAGAACATCTTTTACCTCACAGCTACTTTTCTACTGCAGCTTCAAACTTTCAGTCTCTGAAGCTTCAGACTGAGTGGATGAAGCTGGATGAAGGAGCACTGGTGTCCTGTGCCACCGGCATTCTTTTGAAAGTCAGTTTAGTGCAAACATTGTGTTGTCGGTGCTGCCATGGGTCCAGCTTCTGGTCACAATTAGGAAGAGCACTCTGTGAGGTTGTTCAGAGCAGCACCAACCCTGCTGACTTCTACAGTCTCTGCATTTTGGGAGGGGATAACAACAAGAGATGGATCAAGTGATGGTAATTTGTGAAACAACCACAGGTTATTTGCAAAATGAACACGGGTCAGATTCTTTTGTCACTACCACGGTGCTTCCAGAACACCTGAAAACAAATTCCCTTTCCTTGGGAAGTCTTCTTTAAATCTCCTCTACTGTGTTCCTAGTCTTTTCTTTGCATTTTTCTGTCCTGCTTTTTTTTTTTTTGAAAAACAAGTAAACTAACAAGAACTTCCAGCATGCTCTAGGAAAGAGTCATCTTAGAACCATGTAGGTGGAATGCCTTAATTCCTAACTAGATCAGGAGTCTCAGGAATTTGGCCATTTTAGTTTTGAGTATTGAAATGTTGGAGGTTCCACAGCTGCCCTGGGTGGCCTGGGACAGTCAGTCAGGAGTTACTGGCTCATCCCTTTTTGTTGTCTTGGCATCAGTCACATAAATGACACAAACACAGAGTTTCAGCAGCACATGATAGAAATAGTTGCCAAAATAGTGGTTATTGTCTCCCCTCTCAATCAAATATATATAAATATATCTAGACAATATAATCAAATATATCCAAAGCTTCCTTTTGCGATGCAAATATATCAACTATTTTTTGTTTCCTGACAACCAAAAAAAAGGTGCCTTTATCAGCTGTCTAAGAAATCATTCTTTTCACTTGCCTTACAGGGTAGTGAACCTGACTCAAATTTTCAAGTATTTTTCCATTCCAAGCTGAGAGCAGTTTTTAGTGGTGGATGAGATGAAGCCTTTAAATAAAGTTTGTATATCAGCTGAAGGATAAAAAGTATTTTCAACTTTGCCTGACAGCAGTTTTGTGGAAAAAAATAGTTTATGTGCTCTTAATAGCCCACAGCTGAAGTGGTACTGAAAACCCCCAAACAACGAAGACTTTTCCATAAGCAATGATTGTTGGATCTCCTAATTAGTTGTATATTTGAGGTTAAGCCATTTCTTTCAGGCTTTTTCATGAAAGCTTCCCACTCAAGCTATTTACAGTTTAGTCAGCAGCCACACTGAGGGCTGCCAGACACTCAAGAAGTATTGTTTCTTTGCATGACTAATTTGAGATCCGGGGAGATCTGACTGTTAAATTCTTTCTCTAATGCAAAGTCTTACAAAGACTTTACAGCCTGGAGAGATGCATTGATGCCATATAAAGGGGAAATTATTGTGGCTTGAATGAAGAGCAGCTCTTGAAGAATACATTTAAAGAAATTGGTAAGATGCAAATAAGTACAAATTGTAGCTATTTACAATAGTTTATACCCTGCTGACTGAATGTCACACAAAAGGGGCAGTTAGTCTGTTTTTTATATTTGGATATATATTCTTCCCCAGAAAGAACCAGTTATCTTGCATTTGATTACCCCATTACGTGTTCTGCTTAAGGGAAAACACATGTAAGAACCACTGCTGTTTTGAGGGAATTTTTATTTTTGTTTAGAGGCATTTTCCTGGGGACCTTAGAGAGTAGAAGCGTGTTTTTGGAGCAACAGGACAGATTCTCAGTTGATACAAACTGCTGGAACCTGATTTTACTCAGGAGAGGTCTGACAGTTTTTCTCAGATGAGGAATGTCAGAAGTAGTAATCCCAAATACGACTGGGAGCTCCCAATGATTGCAGGACACTTACAAAGTGGACAAGTTAATGTGATTGCTAAGTGAAAGGCAGAGCTTGAAGCCCCAATTGCTTGTTTATACCCGGAGAACATCTGTGAAAAATTGTTGTTAGGGATGGATTTTAAGTGTGGCAGTTGTTGTTTGTCTCACATCAGCCTGAGCTGCAGTGGCTGGAAGTGAGAGGAACCTTCTGGCTGCATTGAGTTGGGCTGGCTGAGCTCCTCAGCCTCCTGCCCGAGACATCTGCCTCCCCTTTCTAGACTCCATACCTACTCATGTGCAGTCAGCACGTTCTGTAGAAACCACAGTCACTGAAGCTGCAGGACTACACCAGTTTACAGATTTATGGCTGATACCATCCCTACACTGAGTGCTACTCGTGTCTTGTTATATTCACTGTGGAAAGTTTAATCCCTGATTCCTTATTTCTCCTCCTGCTGATGCAGCTGTGCTGTTCTGTTAATCCATTTCCTCTCTGAATTTTGCAGGACACAGAGAGGTTTCAGTCCTACAGTCAAGAGCTGGAGTGCAAGCTGCTGTCAAAAGAGCAAGAACTGGAACAGCTGGTTCAGAAACAGAAAAGGGTACTAATTGATATTCTTCAGAATTAAAAACCAGATAGCTCTTATTTGTTCACATGATTTTCTTTAGGTACTATTTTAGGTCCCAAAACTACAAGTTGGTGTGATGCTCTGCCAGATTGTGACCTTCTGTTGTTTTTGTGCCACGTGCTTAGGAAAAATGTTAACCTTTATTTCTAAACTAATTTTCCTTTTATGTGGTAAAATGGAAAATAAAATAATGCTTTGGATATTCTCCCCAGGTACTAGGGTAATTTTTATGAAAACATAACAAAACTCCACTGCCTTCAATGTTCTGGGCACTGGCTTAACACCCAGACAGCCTAAGAGCAGAGAACAAGGATTTGGCTCTTCTAGTGCACTCCTTTGCTCAAAGCCTGTACCAGCCACTCATTTACTTGTTTTGGATGATTCAGTGCTGTGAACCTGAAATGCTCCCTCCTGTACAACCTGCTCCTGATATATCTCTGTGATAACAGTTTCATAGCAGTGCAGGTTTCCCTTGCATTGGTAACAGCTTGTCAAGTTCCCATATGAAAACCTGATGTGTTCTACTTCTTAAAATGCGTGGCCTGCTTGGGGAAGCAGAGAACTCACTGTAAAGTGGCTCCAAGGTCATTGCAGGAAAGACTAGCAATAGGGAAAGGAGGTTGCACTGGAATTTAAAGGGCTCAAGTGGAATGCTGCAAATGCAATTCCCTCTGTAGAGCATGAATATGTGGACAGAAGAAGAAACATTTTTACTGTGAGAACCATCAGCTGTTGCAATAAACTTCCTGGGGAAGTGGTGGATTCCCCAACATTGGAAAATAAAGATTTAGCTGGGCAGGATGCTGGGTCATCTTGTCTAAACTGTGTTTTTGCCAAGAAAGGTTGGAACAGATGGACCCTGTGTTCCCCTTCCAACCTGGTGCTCTGTAATTTTGTGAAGTTTAACTGGTCAGGATACAGGACAGAACTAAAAGTCCATTCCAACTGCCTGGTGTTAATTACCCTTGTTCAGTACCACTGTGAATCAGAATATATGTTGATTTATTTAGGTTCTTTACCACATTGCAGCCCTGGAGTGAAATAATCTATACTTTGAAGTAGTCTGTGGGGGCACACAGATCAGGCATTTTTAGTCTGAAACTAACTGCAAAAGTATAAGAAATTACTTATTCTAATTTTGTAATGATCATATTTCAATATTCCTTTGTTTGTTTTTGCTTTAAAGTTCTGTTTAAAACTTAGTTATCAACCAGTAATTCTGTAAAACCTTTTTCTTGTGGTTTTTTTTTTCAAGAATGTGTTTTCTAAATTTGGTATAAAACCCACAGAAGCTATTCCAAGGTTTTCACCCAATTTTAAGCCTGGTATAATTAATCAATATAGGCAACAATATCAGGAAGTCTTATCTTAAGATTGTTGTCTACATTGCCATTGTCTACTATTGCCTATCTTGGAGAACATATAACAATATCTGTGTTACTTTTATTAGTATTACTTTTTATCTGATTTTATACTTTCCATTTCTATTTACTATATTGCTTATTATTAATAGTGTCACTGTGTTCTTTATTTTATTTGTAATTTCTAGCATTTGTCATTTCCCCTCTCCATTATGAATTTGCCTGAATCACAACAAGGGTGCTTTTGAAAGTCAGGATCTTCATACACTATTAAGATTGAAGTATCCCACTTTAGTTTTATGGAAAGGAAGCTGTGTTGGGCTAATGGAACTCAGTATTTCTAATGACGGGATGAGTGACATAATTTCATTCAGATGATTGATGACAATAGAAACTTTGTCATTCAGCTAGCTGATTGGCCTATTGCTAATCTGATATGCAGTATTTGATGGGTTTTTCTTTTCTGGTGTAGCAACCTAGCCTATTTATTTGAATGTTTTACTCAGTGTAGTTAGAGGCACCGTTTTCTACGTATATTTTTCTAGTTTCTAATTATCATCTCTGAAAGTGACTCTTGTCTTTACTCAGATCTGTTTTCATAATGTCACATCCACACTCATTTTCTGATATTGCTTTTCATTCACTGAGATATCCATGTTTGACTTGTCCACAGATCTCTGTCACTTTTTCCTCCTCCTCTGGCATGGAAATATACTTTAATAATTAAATCTCTTCTTGCAGACAGTAAGGTAGCTTGATTTAATTACTACTTCTATGCTTGATTGTATGAGAGAACCTCTTGAGAGGCACACAAAGGCTTTTTTCCAAACTTCATTAATAAGTCTTTTTTTTTAAATTTAAAATACAATGCAATCATTTCTGTGTTGGAAATTATTAACAAAAATGTGAATGGGAGCTTTTAAACCAGACAAGCTCAGCGTTGTTTTGCTGACACAGCCAGAGGGATTCTCCCTTATGAGGGCTGTCTGGCTGGCATGACTGAAATGTGGGTCTGATTCCATGTTGGCTGGCCAAGATTCCTTTGTCTAGGCCCTTTTGCTGGCTGCCATGATCTTGAATCGTCAGCCTGCTGTGTATGGCTTAGATAATGCACGAGGTTTTCCCTTGTTCCTCAAGGGATGTGAGAGGAACGTCTCAGGAGGAGGCATTGGGAACAGAGGATGGCCAGCATAACCTCTGGGGCACAGACTCTTGTGTGAGGGGAAGAAAGTAGCTGTGGACCAGGGGAAAGGTGGGAAAGTTACTGGACTTCTCACATGAAATGCTGGGTTCTGTGCTGGTGACAGCCACTGAAGAGCATGATCTTGAGATAGGGAGTGGGATGCATGAGAACATGGATCAGTAGTACTCAAGTGCTCATAACTGCCTTATGGCACTGTATAAATGTTTCATCTTTCACGTGCAACTGAAATAAATAGGGAGAAAAAAAATTAAAAACTACAGAAAGCGTGCTGAGCTAAGGACAAGGGATTGCATGGAGAGTGCTCAATGCGTGTGGTCCTCAGCAACAGCTCATTTGCATTGGATTATCCCAGCTCTTAACTCAACTTAAACTTGGTTTTCCTCTCATCTGTGTCAAAAAAAGGGAATATTCACCATCAGCTACTGTGTCTGTGCTTGACCTGTGGTAATGGGTTAATGCTCCCTGCTACTTAGATTCCCTTAAACATGTCTGTGGGCCATGAGTCTTTTCCCCATCAGTTTGCATTTACCACATGGGCATAGGAGCCAATTTGCAGCTCCAATAAGCAGCTAGAAGCTATAGGATCTATGCCCTTCTATGATCAGCTGAGCATTCACCTTGTGAGTTATTTTGGTGTATTGGGAGTTGTTTAAATGAATGCTTCATGGATGGTGTTTGGCATTTCTCAAAGGATTGTATGGGTACAGTGGAAGAAGGGAGATCTGAATTGCTCTGAAACAGCCCTTCTGGGCTTTAGATGTTATGTTCTGGTTTTTCTGACAAGAGTGAGCACCAGGATCTATAGCAACTGTTTCTAACATCAGTATAAATGATTCTGGGAGCTGATGTTGGCTGCCATTGCAGTTACATTTCCAGTCTCTGTGTAAGCTTTCAGATGGCCACACTATTCTGTAAGTGGGATTTCTGTCTGCAGTTCATTGCTCCTAAGATTTTTGAAAGTTCATCTTTGAGTGGTCACCTTTTGCTTCTCCCAAAGCCACTCCTCTGGGTAAGTCTAGTTTTCAGTACCTGAGGCATCTGGTCTTTTACTTAGAATGGAGAAGTTCATTCTGTTGAGGAGTGGGAATATTCAGGAACTGATGTAATCTATCCATGTAAACCAGCCTTGTTCAGCAGTAATCCGATGCCCAGCCAGTGTTCCATGTGAAATGTGAGCCTTCTGAGGCTACAGTTCAGCAAAGACATTAAGCTGCTGCTGCTGAGATAAATGCTTCACTCTATGCTTGTTCCTGTCTTCTCACAATCCCAGCTAGAAAGTATTTTCTGATTTTGTTTTTAACCTGGGCCTCGTTCAAAACCAAGACTAGAACAATTGCAGTGTTCTAGGGTAGGAAGTGACTGGCAGAGCTGGGTGAGGACAGATTTTTGTTGGGTGAACTCTGCTTGTTCAGATGGGCAAAATGGGAGTTCTAACAACGTTACATCTCAGATCCAGAACATTGAAATGGTATAACTATAATTCTCCTAGTATGTTTTACATCCCTTAAAATGAATACAGAAAAAAGATAGTAAAAATAAAGGTTTTTTTTTTTTTAAGGTTATCAGTGCCTTCCCTAATGTGAAGTTTTGCTTTCTTGTCTAAATTTACTCAGTTGGCCAGGGAGAAGGAGGTAGAACTTCTTTATGTGCCAGAAACCACTATCATCTGCTGTCACCTGTTTCACAGGGAAGGTGTATCTTTGCTTTGATGTACTTTGGAGAGTGGATATAAAATTGGATAACAAGGCTCTAATTCACACTTCTTGGCAGATCTCTCTGAGGTGGCAAAAAGGTTACTGCTTGCTCATATTACTGGGGATGGAAAAGTTTATCAGCTATCAGATTTATATCTAACAGTTTTTAGGTAGAACTCTGAATCACTCTGTGTAGGATTGGTCTTTGTGGAAAGTGGTCTAAAATAGCAGTTGTGACTACCAACTTAATGCTGCTAATCTGCTCAGTAGCACCCTTTTTATGGTTTGTACTGGTGTGTTTTTGAACTGGATAAAATTCAGTCGTAGAGTGGAATGGCTTTGTTTTTGTGTCAAATAATTATGTCTGTACAAAGAACAGTGGAAGAGCACCATATGTGTTTTATTCATTTTTTGGCTTTGATAGAAATAGCTCCCTACTCAGCTACCCTCTAAGACCCTTATTGAAAGCCTCAAAACCAAGATACCTCAGTTAGTTTAAACACTTTCTGTTCTCTTTTCTTCCACCCCAGTTAGAGCATCAGTGTACAGAACTCCTCAGTGGCAAAGAAGAAACCAAAGTAGAGAACACCAAGCTGAAGCTGACTAACCAGGAGCTGCTGAGAGAACTGGAGAAAACATCCCATGAACTAAGCCTGGCTCAACAACAGCTACAGGTGCTTCAGGAGGAGGCGTCAAGGCTCAGTGAGGAGAAGGAAATGTAAGTCTCCAGCTGCAGCAGTTCCAGGGCACTTGCTTAGCGTGCCTGTGAGCCTCCCCAGGCTATTCAGTGCTGTGCTCTAAGCTTGTGTGATAGGCAGAAACCACCTGCAAAGCCAAGTGCAGTTCTAGCTGCTTTCCCCCAGGTAATTCAGCACGTTTTCTGTAGTATATCTGGCTTCTATGGGATCTTTTGCTGCATGTTCAAAATGTCAGTGTTCTCCCTGCTACCATTTTTTGAGGGTATTTGGAATTAAAAATTCGTGTCATGTCTTAGTTTTGAAATACCAATGGAATTCTGTATGGAAATGCCTTACAGTTGTGGCACGTGATTCTCTATCCTCCTCAAAACTGAGTCTATCTGAAACTTGCTTCTCAGAATGCACTCTGACTGTGAGATGCTTAGGATCTTCTTTTTTTCCTTCATTAAAAGTAAGCCTAGTAAGGACGGCAAGATAAAACTTAGCTTATCACAATTCCCACAAGGCCTTATGGCAATTCAGAACCATAATTTTGGGGTTTCCAGTTCAGATGTTGTGGATTTCAGATTCTGAGTCAGAATTACCAAAAAATTAAAAAAACAACTTTCAAGAAGAAATATTTACTGTTCATATTTTGAGGGATGGAAATGACCTGTGACAGAACAAGCTGTCTTGCTCCAGCCTTCTGCACAAAGCAGAAGAATCATTACCCTGAAGCTGTAATTGGCAGAAATGTTAATTGAAGTCCATTTTAAAAGAAATGCTCAGGGATCTGTAAAACCCTCTCCTTGCCAATGGAAAGCACATGAATGACAGATGTACCTAGCTATTGCTGCTATGAACTATGTAATTCAGAACTGTTGCTGTTTGACATTATTCAGGATAGAGCAGAACATTAGTTCAAATGTCACATTCTTCTAAGTTTTGTGACAGCTCTACTTAGTTATTACTTGTTTAATTTTTCTTGAGGGTATGAATAATGAACTTTGTTGATAAATTAGTGTTAAAGAATGGCCACCGTGACTAGAATTTTTGGGTTTGCATGTTGGATGTGTGTTTTGGAAGTAGACAGTAGAAATATTCCTCCTCAAGGTGGTTTGTTTCCTCTTTGAGGCCTCTCTTTTCAGATCCAGAGCAAAGACTATGGAATGATCTGATATAAAAGCTACAGAGGAATTCTGCCCAGTGGTCAGACTGCTGAATAATACTACTGCATTTACAAAGCACTTTGGATTCAATAGTGCTTTATGGAATTAGAGCTCAGCCCTACTCAACTGCACCTGCAGTGTTGCTTTAAACATCTGTATCAGTCTGGTAAGACCTGAGCTGTTGAAGC
Organism: Rhipidura dahli; assembly: GCA_013399225.1. Taxonomy (NCBI): domain Eukaryota; kingdom Metazoa; phylum Chordata; class Aves; order Passeriformes; family Rhipiduridae; genus Rhipidura; species Rhipidura dahli. The sequence continues at coordinate 62,188 of VXAC01008083.1, forward strand.
AGGTGTAATGTTCAGACAGTGCACAGGAAGAAATTGAGGCTTCACTGAAAGGCAAAAAAAAACCATTTAAGGCCAAACACCAAATTGTGTTAAATCAAAGTAAATGGTGTTAAAATGGCTTCATAAGTGTCACGAATTGGAAAGAAATTGTAGGGATTGTAGACATGTGTGAGCCTGACATATGGTTCCCAGCAGCAAGATAAGCTCTAATTTTGGATAAAATGTCACCTGTTTTTTAGTGGCCATGAGTGAGAAGTATTTCAGCAGTGTATCTTTTCTGCATGCTCAAAGTGCCAGTATCAACATACATTAAGCTCTCTGGATGAAGAAATTTAAAAGCTGCATTTTTATAAAAAAGAACCTCTGCTCCTTCCTCTGCTAACTCATACTGCTGTGCTACTGTGGGCCTTATACTGAACAAGCCTCTTTAAAATTTGTAACCATTCATGCAGAATAGAATCTACAGGTTTGAAGAAGCTGAGGTCTGAAATGTAGATACCCCTAGGGGGAAACTTTCTAGCAGTGTTCTTACCATGGTTAGAACTATTTTATTTTATTTTATTTTATTTTATTTTCATTGCAGGGAGGTGTACCGGGTGACGGAAACCTTACAGAGAGAGAAGTCAGGACTTATGAAGCAGCTGGATTTTTTAAGGTAATGTAGATCTTCCATTCAAGAACTTCTTCTACAATTCTCTAGAGGTTCATTAAAGGATGAAATTATGTTGGGAGATACAGTGAGTAGTGAGTGAAGGTGTCCAGGTGTTAACAGTGGAGTGCCACCAGAGCAGCCTCTGTGCCAGAGAGAAGCCAGGGCTGCCCTGTGGCAATGGACACAGCAAAGGGCGTAGTCCTACAGCCACGGTGTGCTTCTGGGAAAGCCCCAGTAAGAAAGGGTGGAAACCAGCGTGGCAGCTGTGAGAGGGGAGTGAGAAAAAAACGTGTGAGAAAGCCCTTCAGGCACCAAGGTCAGTGAAGAAGGAGGGGTAGAAGGTGCTTCAGGCATCGCTGGAGCAGAGTCCCTTGTAATCTGTGCAGAGTCCACACAAGAGCAGGCTCCTGGCAGGAGCTTGGTCCATGGAGAGGAACCCATGCAGGGGCAGGTTTTCTGGCAGAAGCTGTGGCCCATGGGCAACCCATGCTGGAGCAGTCCATTCCTGCAGGACCATGCCCCACGGAAAAGGTCTGTGCTGGAGTTTGTGAAGGACTGTAAGCTGTGTGAGGGAACCCACACTGGAGCAAGAAAAGAGTGTGAGGACGAAGGAGCCAAAGAGAGAAGCTGTTGTGGACTGGCCACAAACCCCACTATTCCACATCCCCTTGTGCCACTCAGGATAGGTGAGGAGGTAGAAGAGCTGAGGGTGTAGGAGTCTGAGAAGAAAGGGGATTGTGGAGAAGGTGATTTTGACAGTTTTGCCTCTGTTTCTCATCATCCTACAATTGAATCTGTTTTGTCTGTAATGGGTAGTTGGTAAGTAATCTTCTCGCCTTTATCTTGACCCACAAGCTTTTCCATGTTATTATCTTCCCTTGTTGTGTGGAGGAAGGAGAGTGAGAGAGTGGCTGGGTGTACATCTGGCAGCCAGTCAAGGTCAACCTGCCACGGGATAATGACACAAAAATAGTAAAAATGGTTACAAAAAACTTTTGTATGCTCTGTTCTTGCACAGAGTAGAAAGCAGCACACCTGAAAAATACACTTTGTTTTGACAATTTAGTATTGTAGGACAATCTCCTTTCTGAAAGTCAAATGTAAAACAGAACAGCAGTGAACAGTTTTAAGCTGGTTCTAAGGTAGAAGCCTGGCTGCAGGAGCTTGCTGAAAGGCTCTGTTGCTTCTCAAGTGCTGGGAGCTGAGCTAAAATGAAGATTCTTTCCCCAAAATATTTGTAAAATGATACCAAAATGTATTTATTTTAAATAATACTCCTTTATGGATAGACTTCAAAGTTTGGAGCTGTGTTCAGACAACCATAGTCCTCTTTTTAATGTTCAGCAGTATTGGGTTGTATGAGCTCAGTGGTCAGTCAGCATGGGCTGTAGGTTTCACCTGCCTGTAGGCTTCTAATGACTGCATTTCCTTCAGGAGGCCTCCTTTTAAAGTTACCTAAAATTCTGCAGGCTGGAGGAAAGGCTCTTATTTTACAGTGTGTGATTTCCATGGGTCACTCTGGGATCTTGCCTGCTGCAAGTCTGGGGGACGCAGACAGAAACATCTGACAGCAGAGGTTGTTTCTGTTCACCTTGGCTGCTCAGTCTCTCCTGTGGCCAGGCCAGCAGCAGATGGAGACAATAGATGATGCACTAGGCAGGTGTGTTGTCAGATCTGATCAGAGCTTGCTGATTGCCTGGAGTATCTGTTTCTTGACAATTTCACTGTTTTCTGCACAAAAGATGGAAGATGGATGTTTTCCTAGGCTGACTTTTCCATGGCAGCCACAACTGCAGCCCTCAGAGGGACATAACTGGCCATCACAGCTGTCACCAGATGAACAAGAGATGGTGTTCTTTGCACCCTCTCCAAATGAAGAGGTCATCTTTAGTGTGAAAATCATTAAACATCTAATTTCTAGTAGGTGAAGGCATATTGACCACAACTGCTTTCTATGTGTTAAGGCATTTGTTTAGATGAAGTACAGAAAGAGATCCAGATCCCATCTGGCTTTAATCAGCACAGCTCTGCTGGAGAATCAATAGCTCAGACAAGGAACTGGCTGAGGTGAGAATATAAATAAAGGATGATGGAAGGTTCACACTGCCAACTGTCCAGTCTCTTTGTTAGTGTGGGGCAGAAAAGTCAGCAGTTCTAAATATTTGGCTTCAGTGTTTCTTTTGTTTGTGTTCTCTTTGCAGAGAAAGGAACAAACATCTTAAGGATGAACGTGACATATTTTTACAGGTAACTGACCATTATTTTCTAACCCAATGTTGAGCAGACACATATGAAAACAGCTTCAAAAGAAGGGGAGCAGAAGGCTGTGCGGGAGATGGACTTCTGTGCCACTTAAATCTCACCCTGTTCTTAATTTGTACTGTCTTTTTTTTTTCTCACTTTAAAATAAGATTTTATTAATTTCCTGAGCAATTTTGAGCTACATGTTTGGAAGTATGAAGTGGGAGCTATCTGAAGAGAGATGAATGCATTTTAGAAGAAACTAATGATGCAATAATGAAAGGATAAAATAACCTAAAAATTGAACAATTAAAATTGTGTTAATTTAGTTAGTCAAGCATAGGTAATTTATCCTGAAAGATTTATGCAACAGTACAATAACTGAGTACCCAAATCAGTACCTGAATAACTCTTCACACTGGGGTATCCTATAAACATTTTAAGCAGCAGCAAAGAATGGACCCATAAGATGTTCTAGAAGTACCCTGGTGTAAGGAGACTAAGGCCACTTGGTTTATATTTGCTTGTGTTCTTAGTCCTGCAAGGAGCTGCTGGTGTAAAAAAAATATATCCATTCACTTTTTTTTATGACATTGTGCTGTTTTATTTACAAAGCAGATGCATTTTTGCAGGATCTGGAGTTACCTGTTCTGATTGCTTATCAATGGGAATTCTGAAGCATTTATATCTCTAGGATTTTTTTCTGCATTTTTTTTTTTTTCATTTGCATTGCATTATTTAAGTATTAGGAATGGGGGTGGTTAACTATAATGGACAGCAGAAGTAAATCAGTAAGAAGTATTCTGTATTTCTGCAGAAATGCAAAACAACTGTTCCAAAAGCCAGCTGGAAGCAAAGATCAGGGTCTATCATTGGGAAATACATAGAGGGCAAGATGCTGCCTAACAGGTAAGAATTTCTTTTTCATGTGTTGCCTGTTTGAGTATAATGAGGCTTATAGAAAGAAGATGTGGAATACTTCTTTTTGGATACTTTTGAACTTTTCTGAGAGTGTATTTCTAAAATGTCTGGCACTATAAGATTACTGTGCTCATTAAGATATTTGAAAATGAAGAGCCAAGTTTTCTCATGAACCAAGTGTACTGTCTGCAAAGGCAAGAAAGAGATTTCCCCACTGTGGATGGATATATGCTGGGGGACACAAAAACTTGCCCATGACCCTACATTAATGTGGTGCAATCTTCACTTGGACTTTTTTTATCCATATCAAACAAACCCATGTCCCTCCTATCTACTAAAGAGAGAATTAGATTACACACAGAAAGGATCTGGGTTGGGGGGCTCTTTCCTTCCTCCAGAACAGGAGTGGGAGGTGGAAAAGGAGAAAATCACAGTAGAGAATTTTACTTTATCTCTTCATTGAGGTTAGAATTGAGGTTAACCTAGTGTTTTCCATTCTGGTTCAGGTTTCTCCTGTAAGTTACTGGCTTTTCCCCATGATGCTAATAATTATCAAGCATGCTATATATATACACATGGTATGATGAGCTGATTTTTCAGCAGACATTGGAATGACTGTCCTCTGCCTGCTGTGACTAGTCAAAAACATAGGAGATTAAATTCAGTTCTTCAGATTAAATTCAGAATAAAATAGCAGCTCCATTATGTTTTTGTGATGTACTTTCTTTTTTCTCTGCTTAGCTATTCATTTGAAGAAGATGATATTTTCAGTAACTCAAAGAGAAGGAATTCTGCTGGACTGAATGGAGTTCTCTCTGAAGAGCCTGATACTGGAGTCGCTGGAGGAATGCCTAAAACACCACATCTCCAAAGAATAATATCAATTGAAGAAGATCACCTACCACAGCTTCTTGACAGGCTGGTTGATAGGCAGCTGAGCAGATGGACTGGAGAAGATGAAGATACTTCTGAGACAGAAATGAATAACAAAACCAGAGAGCAATCAATGGAACACTCTCCATCATCTTCTAGAGAGCAGCCTGTAGGGAAGGAAACACTGTCAAATGTAAGAGCACAAAGGAGACCTCACCTTGAGTAGAGTGTGAAGTTCTGGGCCCTGTGATTTAAGGAGAATGGGAAGGTCCTTGAATGCATCCAGAGGAGGGCAAAAAAGCTGGTGGAAAGGCTGGAAAGTGTGTCCTTTGAGGAGTGGCTGAGGGCTCTGGGTTTGTCCAGTTTGGAAAAACAGGCTGAGGGACAACTCCCTTGCTCTCTGCAGCTTCCTGAGGAGGGGAAGGGGAGAGGGAGGTGCTGATCCCTTCTCCCAGGGATCCAGTGATAGGATGTGGGGGAATAGTTGAAAGCTGCCTCAGAGGAGGCTCAGACTCGACATTAGGAAGCATTTCTTTACTGAGAGGGTGGTGAGACACTAGAACAGGCTTCCTAGGGAGGTGGTCCATGCCACAAGTCTGTCAATGTTTAAGAGGCTTCTTGATAATGCCCTTCATAAAGTGCTTTAACATTTGGTCAGCCCTGAAGTGGTCAGGCTATTCTGTTCTATTCTGAACGACTTTGGATGCCATGAAGTGGTGTCAAAGGTTAATGCATTATTCCTAGAATCTAAAATTATTTAGTTTTCTAAGTTGAAGCACGACAGATTAGGCCACTGCCTGAAGAGGGGGGTGAAAATGTACTGCAGACAAGTGCTGAAGGTGAGAAGAAGGCAAACTCAACCTAAAGGAGTGGTAACTGCAGACAATGTGTGCACAGTCTTACATTTGAAGGATTTTATAGGGAAAGTGAAGTTAAGCCTTGTAACAGATTATACAAGAAGATCCACTGGAAGGTAGAAATTGTCTTAATTGTCCTTTTTTTAAAAAATTGGTTGGTTGGGTTTTTTTTTTTTTTTTTTTGCCACAAAGTGATATTTCTCATATTCTGATTCTTCTGAGTCATCTTAGGTAGCTGCTACATTATCTGAGAAATAATGAGAGGAATATCATTACTTTTTAATTATTTTTGAAATGGCTTTTATTTAGCAAATTGAAATACTGGTTTTTTTCAGCTCTAGCTTGCATATGCGTGTTGGCAATGAATTCACCATTCAGTAATAATCCTTAAAACAATATGCTGGAAGGTACATTTCTTTGGAGTCTAAAGTTCTTTTTGCACTGCTATTTCTTCAGAGCTAGCTGTGCTTGTTTTCTAATTTTAGAATCATTGTTAAGTATTACTCATTTTTAGATTCTTGAAGCACATATTAAAAAGATTAAAGTATAGGAAAAATTGGTTTGCTTGGTCATAATTATATGGTTGTTTTAGAAGAACCAAGCATATCTTAAAAATTATGATAGAATTATGCCATGGTTACGTAATAATTTCTAAGTGGTACCTTTTAATAAAATGTCGAGGGTACTGAACAGAGCTTCATATTTTGAAATTATTTCATGGAATGCATGCTTTTTGCTTGCTGTATGACTTACTTTGTATCACATTTTCAAAGCATGGCACCACTGGATGTTAGGATGACAAAAGCCAGGTAACTCATCCTATCCAGCTAGGACAAACCTGTCCTGCTTGCTCTGTTTCAGCAGTCATGCCCCTTGAAATGCCATCCTCTCAGCTGGGTAGGAACTAGATTTTGTTTCTTATCATAACTAGTCTACAATGGCTTTGTATTACTGCATTACACGATCTTGTTGCTTGCTGTGTGGAGCTAAGGTCCCTAGCTGCTGGCATTAAGCCTTCCTGATAACCACATATTCATAGTAGTCCAGCTGCTAATCCTGTGTGAACTACTGCATCTTATGGGTGAGTAGAACCTATGGTGGCAGCAGGGCAGGAGGCCAAGCAACTCTTCTGCTTTATCTGGGAGCTGACAATCAGGTAGAGCATTTTTCTGAGTGGCCATGAAGATGAAGCTGCAGTTAACATTACCAGAAATATCACTTGGAAAGCACCCGAAGGAACCATAATGGAAATTAAAGATGGGTTTTCTGTCCAAAACTTCTCAATGAGATTCACTTCCTCTCCCCTCTGATCTTTCAGTATGGAATATGAACCACTCTGTTTATACATTTGATCTCCCACGTTTGTGTTAAATTGTACAAAAGCTAGGTGTGTTACTTTACCTGGCTACTGTTTATATAAAACCACTCAAAAGACACATCAAGGCAAGACTTTATCAGACTGCATTGTAAACTAAAATAAATTTACATCCTACTGCTATTCCATTTTCCCATCAGCATTTTGTTGAAGCAGACAGTGGAGTAGCTTATCCCTTAGCATAGGGTTCACATGCAGATTTATAATCAACTTTAAGGTTATTTTCATGAGTGGACTTGATACATCTCAGTGAAAAAGATCTTCTTATTGTGTTGGAAGTTGAGCTGAAGACCTCTGGGGTGTTTGAGTCTTAATGTTACTGGAGTGTGTATGACCACTAGGGACAAAGTATTTCAGGTCATGTGGTCCATATATTTAGCTATGGTTCTCACAAGCACTGTGATAATACTGCCATGCTGATGATTGTATGTTAGCTTGTTTTATTTCCCAGAACACACAGACTAATAAGCTGGAAATGGTTTTCAGCAGGACTGAGGATGTGCTTTGTATAAATGTATGTGTACTATTAGTAGCCTATAGTTGCTGTGGGGTTTGGGATGTTAATAGAAAAGGAGAATAAGTAACCTCTCTATAACTATGATGGGCTCTAAGCCCAGCTCATGAAAGACACATGTATTTTTGTCCTCAAAATTTACAGCGGTGAATTTTTTTTTCACAGGAAGACAGGAGCTCCAGGCTTTGTGGTTTGGGGTTTTTTCCCATCATGAGCAGGTCTCTATTTCTTCTTCTTTCTCTAGGACTTCTGTATATTTGTAGAAAAGACTTCCAAGTGTAGACTTCAATGTCTCATTTAAAGGACTGTTGGGCAGTAAATTTGGTTCTGATGTCTTCATGAAGGCAGCAGTCTCACGGATTCTGTGCATCAAATAACTGGCAGAGGGCCTTTCCCTCCCTCCTCTCCCTTTCCCTCCTTGCCCTCCTTGCAACCCACACCTCAGCAAACTAATGTCAGGACCATCCGTGATCCTGCTACCCTTCTGCAGCATTGAAAACAAATTTTCTATCTCCCTCTTCTTTCACCTTTGCACAAAATAGAAGAGACCAGCTAGGGCAGCCCCTGCAAAGCAGCTGGTGCTACAGAGTGCTTCCCTAAGCAACTCCTGATCTACATACAAAAGAATGATGGCCTACTTGACATAGGATATAAATATTCTCTCCAGCATCCACTTAGCTTAGCCTGCAGTAAACAGGACCTGGATAAGCAGAACAAATTGTTGTTCCTTCTGCTTAAAAAGCGAAATGACAGAAACATAGCTGAATGTTTACAGCCTGATTAACTGGTCTAATTCTTTGTCTGTGTCTTTCCTCCATGCTTCTGCCTGTAATGTTAAACAGATGTAGAAATGCAGTAATTGGATGGAAGTTCTTAGCTCTATGGTAGTAGCAAAGAAAAGAATCTGGTGGCATAAGCCAAAAAATGATGATTTTGCTTCTGTTACCTAGATGAAGATGTGCTGCTTCCTCTGTGGCATTGGTGTAGGATGAAGCTACTGAGCAGAGCTGTGTGAAGCTTTTTAAATTTTTATTTGTGGCCATGAACATAAACTGTTTTATTTTGGCAGTTTCATGTAAAGGTTCATATTCAGTATACTTCCAGAGCTCAGTGCAAATCACTGCACTTCAGATGATCTGGAATGATGCATGGCAAACATCTGAAATGCTGAGTTATTTTAAGAAACAGAATATTGCTTCATGAGTAATGAAGAATATGATAGGATAAAATCTATTATTTTCCCCATGTCAGCCTTAAACTGGAGAGGCAACTGGATTTATTGAACAGTTGGAGGCTAATTTTTGCTCTTACTTGAAGGAGGAGAGAATAAACTCTGTCCCAGAGCGCTTATTCAAGATCATTTTTGTTGGCAATTCGAGTGTTGGAAAGACTTCATTCTTAAGAAGATTTTGTGAAGATCGTTTTTTCCCAGGCACAGCTGCTACTGTAGGTAAGTTTAAGAAACCATATAACTATTATTAATTTTTTCCTGACAGTACTTAACAGTTTCTACTGAGATCAGACTCTGTGTTATAAAACAGAAGCATACAGATGTAAAAGTAGGACATGCAAAGTGAGTTCTCCTAAACTGGGAAGCACATAATTGATGGAGAGGTTTCAGAGTAGATTCTGTACTGAAATCCTGGCAGCACTGAAATAAATCAGAAAAATCCTACTGATTTTTGTGAAGCTAGAATTTCCCTGTAGATCTCACAGTTCTGAAACAGATATCCTGTCCTCTGGACTGCACTGTACTAAGCATTCCACCTTCATACCTCGTCTCTCTCCCTCTAACTAATTTGATTTTGTTTTAAAGAAAAAGTAGAATGTCTGAATCACCTATTTGAAGATTTAGCATTTTACTAATCACCAAAAAAAAAAAAAAAGTCAGACCAGTGTTTTCAAAGCCAAAGTTTTCAAAGCCTACTTTATTCTTACCTTGCCTGAAGTTGTAGACCAAGCTTTCAGAACTGACACAAAACCAAGGCACAAAAACTGAAGCATGGGTTATTGCAATGCAGCTGGGTTAAATGACCAGATTCTTTATACTTAGCCTATATTTAGACCTTACTTATTCTGCAGCATACATGGAATAAAACTTAATAAGCTCACCTTGAAGCAGGTAATGCCCTAGTTTTTCATTGACTGTATCTTCATTAACTGGAATGGGAGCTTAGGAACCTGGATGTAGTTGTCTATTTATACATATCCTATAGACCTAGAGGCTATGTCCTGCCCATGTTGTCCTGTAATTGGCTGATATTCTCCTCTACACACTGAGGTCTTACACAGTGTGTGCAATTTTCCAGAGAAAAAAGCCATGGTAATGACCTCTGAACTTTTTCATCTTTTGGCTGGTCATCCAGGGTTCTTGCAAAGAAAATGGCAAGAAAGCATTTGTCGTAGCTTTGGTTTAGTGTTCACATCAATGAGTTTCACAGGTGTGGGCTATGGCTGGCAAGGTACAGACCACGGAAAAGTCAAGTGAACAATATGGAGAGGAGTGTTCCCAGTGAATTTCTACAGAATAGCTGAAATTTCTTCCCTTGAGGTATAAGCAATGGATATAGCCTCCATCCAGATTTTTTAATTGCCTATTGAAGGAATGCAGGCATGATGCTTCTCCATTGATGCCACTGGCAAAAATCCTATTGCTGGGGAAAATGGCCCCAAAGATACTGTTGCTGATCTACTGAAATCCCTTCTAAGTTGAATTATTCAATGATTGTGTGATTTTATGATACATTTCAATTGATACAAAAAAATGCAGGTTGTCATTAGGAGAGGTAGTGATTGATTAGCATTTAGCACTCTAATTATTGTTACAAATACCCAGAAAATACTTATATCTTCACAGGTTAGAAGAGTCGGGAGACAATTAATTTAAAAATTTAAATAAATGAGTTTTTATCTCGACTAACCTAAGTGAAGTGAGCTCATCTTCTGTGTTATAAATAGGGGAAGAGGTTCTCCACATGTTCAGTCCATCTATCTTCAGCATTTATCTTAGGTTCCATTAATTCTCTGGGCCATGCCTTGTGTTTTTCCACTAACTGTAGAAGGCCTCTCTGTGGTTAGCTCAGACTGAACTAACACATTTCATACAACTGATGTTATACTGTGAATTCCAGGCTAAATGGCTTAGACTGCTGTGGACTGTCAAATGGACTGTTGATTCATGTTCCGTGATTTGGAAAGTGACCTATCTTGCATATTTTACAAAACTGAACTACTCTATTACCATTCAGTATTTTATTGCCGGAGAACTTCAAGCAAATAAAAGCTTATTTTTAATGCAGTGCCTATCTTTTTACTCTTCTGGAATTGTTGCTATTTTCTGGATCCCGTTTTCAAAGATCAAACATCCTGTAAAGAGACAACTTCTGCTGCATTTCTGTTGCAGGCGTGGATTACAGCGTGAGGACTGTCGCGGTAGATGACACCCAGGTAGCGCTGCAGCTCTGGGACACCGCTGGCCAGGAACGGTGAGAAAGGCTCTCTTGTGGCTCAACCCTGGTAGTCAGGCAAGCTGGGTAGCTGCTCCCTCGCTGCCCCATCCGCTGGGATGGAGGAGGGAATTGGAGGGATGAAAATGACAAAACTCATTGCTTGAAGCACAGACAGTGGGATGCAATTTAACAGCACGCCAGTCAAAACCCGTGCGCATTTGCAAGTTTTGCTTCCTTGAATCATCTGTTTGAAGATTACATGGAGCTAATCCTGCTTCTTGGAGAGGAACAAATACAGGAGCATTCCTAACAGAGCCAGTGGATTCACAGTTCAGCTCATTCCCTTGCAGCATTAATCTGCTGATTTGCTGCCTAAGTCCACTGAAAAACTGCCAGTCTGTAAAAAAGACTCTTAATTAAGCTCTGAGAAGTTTAGTACCACACTATTTCTTTAGGAGGGAGACCTATTTTAAAATGCACCTAGAATTATTTCTATAGTAAAAAATGCCTTAATAGATAAAAAAAAGGTGTTTACTTTTTTAACAAAACAGTAGCATTGTAGTAGAACACGAGGTTTTTGTAAGCATTCAGTGGTAATTTCCTTCCCCATCTCCTCACCTATTGTGTAATTTTCTATTACTAAAGGCAAGGATGATAATGACAGTCTATGTTTTCTACAGGATGCTTGGGAAAAAAAGGTCTCCAAAAACCTAGCTAGCTTTAGAAGAGCACTTTAGTGAGGGGAGAAATTTCTGCTCCAAGCTTAAAATGAAAGAGGTGGGAGAAGGTGAGATATGCAGCTAATTATCCAGCCTAACCCAGAGTCAATTAAAGAAGGCAGGGGGAAGTTTTCCAAACACTTTCGTTTTTAAAAACCCTTCTATTTATTTTTCTTTTTTTTTTTTCCCAAATAATTTATTTGCCTATGCATGAAGGAATTACTATAAATTTTAACTTGTCAGATTGTTGCTTCTGTTGAAGAGAGCTGTAACCAGATTCTTACTTGTAGGTACCGAAGCATTACCAAGCAGTTTTTCAGAAAAGCTGATGGTGTCATTGTGATGTATGACATAACAGCAAAAGACACATTCACAGCTGTCAAGCAGTGGCTGATAAGCATTGAGGTAACTTGACATAACTTTAAATCTAAACCCTGGTGTCATTTTCTGCCTTCTTCTGAACAAGGGCTGTTAGCAGGGTAAAAGAGAGAGCAGCGTGTTCCTTGTGTTGTCACAATTATGTTTTTTTTCTAGTGAGTTTGGTCTGCACTGTTGACAGTGAAGTTATTTTTGATCTCTGTTTCTATGATCATGACCAGTTTGATAACCACGTGTGTAGCTTGTGGAAAATAGACTATATTGTCAGCATAAGCCATAAACTTAAAACTATGTAATCCACATCAGTGCTGTGAAACTGCCTCGTGAAAAACAGTTCAGTTTCCTAGGGATCATCCTTTCAACCACTTGAAAAGGAAATCATAGGCCATGCCACTGAGCGACATCACTTAATTAAAAATTAAAACATATTAAGAGGGTAAGGAACGGAATTTGCTTGTGGCCAGAACAAAGAATAAAAATAAAACTGAGGCAGCTGCCACGAAGAGCTGGCTGGTAGCAAGAACAAAGTGTGACTTCCTGTTTGCTCACTGGAAGAGTAAGGGACAAACTGACATGCGAAGATCATTTAGTCTGATTTTATTTGGCACCTGCTCCAGTGTAACATAGTTTTCCATAATAGCCAAGAGGTGGCTTTGGGAGTTCAGATTAGGACTGTTATTTAAATGCCTCCAAACAGTCACAGTTATTGCAGATATGAGTAGCCTTATTGAAGTAATATTAGCATGCATTTGGGGAGAACAGGACCTTGCTAATTATATGGTCTTAATAAATAATTGGCATGTTTTAATTTAGTATAGTAAAAGCTGGAGGAGCATTGCAGATTCTGATTCAGAAAAATGGAATGTTTTGGTCAAAACTTTTTTCCAAGCTGTAATAGTTCACTCTTCTTTACTAACTAATTTTTGTTTGCTGAAAACTGTTGGGAATTTGGACATACAGCCAAGTCCATTTACTGCTGCAGCATTCAGTTCACCTAATGAAAGCACTCACTGTGATAATTATAACCCTTTTCAGAATGAATTTTGATTTCTGTCTATTCTGTGTATTTTTGGGGGCCTGTTCTGTGTATTTCTCCATTACTTTTTGTAATTCATTTGGCATAATAATACACAGGTGTTGCTGTTATTTTTCCTGGCCATGTAATTAGAAAAGCAGTGGCTGTAAATACATAATAACTGAGCCTGTGTAGCATGGTGGTTTTCTCTCTCCCATTTTAATATAGAGTCTAATGAGCTTCTGTGCTGCTATAAAAAAAAAAGCCCTAGTTAGTGTAATCTTAGCATTCTGTCTTTTTCATGTCTTTTATCCAACTTCAGTTCCTGACGTTCGTAAGCAAAGTGGCACATACCTGGTGTGTGTGAAGTCTTAAATGTCTTGCTATATTGTGACATTTGTTAGCTTTTATCCTCTTCATCTGTGATCTTGTGCATTCAATGCCTCGGTTATTTGCTGTTTATTCTGCAGGAGGCAGCTGGGGAGAACTTGCCTGTTCTTTTGCTGGGCAATAAAACCGACAACGAAAAGGAGCGCGAGGTCCCGATGGGATTGGGAGACCACCTTGCAAAGGTACTGTACTTAGGGAGCCCCTTACAGGGCTCGAAGGTGAAGGTTGTAAAATGGAGTCACAGTGTGTCTGAGTTCACAGAAACACAGATTAATGTTAGTCAGGCGGGTGTTTTTAAGGATTGGGAACCCCATCGCAGTCATCAATTCAGCTTTCAGTGATGTAAGTGCTGATAATTACAGTACTTAAAACACTGCCTAGATAAAGAGAACACCCTAAAACTCAACCACATAAATAAAGAACCCTAAACCAAACTGAAAAGCAAGAGGAGAAGAAAAATATTTAAGAATTCACTCTCATTGTGTCTCCTCTGTCTCTGTTATCTCTTTTTCTCTATTTCTTTCCTTGCTGCTTTTTTTCTCTCTCTTTTTTTTCTCCCTTTTCTCTTTGGAAGGATTCTTAACACAGAGATAATTTGGGGACCTTTTCTCCCTCCTACCTCCTGTAAAACCACAGAAGACCATCTGTTACTCCTGTGGTAGGAGTAGAAAACATGTTTACTTTTAGTAACTTACCATCAAGAAGATAAAATAAGTAGAGTTAACAGTCTGCATCTCCCAGAGCACTGGTGATCCATGAGCATAATTTAAGCATTCAAGGGACTGCAAATACCAGATACTTGTTTATATTCCTGTGTACCATGCCCATCAATTTTTCTTTTGAATCTCTCAATGTACTGCTTATAGTTTGAACATGAATGCCTACAGAATATTCATTTATTTAGGAATTAGTCATCACAATATTGCTGAAAAATTCACTGAATTGGTAGGAATATAACTAAATTAAACAGTGTGCAGCATTTCACATATTTACCTGTTTTGCCTTTGAAAAGAAACATACTGCCAGTAATAAAAAGGGTATTTTCAAAATTTGAAGTGCAGCCGAACTGTTCTTCCAGGAAAGGTTGCTGATAGGCACCTCTCTGTAACTGAAAGAATTAGGGCCAGGTCTCTTTCTGTCTGATTTTGATTATTCACATAGCCTTTTGAAATTATACCTCCCTATTTAGATTTGTGTCCATTATTTGGTTTTTATCAGAGAGGATTATCAGCCTTGAACTTTATCCCCCAAAGGTTCTCCCTTTAGGAAATCATCTTTATTCTCTTCTGTGCATGGAAATGCAGATAACTTTGAGACTCTGGAAGCTAGGAGGGACTCCAGGGTGTAACAGTGAATCCTTCTGTGAAAAAACAAGTGACACATCAATGCTAAATGGACAGAGAGTAGGTGTCTGGCGTGTCATCTCACTCTAAAAAAGTTGTGCTAGTAAAACAAAGATGAATCATTCTAGTATATAGAGCTCACAGCCCACCAGGCTATTAATTCTAACATGTCATGCAAGAAAATAAAATGTTTTGCATAAGTAAAACAAAAAGTTGTCAAATAAGATGGTTATAATCAAATGAATGGATCTGAATGACTCATTTGAATGTTTGAATGTGCTGCCCGAGGTAGTTAAGAGAAGGAATGATTAATGGCAATGGATTAGTTGAAAAGCAGCATAGATATAATTAAATTATAATAATTTGCTTGCTGAGCTAATAATAACCATGAATTTAAATGAAATATTAATTCTTGCTAAATGGCCATGTAATTCCTATGAAACCACATACCATTGTCTCTGTCAGTGTAGGCAACTGAGTTACTTATTTTGTGAATAATCCCATGAATTACTCACAAATGATCCCAAATACACATGGCTAGATGCTGAGCTGATACTAATTTATACAGCCATATTTAGTGAAAACAAGCTCTTCTTGTGCAGACAAGAATCGGTTTAGCTTTCTGGCCCTGAAGTCCAGCAGTTTTAAGGACTGTTTCAGTGTCTCACAGGATGGGATTGGTTTTGCCCAGCTTTTTCTATAGTCACAAAGGGACATGTACTTTCAGTGGGCATTTCAGGGCAGCTGTATTAACTCTTGCTTTGTTTCAGTCCCACATCTTGCAAGTACTGTACTGTGCTACAAGTTTGGTCAGAAATCCAGGGGCCTCCATTATAATTCACTTGTCATGTAACTGCTTTGCAAGGCAGGCAGCACAGTTAATTTTTAAAAGGAATAATGGCAGCCTGAGGGGAGCTGTTGTCATTTGAGAAGACTGGTAGTTCCAGTGTGTTTGTTGTAGCCCATGAAAGGGGAAATGGAATGAGCACAGGGATTCTGGATGACTTGTTTTGAGCAGAGGATCCAGAAGGAAAACTCCATACAACAAATTTCTCTTTAACTTAGCTTGATCCAGTGATCAAGGGTTCATATGAGCACAACAAGAGAGAGGATTCAGATCACATTGTGAGTGTCAGGAGCAGCCAGTGTTCTGTTTGAGTGGAAAAGTGTAACCACTGCCAATTATTTAAATAAAATGCCTTATGATAAAGGTGCTGCTCAGGTATGCTCATACCCAGCATGATTTTATTTTGGCCCTGAATATACTTCCTGTGATCTTAAATGGCTCAATAAATCCTTCTCTACTGCTGTTCCTCAACTATAAAACAAGATAATAATGCTTTGCCTGCCTTGGCTTTGCAGAGAGTATGTGCTTCATGGAATGAGGACTGTTTCTGTGTATTCATACAGTGTCTCCTTTGTCAACCTGTCAGTGCCATTCTTACACAAATACTGCTAATGAGGGAGCTATTCTCAGGTTGATGCTACATTACAGGACAGAAATTGCCCAGCTCTCTCTGGTAATAATTCATTTTCCTCCCTATTCTTTAGATGTCTGCTGCTTTGTAGGTAAGTTTTCAAAACGAATTAATTGCCAGTGGTCTCCAAGGTTCAATAGCTAATTCCTGGGTGGAGATGGATGGCATTTCCTAGCTTAATAATTATATGTGTCCTGCCTGCTCCTGCTTTGTGCTCCTTGTGTATGCTATCAATTAAAGTTTCCTCTTTGAATCAAAGAAATGGCACTTTGTATTTGCAGACTGTCTCCCCTTTCAGATAAGAACCTTTTTGCCAGACTGAGAGAATGAAGCACTTAATATTGAGTTTATTTAAATTATCTTTCCACCCAAGCAATTTGTTGAAAAATCTATCCAGATTCATGCCAGCATAAATGTTATCACTGAGCAATGTCCTCTAGTGACATTCTGTAGTGTGCGGGGAGTATGTTGGAGAAGAGACACTCTCAGCTTGACTGACATAGGATACCTATAAACTGACCACAGTAGGGTTCCTATTAGAGTTCTGATCAGTTGAGCAGAAAAAAGAGAGTGTAATTTGTATTTCAAGCTTCTGTTTGCATAGCTGGCAAGAAATTTGACCCAGTCAAATTTTATCTTAAAACTTTTCTAAGAAAAGCGAGAGAATCATAAGGTTGCATCACTGTAAATGTTATGTACTTAAAAAAAAAAAATCAATAAAATATCTATTCAACATTAACATTGCCTGATTCCTTCTTTCTCTGCTCTTCTGTGCTTATCTGGTCATCCAGAAATTACTGCAAGTTTTAAAATCCTGGTTTTCATTAGAACAGAAATTATAACCACTGACAACATATTCAAACCTGACATTGGATAACACTGAAGCACTTTTTTTGAGGTGTTAAAATAAACTACTGTATTTATGAAATTATTTTCCCCACTTTTTGTCTCTGAAATTTCATGAAGATGACAAAAATTTCCAAAAGTTATGCAATTCTGGAAGCATGGTTTACAGGAAAAAACCCAAACCAAACCAAAACTGAAATACCTGGTCATCTTGATGGAAAGTTTTGAAAACTGAATCATAAGGGTCTTCTGAAGAGTGGTTAAATAAGTGCAGTATCCAGAGTTATTAACAAGCAAATGAAAATACGCAGACATGATTGTAATTTCCTAAGGTACTGAATTACTTGCTTGAATTTTAAGCTAGTGCCATAAATAGAAAAAATACACACAGAAAAGTGGGAAATGAATAGAAATTTGTAATCTGGATGGGTAAAAGGACATGTGGTAATACCATGTAGGTGACCTTCAATGTAGTAGGCTGTGAAAGTAGATGGATGTCTATTTTGGAGCATTATCTGTCATTCCCTTTCAAACTTCTCCATCATCAGAACTGCCAGGCCAGGCTCTTGTGCAGATGATCTCTTGCATTTGCATTTATGGTGATAAATTCTCAGCTGAAGTGCTGAGAATCTCTCCCAAGCCTCGATCATTTCCCCACAGTTCTTAATTACAAAACTCCCAGGGTAGTACAAAACCGAAGATGCAGGCTGACTGCAAAAGAAGGTGCAGAAAATTTCACAAATACAAAAAAATGAAAGAAGAGTTACTGGAATTCTTTTCACTCTCTTTGTCCAGCACTCAGTGATGTGGGAATTGCCTGATCATCACAAGGAAAGTTCACAAGACTTCAGTACCTTACAAGACATTTTTGCCTTTGAGCTCTTACATCCAAAGCCATTCTACAGAACAAGTATCTACTAAGAGAAGCATGTAGTTGTTGTTTGTGAGGCTCACTTAGACTTCATTTGTTGCTTTTAAATGTTAGCTCTAGAATTAAGCTATTTCTCCTTCTTTATTTTCATATTTCAGAGTATCTGTGTTGCTATTTTCAAAGCTGGAGTGAGATACTGTACAAAAGTAATTGAAATGGTCTTTCTGTTTGATTGTAGGATTACAATTTAATTTTCTACGAATGCAGTGCATATTCTGGGTACAATGTGGAGAAGTCTGTTCTTCACTTAGCTAGGTAAGAAGAAAACACAATCAATGAGTTTTTTACATGCCTGTTTTTTACTACCCTGTCACTGATGACACTTTGAATTCTGTTTGTTGAATCAGTTTTATAAGAACTCAGGGTGGTGAAATACTTGTTGCTTTTAAACTGCTCTGTAGCCTGACCCTATTGCTCTGACTGAGCAGTAGCTCAGGTTCATAAGAAGTTAAGTTAGTGGAGCTCTGTATAGATCCAGAAACAGCTGAATTGTTGCTAGGAAAGCTGAGGGCCTTGGCTGTTGTGATAGTCCTTGCAAGAATTTCCTGAAGGTTTGGAGAAATGTACTTGAAAATGGATGCTGCTGACTCCTTGCAGCAGGACAGTGGATAAGCTTCTTTCTTCCCTCTGCTCATTACAGCTCAAATTCTGCTGTCTGCCTTGGGGCTGGGAGACAGGGAGAAGTGGATTTTTGAAGTTATATAAAGGCTAGAGGTAAAAATACAGGAAAATAGGGTCCCTCTGAACTGCTTGCAGAGGTGGAGACACTGGCAGTGAGTTGGCAAATGTCTAATGTTGTCGCTGAAATCAGTGAAATTTTGTGAAAGTGTTGGTAATTGATAAGTGTCTAGGCAGCCAGATTTGTCTTCGTTTTGCTCCAGCCTTAAAAGTAAGATTGAAAATCACTATTTTGGGTCTCTGTAATATGCAATAAATATTAATAATCAGCACTAATGAAATTTTTCTAACTAAATAAACAAAGGCAGTTGTGTGATGGGGCCATAATTGCACTTTCCTGTTTGTTAGTTCACAAAATTTTACCATATTCTGTTAAATCTCTCGACAATTTTATACTCTTGGGAAAATGTGGGTTTTTTGTTTGGTCTCTTATGATTTTATTGACTTCTTTTCTCACAAGTATTCTTTCTTTCCCCCAGGATTTTAAAAGAACATGAAGATAAAGTGAAAGAGAAAACCATCGAACTTCAATCTGACATGAACAGAAAGTCATGCTGTATCAGGCAATAAAATGCTGAGGCATGTTTAGACAATTCATACATTTATACAACACTACCTGGAACTATCAGATGTGCTTTTATCTTCCAAATATTTTTCTGCTGTGTTCTGAGGTGTATGTGAAAGTTAAAATCTTTTTATGCTCTGATCTTGCTTTTATAAATATTGTCTTTAGTTAATTGAAAGTGTATTTGGGGCAGTAACAGTCTTTTATTCTGTTTGATGCCTAACACCACTGAATCCTGCTTTGTCATCAGGCTTGTAGAAGCTGCCACATTATTAGTAATAAGAAATAATTTTATGGGAAGAAAACGATTTGGAATATGAAGTAAATTCTTATTGGTGTGAATGACCCATCCTCTGAACACTGCTTATTTCATTTCTGTTCATATCTTTAGATCCTGATTTTGTGCTAACCTTTGTTTAGAGTTTTTTTCTGAATTGCCATAGGTGTACTTGTTTGTAAAAATCATATTAGGGCTGGCTGAACAGCTCTTTGTCTCCAAAAGTCTGTCACAGAAGGTGTCATAGCAGATGTTGGAGGTAGAATGTTCAGAAAGAGCAGGTCTTATTTTGAGGAAAATTTTGAAAAACTTGCCAGCATTTAAGGAGTGAAAAAATCTCACCAAAATCCAGTGAGATATTGCTCTTTTAGCAATGCTAAGAAAAACATTCCTCCTCATGCAGCTAAACACATGACTGATTTTTCAAAAGCAGCTGCCACACAACATTCCTCCAGGGCCTGATAGCACTGAGGCACAGTGCACCCACGGGGACACATTTTAGAAAACCATGGCCCACCCTGGATCATAAGAAATGCAAATGTCAATTATCTTTTGAAGCTTTTGTGGAATATAAATGGAAATAAGAAACTTGAGAGTGCGTCACCCAGCCACCACATGATCAACAATTATTCCTGGTGGGATATGTCTTCACTACATCCAGCTATTGTGGTAAGCATTCAAGAACAAGTATTCACAATGGTGAGCTTGTTGGGAAAGTGGAACCTGTGGCACAATTTATTTTGTTAAAATATCACACAAGATGGTAGATTTCATTATATAAGACTGTCACAGATATTATGTTTCTAATACACTTTCTAATGTTTTTAAAAAGTTCTTTTTCATTTGAATAATGAATCAATTTAAAACTAAAGATGAATGTTAAGCACTAGCTCAATAAGTAACTCTATTTTTGGATAAAACTTTGTCAGTAATTAATTGTGCTCTTGGGATTTCAGTCTGATCAAAGGTTTTTATCTAGTTTCAAGAACTGCATAATAGGGGGTTACAGACTTTCTTCTACAGCTCTTTCTATATCCATGCCAGCAGTCAAATGCCCTCTCCTGTAAGCTGGGATCCAAACATGACCCCTTCCCTATCAGGTAGAATAACCAGGGGTTTCCTTCTTTCAGGAGTGATGGATGAACCGGGCAGCCCAGGATAAGCTGGTTATTAGGACTTTTTCCTTTGTTGATTCCTGAGAATCTGCTCATCCAAATGAAAACAAACCCACCTTGCCTTCAGTGAGGTGCCTAAGAAGCTCTAAAACACCGAAGGAGCAAAATGAGCATCCATTACTGAAAATCAATAGGCTTTCTGTTCACTTCCCAGGGTTGCTTCTTGAAGTCCATTACTGGTTGTGGAGAGTTGAGTCACCTTATCGACTGTGGCATGTTATCCATCATGGAAATCTCAGAACTGAACCATCTGGGTCCAGTCCTGCCTGGAGCTGAACTAATGCAAACCATTAATTTAAACATCAACAAAACCAACACTTTATCCTGATTTCAATTAGGAAAGAAGTGTCATCAGTTTAAATATTGGCTTTGCTAATTGACTTTGAGTGATCTGTTCCCCCATCGATATTGCAGCTTGAACGCCTAATTTCAGCTTTACTGCCCTTGATTCTAGCCCCACAAACTCCCAAATTCAGATACTTAATTTCTTTTTCCCTGAAGTTTATCTTGATTTTGAAGGACTGGCAGGTGAAGTGTATTTTCTTTCTGTGACTTCCACAAGATCATTTTTATTTGGGTGTCTTTCAGTGTGCACTGAGACCGTGCCAGCAGGATGTACACAGTTTGAGAGCAGACAATACTAAGGAGCAGCTGAATCCTGGGATGAGGGGGATTTCGTCTTCTAGAGACAACTCTGGTGCAGTCTAGGACCCAGGCAATGTCTTCCATCTCAGATTGACAGCAGTGGCTGCTGCTGATCATTTTTGCAAGTCCAGCCAAAACCCGAGCTGAGTACACATTGCAAAGGTGCAGATACACAGCACTGATGTCATCAGCCACCCAAACAACACAGAGATTGATGTCCTCACTGCTTGTCACCCACATACACACAAGCAGCATTCCTAGAAATATGAACACAGATAACCGAATCCTCCTCTTCCTTTCCAGCAGATCAGGATTGAAGTTTGCTGATGAAAACCTGCATGTACACAACTCCTGTGACTTGCAGTGCTCTCTTTCTCCCACTCTGCCCTACCCTTCTCCCCAGGATCATGCAGAAAATAAGGTTTAATGGAAAGTGTGGATGTCCTGCAGCTGTGGGGCACAAGGCTCAGTCAGATAAACTCTGACCAGCAACTTGCTTGCATAAAACTGGTCCCTTTTATTCTACCTTCTCTTGATTTTTTTCCGTGCTTATTCTTCTTCCATCTACCCTGACCCCTCCCTTTCTCTGTCCTTCATATCCCAAAGAAACAACTTGTTCCTAGTTGCCTTTTCCCTATTAGTCCCAAGTTTTCTACACCTGTACCCATATACCTATTTCTTCTACCATCTCTTAAGTCACCTTGACTTTACATGCTGTCATTAATGTAGCTAGAGGTGCTACTGGCCTTGCAAGTTCCCACTCCCAAAAGAATCCCAAGTATTTCCTTTCAATAATTTATGAAGTTACATTGTAACTTCCCCTTAAGCACCTGTGAAGTCCTGCATTGCTCACAGTGCTGTTTGTAGCTGCTTTCAGCTTCTCACTCGGTTATTTGCAATGTGCAGAGTTGCTTGTGTCATGTGCAGGGTTTCTCATGGCACGTTTGGTTATCTAAACCTCAGGCCAGGGCTTAGTCACCTGTTGGCACACCTGAACAAACAGCAGTTACTGGTGGATTAATGCTCACAGAGGACAGGTATGAATAACATGCTACAAGGCTCTACTTCTGGACAGATTCTGCTGTCCAGCTGGCTATCAAACTGATGTGGGAATTTTCAGGTTCCTCTGTTCCTTGATGCTAACCGTGTTGCTGGGTTGCTGTCTCTCCACCAGGGTTTCCTACCTCCTGGCAGTATTTTTCTCAGCTCTTCAGAAAGTTGATACAGACTTAATAGTAGTGAAGCTTCCTTTTCATTTTTCCTTTTTCTCCCTTTCCCAATTAGCTTTAACGGGCTCATAGTCTCCCCATCCTGCTTCCCCAAAACTTTTTGGATAAAGACAAGCCAAGATTGTGATGCAGCTGCATTCCATGAAACTGGCCTATGGGTCATGGAGATTTCCCTGAACAAAATTCATAGCTGGTGTGACAGTAGTATAGTCTTTTAGGGATATGTAAGGTCTTGAAAATTTCCTTTACTAGAATGAAAAGTACCAGCAATAGAGAATAAGAAATTCTGCTGGAAAAATAACTCCTTGCACTCAGCAGGCTTCATCCTGCTCTCATGTTCACTGATGTAACTCTTCGACTCAGCAATGCTTCTTCTAATGCCACCCTGAGTACAATAAATCAGCTCACAGGCTGTGTGCACCTACATAAACTCTTAGAGAGGATGATGAGTTGGAAGGAGAAAGTGGGAAAAATTTATCTCTGCCTGGTCAGGCACCCCATACTGACAGATCTTTGGGTGTTGTGCACAATACAAATCCCATTTGTATGGATATAACTTGGTGCTACCAACCCTTCGGAACTGAACATCCATGAATTACTGTGTGCCAGTCAAAACAGGTTCCAGACTGCTCAGATGCAAGTGGAGCAACAGAGGAAAAAAAATCTTTGCACCGTATAACCTTCCTGAGAGAAGTGTACAGCACCTCCGCATACAATGGATTTAAGGAGTAATCTGCAGCTGTTAAAGTGGGAAGGCTCCATGTACGAGGAATATGTAAGGAACAACCACACTGAAACAAGTTTTCCTCTGAAAGACCTGCAGTCAGTGGCCACTCACCATGCTGGAGCAGGGACAAATGACGAACAGGACAGCTGGAAGCGTTGGGACCAAATGGCAGAAACCATATTGCTTGGGGTGGCAGAAAGCATTACACATAGCCCTTCCTTTTCCTGTGCTGCTTGTTGGCTCCCTGGACAAATTCTGGCAGACTGAGTTGACCCCACCGTGAAAACAAAGGAAGCTGAAACTCAGGAGCAGAGGAGAGAAGAAATGTACAGAAATACCTTCATCTGATGGTTTGCGCTCGTCTTCTTTCCCCAGAACCTCCATCATTGATAAAAGATTTGTGTACTTTGGTAGTAAATTAACTCAAGTAAAATTTCCCGACTTGGGACCATTTTTGTTTGCAACATCCGTATATTGGCAGAATTTTCTACCATGTGAGATCATTTTGGAATAAATCCACTTTATCCACTTTGGAATAAATTCATCATCTGCACAAGTGGAAGCTCGTTTTAGAAAGCAGAAACATGCTCATAAAGCTCATCAGTAGCAACTTCCTGAATTCATCCACAGCTGTTGAAATAATGGGTCTTTCTGATTATTGAAATTACAGGAATTGCAATAGCATTCACATACACTTCTGAAAAAAGGAGATAGTTGAGCACTTTAGCCTGTTTACACATCAAACAACTAAAGTTCTTTTAATATGAAGCTAGTAAAAGGCACCTGATTATTGTATGATGAAAACAGGCTTCTCAGGTGGAAAAAAACCCCTCAGTAGGCTAATTTTACGGGACAGGTATAAAAATTCATTCCTGTTACTAATCTGAAGTATTGTATGCAGTGACACTGAATCCATCCATATGTACTAGAAGTTAAAGGACATTGGATTAGTCAGATAAGCATTGCTTCTTTCCTTTCAAACACTGAAGAGGGAAGTGTTTCACACAAGTCCAGCTACACTGGACAGCTGTGTTTAGCTTCTGCAGTTCTCAGTGCCTTTTCTGCAACATGCTTCTCCTGAGCACAACAATCACTGCAAGAAAAACTCAGGTTCAGAGGAGCTTTCTCACTGGAAATGTCTGGTTTTCATGGGTTGAACAGGAAGGGAGTAGGGAATCCTGCGGAACAAAGACATTCAAGTAACATACCGTGTGGCTTTGAATCTTACTCAAGTACTCACATTACCTGAGCTGCTGTTCACGTGTGTAGGGGTAAGCAACAAGGAAGATTCTGCTGTGTTGTTCGTGTAGCTGATGACATTAGAGTGTCGTGTGTGCAGTTGCATCTTTGAAATACATACTCAGCCCAGGTTTTGGCTGGACTTGCAGAAGAGAAGAGCAGCAGCCACAGCTATGGTCCCTCTGTGACATACCATGTTGTGCCTGGTGTTTTGTCTTGTGCCATCTTTACCTCACGCTGTGAGATCCGTGTTCTTTTGCTTGGAGCATACATAATGTGTTTTTTTATGGTATTATCAGCTTTGGAACTTCAGTCTGCCTATTTTCAGGATTCAGGGTTGCTGCAGTACTACACTTAAATCTTGCCTTTTCACAGCAAATCAAGTCTTTGAATTGGGAATGTGAATATTGCTGTGACTCTACAGCTGCTGTTAAAGCTCAGGTGCTGCTGTTTTCAGAGGGTAGAGTACTGGGTAGTTTTGCAGCTCTCCTTTCCTGCCAGTCGTTACTCCTCCATTTTACCTTTTACAAGTCGTTAGAACCCTACAACATGCCATTTTAGGCCTTGGCAGAGTATCAAGGGGAAAAAATAATAGAGGAAAGAAGAAAAAGGCAGAATTCTCTCCTGAGTTAGTGAGCTGAACTAGCCCAGCAAAATCTGACAAATACCACAGTTAGTGGGAGGATATGGGTGGAAAACAAAGCTAAGATCACAATTTTGAGAAAAAAAGTCTAGGGGGGTGGGCACCATTTCCAGTATCAGGAAGGTGTTTAATTGTCTTACCTCTTCGTAACCTCATTTTTAAATGCTAGTAAATGGCACTGGATGTGAACCATGTTTCTCAGGTAGCCTCAGGAGCTCAGCATTGCTGCAGCCAGACAGCAGTTTGGATACCTCTGCTGGGGGCTGAAATGGCTCAGGACTAGCAATGCCTAGCTCAGAGGTGAGGAAAGCTCTTGGCTCCTGCTCTCCCCTGAGAGTGTGAGTGAACCTTTGTGTTTCTGCATGGCCTTCTCCCAGGTCTTACAGGTGCAAATGACTGAGCTGCATTGAACTGCACTACTTGACAGTTTTGAACAAGGTCCTTTGAATCTAGGCTATTAAGGCTCATCAGTTGTCATGGCAACCCTGTATTGTATGGATTTATATTATGAAGCCGTAATAAGGCTGTTGCTCATCCCTCTGAAATGAGGCATAAATCACTAATGCAGCTTCTCAGTGACAGGACTTCTTTAAGTATTATTCTGACAGAGAAACTCATTTGCATTAAACGACATTTCTGTCAGCAAAGACAAATGAATGATAGGAGTGAAACTTTCTACAGGTAGGCTATAGGCATTTTTATTTGTAACCCTCTGTAAAGTCACCTTCTACACTGAAATAATTCATGTCATTAGAAGCCCCAGGGGAGGCTGTGCAAGGAATTCCTAAACTCAGGTAAGATGTGTGAAGCCCTTGCCCTTGGCTTGTCCCATGCAGGGAATGCTGCACAGCAGTCGAGTGCTGCTCACATCAAGGCACATGGAGAACATATACACAGATGATTAAAGATTGTAAGTTTTGTTTAATATTTGTTCCTCGCTGACATGATTCTTGTGTAGAACAGTAGCTAATGTACCTTTTTGTCATTGCTGTGAAGACAATGCAGCTGTGCAAACATGGTATACTTAGATTTCTGTAGGGTGCCATTGATCAAGAAAGGGAAGTCACACAAAATTACAGACATCTATCAAATGATTAAAAATTAACTGCTGGCAGGTTTCAAAATGTAATGCTAAGTAAGCTAGGCATGGTTTATTGTGAAGGGGAGTTGTATCCAGTTTGCTGATAACTTATAAAATCCCCATCCTTGAAAATTTTCAGGATAGATTTTATACAAAGCTATGGTGACCTGACATAGCTTTGAGGAAATTTCTGCTTGGTGTAGAAACCTCAAAGGTTTCTTTCCAACCAACATTTCAGTGGTACAAATGGAAAAAAACCTAAACAAAGAGCATTTTAATGAAGCAGACCGTTTTGCCTGTCTGCTTTGTATACCAACATTAAAGCCTAGCAGTTAATCTAAGGCTACCACAACACAGAATGCAACAGAGCATTCAAGGGTGTTATGAAAACACTCTGTGGTGCAGGGCATCTCTAAGAAAGCAAATGTCAGTCCTGTCTTCCAGAAGGGCATGAAGAAATGTCCAGACAATCATGAGCCTTACCACAATTCCTGGGAAAGTGATGGACAACCGTTCCTGGACACCATTTTGAGATACATGAAGGACAAGATGGTGATCAGGAGTGATCAGCATGGAATTACAGTGGGGAAATAGTGCATAATGAACCTCATAGTTTCTACACTTAGATCTCTACCTTGATGGATGAGGGGATATTCACGGATGTTGTTTAATTTGGCTTCAGTGAGGCTTGTGACACTCTCTCCCATAACATCCTCATTGACAAGTACAGGTCAGATAGCTGAACAGGAAAGTGCTTTGAAAACCAGCTGAAGGAATGGGTCCAGGGGACTTAAAGAAGACAAAGCTCAAGAGGGATCTTATGAGTAAATTCAAATACTTGATGGATCTTGGGAATGAAGAGGAGGGAGCCAGACTCTTCTCCAGAGTACCCAGTGACTGTAGAAGAGGCTACAGGCACAAACTGAAACACTTGAAATTCCATCTGAACAGAAGGAATGATTTTTTTTTTTTCCCCCTGTGGAAGTGGTCAAACACTGGAATAGTTTTCCCAGAGAGGTTGTGGAATATCCATCCTTGAAGATACTCCAAGCCTAACTGTAAATGGTCCTGGGCAACCTGTTCCAGCTTGTCTCACTTCAGCAGTGGGGTTGGATGTTTTCAAGAGATTGGTGAATCACAGTGGTACCTTCTGTATTCTAAAATTCTAGCTGTCTATAAAAGTTCAAAATCTCACGGGACTGTCAGTATCTCCAGGCCAAATAGATTTATCCTCACTCCCACAGGCACTAACGTGAGTGGACTGTAATTAAAAGTCCACATGACACAGAGGCAAATAAGAGATGAGGACAGCTTAGTATAAAAGTTTGATATAGGTCTGGTTTTGGTTTATAAGCAGATTCCACAAAGAGAATCCTGGATATCACTGAAGTATAAGCTAGAAACTTCTCAAGATGAAGGAGAAGAATCAGCATATTATGCCAGTACTGCTGAAGGAACAAGAACGGTAAGAACATAACACAGTGTCAATGTTTTGGCAAGAAGAAGTGAATTTTGCATTTGGACCCATGAACATTAGGTTGCAAGGGTCTAGGAATTTGTCCAGATGGAGAGTAGACATCCTGCTGCTTAAGAGAATTCCTACTTAATGGTATCATTTAGCAGCAGAATTCAAATGGAAGTTTCTCCCAGAAAATGTAAGGCCTTAATGTCCTTGCTGCGTTTGTTAGTGGGAGGTGTCAGGACAATTTACCCAGTCTTCTGAATGTTTTCCAATTATTTTCTGAAGTTTTTCCCTCAGTTACCTCCACATCTTTACTGGTAAGGGATACCTTCACTTTTTGAATTCTGCTGCTTCCATACCCTCAATTCACAGCTCAAAATGTATTGCCATCACGTGTTTTGTTGTTGGCTACTTGACATACAAATGCTGTCCATCACATGCTGCTGCTTCAGCTTCACACATGACTTATATTTCTTGCAATCTACACTCACCCCATAGGAAAGCAAGCAAAATAATGAGCTTTTTCTTTTGAGATACTCTCTTGGTGGTGATAACAGCAATTATATTTGCTTCAATCATATCTCATTCGCTAATGACATTGATTTGTCATGCCAATAAATGTGAAAAATATGCCACTGTGATGATAAAGTACTTCTGCTAACTGATAGCATTGCAAGTCACTGTTAATGAGTTACATGTGTCTTTCTGGGCTGCCATTTCATATTCTTGCATCAAAATGGTAGGGCATGTATGGTTTGTGATTAAATTCTGTTGTGACCTTAACAGAGGGGGCCATTTCTGGTTCTAGGGCTATGTTGTACTGGAAATGCTGATGGTTCATGTGAGTAAATGGGAAATGGCTGGACACAAAAGCACAGAACCAAGCTGCAAAAGAGGATGTTCTGTTTTCCACATGAGGATCAAGGGGTCAGATCAGGCTTGATCTTGCTGATTGCTATGCTTCTAAAAGACCACACTTCATGATTCAGAAGGATGACTTGGACTTCAGCCCAAACTTGTGTGCTGTGTGAGGAAATAAGAATGCTATTGTGTGGCAGTTGTTATCTCAAAGGTAACACAGTTTATTTCTCTTTCATAATCACACTATAGTATCTCTCCAAGCTTTCTCAAAATATGTTATCTTCATGCTGTTTGCATCATCACTTACCTCCATTGGTTGTTTCCACTAAAAAATGAGAAAAATATAAAACGTACTAAGCAAAGGGAAAGGGAAGGGAGTCAGGGAGATTGTATTGGTACCTGTAGAGCCTGAAAGAGATGCAAAGAGACCAGCAGAGATTGCAAAAATTCTGAGATAAAAATCTTTTTCATTCCTGTTAGCTGTATCTGGACCCTAGACTAATTTTCTTTTGTCTAAGAGACAGGTGCTTTGCTTTAGCAGTCATCTGTGAGCAGTGGTCTGTTTCTTTCTCTGTCTCAACTGTATAGAACACATCTTTTACCTTTTTTGTGTCTATCTTCAGAAGCAGCAGCTATTTTCAGGGAACGCTCTTGCTCCCTGTAGGCGTACTACTGCCCTGGCTCACCCCAGTCATACTGCGCAGAAATACCAGTCTTCTGGGAAATCTCTAGCTGATGATTCATGTTCTCTTTACTCTAAACATATTGTTATATCAGATCTAAAACGTCAGGTTTGCTTCTTTAGTTGCTTTTTAAAAATATTTGTAGGTGCTGTTAATTCACACTTAATTTCTAGGAAATTTAGATGCAACCTAAAGGATTTGTCTTCCTCCCACATACCTGTGTGTTTAGCAGATTAAGATCTGAGATGATATCCGAGAAATGTTGAAATATTTCAAAAAAGGTTAAAAACCTCCCACTTTTCCAGTTGGAACTAGTCTGTGAATGCTTCATGCCTACTGAAAAAGAAAGCACCTGGCTTAGTTGCATATTCCAACCAGGCATGTGCACATGCTGGCATAAACTTAGACCTTATAAGCCAATGGAAATTGCTCATAAAATGTGTCCTCCATGCCACCAACACAACACAGTAAGAAATCTCAAGTTCTCATTTAAATAGTGATCTTTGGCATTACATTAGTTGCACACCCATTAGATGCATTTGTTAAGCACTGTGTAACAGCAGCAACACAGACTGTTAGAAGGAGAAATGGAGGAGGGGAGGATTACCGGTGGATAGGAGGTGTAATTCATGTGAAAGACAAGGATACAATCATGGGTTGTGTAGGGAAGAGAGGAGTTACCACGGAGGGACTAAGGTGGGAGCTAATTGTATCTTCCAGCCCCTAATAGAGAGTTACAGCCAGGCCTTTCTTAGGGGCAAATGATAAAATAACAAGAACCAACAGTCCCAAGTAAAAACACGAGAAATTCCAGTTGAACGTTACATGTCCCTGTGAAATTAGCGTAGCAGTGGAACAGCTGCCCAGAGAGGCTGGGGAGTCTCTGTTCTTGGAAATCAATAAGTTCTGGAATGATTACATTTGGAAAGGACCACTAGCAGCCATGTAGTCTAAGCCCCTGCTCAAGCAGGGTCCCTTAGAATACATTACTCAGGATTAGCTGCCAAGAGATTTTTCAGTATTTCCAGGGAAGGAGATCCCAGAACCTATCTGTTCCCATGCTTGGTCACCTGCACAGTAAACTTCTTCCTCATGGAATCATAAAATATGCTGTGAACACAGCAAGATCATGGAGTCCAACTCCTGACCTTGCACAGGACATTCCAAGAGTCACGCCCCGTGCCTGAGAGCTTCCTGAACTCTGTCAGGCTTTTTGCTGTAACCACTGCCCTGGGGAGCCTGTTCCAGTGCTCAGCCAGCCTCTGCATGAAAAACCTTTTCCTGATATCCAACCTAAACCTCCCCTGACAACTTCATGCTGTTTCCTTTAGTCCTGCCCCTGGCTGCAAGGATGCAATGGTCAGTACATTCCCCTCCACTTCTCCTTGTGAGAATGCTGAAGACCACAAGGAGGTTTCCCCCCAGTCTCCTCTAGGCTGAACAAACCAAGTGACAGGCTCATGTGGAACTTCCTGAACATCAATTTCTGCCCATTGCCTCTTGTCCTGTTGTGTAGCAGTGCCAGCATCTGAGGGGCAAAGGGAGGGTTTTACCCCCAGCACCTGAGGCTTGCCCTGGGTCAGCTGATGAGTGTTCATCAGGCTGGAGGTCTCAAGTTCCCAAGATTCCATGTTTATCTCTGCTCCTCCCCTGCTGACTCTGCCCTGACCAGGTGACTGTTCCCTCACCATCTCATTGGCACAGCTACCGGACCGAGGTCCCGAGGGGCCTCGATGGGAGAGATCCAAGGTCATTCACCATTTCCCCCTCATGGTTAGCACGTAGTTCTCCTCCTGTGAGGACATAAAGTTATTTGTTTTAAAGAGCAATGACCCATCTGTCTGATACCCTGGTAGCAGCCGCCACCACGGCTCCTGGAACAGAGCATGAGACCCCAGGACACAGCTCGGGCTTCCCAGAGTTGGGCTGGCCAGGACCCCCAGGGAGCTACTGAGAACCACACTGGTGGCCCCAGAGAAACCGACCACAGTATCAATCAGCACTGCTGAGAAGAGTCTGGAGCCATCCTCTTGGCACTCTCCCTTAAGGTACTTACAGTCTTCTCAAGGCTGAACAGGCCCAGGTCCCTCAGCCTTTCCTCCTAAGAGAAATGCACCAGTCCCCCCAGTCATTCCCCTCTGCTGGACCTGCTCCAGGAGCTCCATGTCTCTCTGGGACTGAGGAGCCCAGAACTGGACACAGCACCCCAGATTCGCCTCACCAGGGCTGACTGGAGGGGCAGGATCACCTCCCTTGCCCCACTGACAGTGTTCTTCCTAATCCAGCCCAGGACACCACTGGCCTTCTTGGCCACCTGGACACACTGCTGGCTCATGGACAGCTTGTTGGCCACCAGGACCCCCAGGTCCTTCTCTGAAGAGCTGCTTTCCAGCAGGTCAGCCCCGTTCTTTCTAATCTTCTTCACGCAAGGATTTATTCTTCATTAGATAAATAGAATACCATGTATCCTTTATAAACTTATCTTCTAAGTGAATGAAGTTATCTATAATCAAATCTGTATGTGCTGAATTGATTTCTGAATTAATATTTAATTTAAAACATACCCTGTAAGAAATGATCTCTGAGAAGATTCTTCAAAGTAGCTCTGTGGTAAAAACATACCTTGGGTATTACTGGGTAAATATTACTGGCTTGGGTTATATTCTTGTTCATATTCTGGACAGTTTCAACTCCTATTAGAAGTCTAAGACAACATAAAAAGTCTGTTAACCCCTAATTCTGTACATAGAAAGGTCCCCAGAACAACCCCTGCAAAACCCAAACCTGACTAGTGACATCTGGCAAGGGCTAATTGGTGCTGGGAGTAAGAAATGCTTATGAGAACAGAGCCATACTGCCCTGTTCTTCAGAGAACCTTGGGAATACAGAGTGGCCCCCCTAACACTGTGAACTCCTTCCTTAATCCTATCAAGCACTGCAAGTGTGAATTGCCCACTGTGCCTTTCAGAGGCATGATCAGTATGTAGGCTTTTTTTGGATGCTCCTTTTTGTTTCAAGTGACTGAACAATCCCTGAGAAGAGTTTTAATACTTTTGCCTTAAGTTCAGAGCCAAGGCAGAAGCGACCTGCTTTCTCTTTTCTCCAGTGCTGTGTTACTCATCAGGGACAGTCTTTTGTGTAAATACTGAATTTCAGTTCCTTTCTCATGCTCTGACCTTAGTTCATGATCTTCTTCTCCTTTCTGTGGGAAGGGAATTAAATGTTTTAAACGTGGGTCTGTTTCAGCTCTCAGTGGTTATTTTGTCATTATATTTTAATGTAAAGCTTTGAAAATCCGTGAACTCCAGGTTCAGTCCTGGTCCTGGGGTCCATGAGAGACCTTTCTT
This sequence comes from Rhipidura dahli, assembly GCA_013399225.1. Classification (NCBI taxonomy): domain Eukaryota; kingdom Metazoa; phylum Chordata; class Aves; order Passeriformes; family Rhipiduridae; genus Rhipidura; species Rhipidura dahli. The sequence continues at coordinate 94,782 of VXAC01008083.1, forward strand.
ATTTGAGCCTTGAGAAATGAAGCTCTGTGGTAGTTACCTGGGCTTGGATTGCTGAGGAAAGCCTTGTAGCTGACTGCACCTGACCTGCAAGGTCTCTGCACGCCTGTCTCACTAATGCTGACCCAGCTGATCCTACGTGTGCAGAACTCACCGGCGCTTTTACAGCCTTGCTGGTAGCTAACAGCTTTCATGGCTTTGGAAGCCTGACTTTGCTTTTGGATCACTGTGACACGAAGACACTCATCTCTGCAGTAGGCACTCTCAGTTCTTTTGGTGACGGAGAAATACATGATATTTTCATTGATGGAAAGAAAAGCACAAGCTAATTTTCCGGGACAGAACGTGCCTGTGGTGTGGTGACCACCTCAGAAGTGTGCCATTAACAGGATCGGTCAGGATTTAATCTTGCAACACTAAAGTGAATGGGCTCTTCAAGTACTAAGGCAAAGGGGCCACTATTGAAGAGAGACCAACACTTCACTCTCAGTAGTTGAAAGATGAGGCAGGAAGGGCAGTCAGTGGACAGCAGTGCTTAGATACTTCTCAAATTGGTTAATGAGCTGTTCCGATCTAGTGGGGTTTTTTTGCTGCTTCTTGACCTGTGCTTTCTGTCAGGCAAAAATGACATATTTTCAGTAAAGACTCTTGGGAATATTTTTTTTTCTTTTTTTCTCTTTTTTTTTCATCATTTGTCGTTTGTTTGTTTGTTTGTTTTAAACAAGGTATGAGATTTTTTTTCCTTTGTTATTCTTTTAATATTAAAGTTATTAAATATTTATGCTGTTGGCTAGAGAAGTGGATGGTTTGAAGTGCTTTCAAAGCATAATTTAAGCAAACAAGCAAGAGTCTTTCCTCTTTCAGTAATAGTCAGCTCAGTGATTAGTGGCAAAGAAGAAGATGAAAATGTCATTTGAGTAGATTTATACAAATGGAGGGCCTGAGAAAAAATCTGGTAGAATTAGTTACCTTAAATTCCTAGAATCACAAAAGTGTTACTAGAAAGGGACTTGTAGAGGGATTTTTTCCCCAGTCCATTACTGAAAGAGTAGCTGAATTCATTTCCTGAAAATGACAGCAATATTTGACAGATAAACTCGATTTTGTGAGTAAAGTTGTTCATCCACACTCCAAAAATATGAAAGAAAAGTGCTTTAAAACAGTGATGATGAACTAAATTGAAAACAGTGTATTTTACTGCTGAATTACAGTTTAATTTCACTCTACATAGGTACCATGTGATACAACCCCTAGACCATATTCTTTAGACCATAAGAAAATGGAGGCATTGTACAGTTTCTGTGGAGGGAAAATCAGTAGAAATAGCTTTCTAAAAAGTGAGAAGTTGACAAATACTGGCAAAATACATCTTCAAGTATGCTTTATTTGCAGGTGATTAAAAATATTTTTAGGCAAAAAAACTAGTCAATCTTACCCAGTACAAGATAGAACATGATTTAGTGCCTAATGCCAGACAGTCTGGAAAATGTGTAGATAGGACTGGTGATGCAGTATTTGATGAATTACATGTGATTAAATGGCCCACATTCATATAGTAAAAAGACCTGATACATACATATGAGGAATTATAAGCACTTAATATTTCAACAATAAGCAGGAGATTTTGTAAGAAAAACAAGGGACTCGAGGGGATGGGAAAGATACAGACATCTTAGTAATATCAGAAGCCATCGACATTTTTTTTAAGACATTAACTTGCTCCTGCAAATTACTGCACTCTTGAGAATAGTATTTGCATTTTAAAACTTATCTAAAACATCACCAAAAGGTAACACTAATTCCTATTTTTTAAAAATTATTTTGTATTAAGAATTTTGCAAAGAAATGAAATATGGCATGGCCAAGAAGCATGAATTATCCACCATTTTCAGAGACTTTGCATTCATCACATTTAAATACTAGGTGTCTGATTTCTGAAAGTCTCATGCAAAAATCCAGCTATAAAAACTCACCACAGAATATTTTCAAGGATAAAAAGCTAATGTTTTTTAAAGCTCTGACAGACAGCCAGTTGTGAAGGTGAATTTCAAAATGAATGGTCCACATTTTCAGAGGACATTCAAAAATATAGTTGTTGAACTTCCTGTAAATGCCCAGCTCTTATCTACACTTTGCATGGAATATTTACCAAAGCTTTAACATTGGACAGTTAATGGAATATATCACTGCCTAGAGTAGTGCCAGAGGTAACATCATTATCTTTCCATAACTGCATAATGAGAATTAAATAATCACGAAACAAATTCCTATTATGAAATTTCTTTTTTTTTTCTCATGTACAATATATATATTCATTTATATTGAATATAAGTCCAGTAAAACTATCTCAGTAATGTGCTGTAGTAGTCTTTCATAGTGAGAAAACTGCCCTAATCATCTTTAACATGCAAAGCTTGGAAGAACCAGAAATTCACAGTAAGTAATACAATTTGTATATGCATCTTCTGCCATCCTAAAAGTTAACCAGAACACTCAAGACTGTTGCTTATTTTTTTTCCTATGTTTAACAAAAGCTACAGTTCTGTATACTGTACATTCACAGTGGGATCCCAGCCCCCTGTACTATCTGCAAGAAAGATCAGGTTACCACCCTCCATCAGAGTAAACATTCTAGGGTTTAATATAATAATCTTGTGAACAGTTGTTCCTAGCTTGAAGCTCAGCAGTTCAAGACTTGATAAAATTCTCCTTTTCATCTCTCTGAAAGGTTTCTTGCTAACGCATTTTGTAGTCATTAGATACTGACATTTCACATAGCTGTCCTTTAAAATCCAAGTCTACTGTGAAATCCAGGTCACGCTGTAAAAAGATTTAAATGTGACATGTAAGTTAGACCATAAGTTTAGTGTATTAATTCAGTTATCATTGCTTGGGTTGAAAAGAATACCAGATTCAAGAGATTCCTGTGGTGGCTTCTAACTTCTTCTGTTTTTAAATGGTGCTAACACTGAGAAAGCAGGCTGTAAGATGTGTAATAGCATTCACCATACAATCTGTGCTTAGGTCATGTTTCTATAATCTTCCTGAGATGGATTTAGTGTCCTGGTTACTACCAGGAAGCTTCTGAAATGCTGTTATCATACGTATCCTAGGAAAATTTTTGAAGGGCATCCCCCATTGAGATGCTCTTAATTTAGGCTAAAGGGCTTTCCCACTAGGGGTTATTCCAGAATACATCGAGTAACATCCCATACATCCCATTGTGCAGAAGCCCTTAGTAATTTTTTATCTTATAATGACACATTTTTAGGGAAGAGGCACTACACAGCCCTACAGAAGGAGGTTGTGTCTGTGCAAGCTTTTAAAAAACTTTGTGTTTCAGAAGAACAAAGCACGAGCAAATCCTTTTGAACCAAGGTGGTTTCTCTCTCTTATGACAGCTATCAAGAGCACATTAATTTTAGCACCTAAATCTGCATTCAGGTGCTTACTGCCGTGTGAACAAATTTGATATAATTTATTCATTTTTCTCTCAAAGAAAATTGATACATTTAACCCTAAAGAAACTCCAGTCCCCCTATGACAACATAAGGGTGGGAAACAGATTATTTTCCTCTCGCAGAAAGTAGCTTCAGGGGTGAATGTATTTGTTTTAATGCCAAGTTTATTTTATGTTTGTTTCTCCCCCTGTATCAACACTACTATGAAAATCACATCCAATCTGTGTTTGGTATAAAAATGGAAAAGCAATGCAAAAAGAGAAGACAATGAAATGTTAAGATTTGTTGCAGTTAACGAAAGTAATTTTTAAACAATTACAACAGCGTGTAAATGGATAACCAGGTTATTTTAACTGCTGTTTACTGTAATAGAAAATGAAGAGATTCTGCTCAAGATGGTGCCAGTGTATCTCCCGGAAGCCAAACTTCTCATGTCTTATTCTATCCAGCCACAGGTTGTCCATCAGACCATGTCTCACAGCCTCCTTACAAGTTAAGAAGAGCACTGAATAACCCATATAAGGGGATTCAGCCCACAGCAGAGAAATTGAGCAGGTTTTCAGCAGTCATGGTAGTATGATTTCCATCATGCTTTAGCTTTACTCTTAAATAAAGCATCTGTATTTTCTGTGGAAAGGCACACTATTTAAGCAACCTTATCACTCAGTTAGCGAGCTCAAGTACATTCAGTGAGCTCATACAAGCATTCCTCTGAAATGTGTAACTTAATTTCCTGTTGGACTACCCTTGGGCACTGAGTAGCAAATCACTCAGTGCCTGTAGATGTGGAACTGAAGGACTTACACTTGATCATCCTGTGTTGGCAGAAGGGATCTTTCCACTGATTTCAGTGACAGTGTGGAGAGCCCCTTGCCTGCTTTCGTCACAAAAATCAGTCAAGCTGATTGCAGAGGGCAGCTGACTCGGTGATGTATTTGAATCCTTTCTGCCTTCCCATGCCTTGCAGGCTGACTTTTGTAAGGTTAGCACTGCTTTATCATTGCTCTCATCAGCTTTGGTGAAGCTGTGCCTGGAGCTCTTACTAATAAACATGACTGCCTCTAGCATACTCATTGTTTTACTCCTATTCATTATTCATTGTTTTACCCCTATTCATTACCTTTATTGCTGATTGTAGTTTGAGATCAGTAGAGGTGGAACTGGGAGCAGGGATGCTGACTTACCACATTTTTTGCATTTGGTTTCATGGATATAGTCCCATAGATTTCTTCTCCTCGTCTCACAGTTAAATAGTCCTCCAAGTAGAAGACAGTTTGCTTCCAGTGAGTATAAGGAGCATCAGGTGCTAAAAAATATGTATGGATATCACTTACTGAAAATTCCTACATGCCTTGAAAATCAAATTATGACTTGGGAACAACTGGGAAAAACCCTTTCTTCTCATAGAACGCTTTATGTACTGTATTAGCAAACATACTTTACAACAGCACAATTCTATTCAGTGTCAGTGGGTTGTCTTCTAATTTTTACTGGAATATGTCAGCTGTGAATCACACCCAGCAAGAGGAATTCTTCAAAAGGGGTTACAAGGCAAAACAGGCACTTTTTCTATGCTCTCCTTTCAACCCACACGTGTTCAAATTAGGAAAATCTTAATCACTAAGTGTTTTGAATTTCAGAAGTCTAAATTAGTTTAAAAAATTTTTACAGAAGCATGAAGGAAAGGTTCATCAAAAACTATTAATCACAATTTCACAGATGAAACATTTGACTAGTGATCCCAAACCAGTAGATTTTATGGTTGCCAGGAGGATAGAGCTGATGAAAGGGCACTTGCACCTTAATCTGTTTTGGGACTTTCAAAAGGCATTTTGGGCAATTTTCCAGAGATGGAAACTAGTCTAAATTAATTTCTACTCTTGCTTAGCAGAATCAATTTCAGGCTTTTAATTTACTTCTTTGACTTTATTTCTGATTTAAATTCCAATCTTTGAGCAGTGCCTAATGAACCTGTACTGGTCACTTCTGGTTCCTACCACTCTTGCAGTCCAGAGGATCTAGGAACCTAAGAATATCTGTACAAGCACAAAGACTTCCTAGCCTGGCAAAAAAAGCCTCTGATAAATTTTTTTTTCCTCTGTTTGTATTTCCCAGTCACATAAAGTCACTGTATTGTATCATTATTAACACTGTTTAATAAAATAATGATCTTATTTCATTTCAACATCAACATTAAAAAAAAATACTTGGCCTTGAAAATTGGTTCTGGTGACTGGACAAATACTGATGCTTTTTAAAAAAACTGTCAGGACAGAAATTTTTAACTGTTTTCTAAAATTCTAGAATCAGAAGACCAATATAAACCCACTTTTTTGATAAACTGTGCTGTCAAACTGGTATCTTCGAAAGGAAAAGGATTTTACCATAATTTCTGTCTGTGTGTTTAATGACTGTTTAATGTCATTAATTTAGCATTAAATATTAATTTAATGACTGTTAATTTCAGTTGTTTAATGAGCTATCTTCTTGAAGCCGTTCACACCCAGACTATTTACTATTTGGACATGGCTGTGTAAAATTTCTAACTGAAGACATGTTAGAACAAAATGAATTTGAATTTATATTGTAGATCTACTACTGTCTAGATCTATCTAGAACTGCTGCCTTGTACAGGCCCCTGTGCAAAGCCACCTTCCCTAGAAAAGCCTGACTTAACTGGAAACTTGAGCCCCATGAACAGGGTGGGGGGGAGGTGTGTGTAATACAGGTCCAGGTCTCCAAGTCCACCTCAAATTACTCATAATTTAAGAAATAACACATCAGTGAAGTGGCACTTGGCCATGTCTTTAAAAGTGGTGTATTTTTCTGAATTCACTAGAGCTTTGCCAACAGACACCAGGTGGGAATCTACACCAGTCTTCTGGACAGTGGTGACCTTCAGCAGCAGATGGCCAAATAATCTCTCTGTGGAGTAATTTCTTCTGCCCCTACCTAATAATTATAAACAAAACAGAGGCAGAGAAACCCTTCCTTCGACCTCCTGTCTACATGCAGGCCGTCTACAGGATGAGGTTTTTACATTTACTGCAACACACTCTGGTTTATTCAGTCTTGTAAATAATGCCTTAAGGGAATGGAGTTATTCCTTTAAATATCTGCTCACCAGGGCAAGTTAGAGTTTCCCATCTGGGTTGTTATAGACAATTCACATAATCACTATGGGTGTTTTTATAGCTTGGAAAAAAATGGTAGCTTTTTTTCTAGACTCTGGGGCAAGCAAGAGCTTTGTAGAGTTTTGGATTTGGGGAAAACTAGGATACAGACCTGCTATCTATCTCTCACTGAGCCGATAATTCCCTGTCTAATATGAGACATTTGACAGGATTTAGCTGTAACTGATGGGGAACATAAATTCACAGGTCATAATTCCTGCTGAGCCCTAAGGTTGATAGCCATTGTGAAATTCTGCTTCTGTTTTCACAGAATTCCTATAAGCAGTTGTCCTTTCCCCATCCTGCTCACCTCCCCCAAAATTACAATTGTTTTTACCACTGAAATTCAAACGTGGTGGTACATTAAACCTTCCTGTACCATCTAATCAGCAGCACTGACGGACTGATAGCAACAGAAATGAAATCAAAAGAAATACAGATTACCTGTAGAAAATCCCATCTTCTTGTGGCACTTTGTAAATTCAATATTAAAATAGGTGACCAAGGCATGAATGTAATCATTGCGCTGAATTTGGAGGCAGAAGGCAGAAGTAAATTCCAATTCTTCAGTCTTCACTGTATAAATGTCAACTTCCTGTTTTGAGGAGAAAGAAAAAGACATTTACACGCAGATGTCTGTGAGTCTCAGGTAAGTGTTAAGTGATGTACTTTAGCATTTCATTTAATCATCAGACACAAAGATGAGTGACAGCCTTTTAACACTGTAAGAAATCAGAGGTACATTCTAATCTATCAAGTCATGAGCAAATGATCCAGTTATCTGACTAAGTTGACAGAGAGGACACTCACTGAAAAGCATGTGGTCTTGGGAAAGGCAGGGAGGGGCTGTAGAAGCTGGAGAAAATCAAGGTAAAAAGGTGCTTTGACAATTACAGGCACAATAGATGTTGATAGACACAGGTCCCAGTTCAAACACCTTTTGTCACCAGGGACTGTCAGCATGAGCACAGATGCCAGAGTTGGATTTTTAATAAAAATATACTTATTTGTTTGTGCGTCTCTGGAAAAGAAAGTGATTTGACAGCGTCAAGCAGTCAAAATATTTGAGGCTTTTTGATGCTTTCTAGTCCTGTGTCAGATAACTGGTTCCAAACAGTGAGCACAGGGATCTTACTCTTGAGCCAGACAGAAGCAAAATATGTAAATCACACTATGGCTTGATTGCAGAAGTTGGAAGCAATGATGTAGTCTTCAAGATTGCTTATTTCCATCAATATTTAAATCTCACTGTTCAAGGCTCAAAGTGTGTTTTTCACATGGATCTGATTCTCCCAGCTAGGTACTGCTTTTCTCTGGGTTGTTTCCAAAACTTGTAGTCATGATAGGGAGGATGGTAAGTCTGAAGTGCTGTTCTAATGCTGTGGGAAATGTTTGCACTTTCTGGTACCCTCATTGCTCATTCTCATACCCTCATTGCTCATGCATGTGGGGAAACAGAATTTTTGTAGGCACAAATCCAAATTTTCTCTACTCTACCAGCTGAAGTCAGGAATCATGTCTCTGACCTCCCCAGCATTTCTTAAGACTTGCACTGCAGAAATGGAGAACAGTCTGCCCATTAGAGGGCTCTTTTAGGGCACATTAGAGGGCTCTTGTAGAAATTGCCTTCTATAATTTAAGGTAAGTCTGCAAAAACAGGCACAGAAAGATGCAGCAATATTTCAGTTACTGAGGCCTTTGCATGGACCCCCACTTGTGTTTCTGAGACTTAGAAAACTTAGGGGGACTTAAATCATCATTTAAGCAAGCCATAGTTTTGGCCTGTCTGGTTAACATTATTGTTCAAGAATGTCTTAATCATCATGAAAATTATTCTGCTGCATGGCAATGACACCCTGAGGCACCAGTGTTTATCAGTGACCTATGCATATAATTGGTGCTTTTAAACCTTAAAATGTTTTTGGTTTTTCCCCCTCAAAAGAAGGTAAGAAAAAAGCATGGTAGGAACGAGAACTTCTGAGGTCTCCTGGCAGAGTTCCATGGCAGCCTGCAAAATTTGCTTTGCCAAGATAGACTGGACTGGTGGGTGACTGCAGACTTCTGTAATTTTTGGTGTCTTTTTAGTGATCTCACTGTGGGGAAATTGGGACTTAAGTCTAGTGCTGAGGCACATAAAAGGGAACTAGCTCCCTCTCTCTGAGCTGTGTTGGCTCTGCAGGGTAAAGGGGAATCAAAAGCACTAGGAAATATTTTCGTTAGAGAAGTCAGTAGAAATTCCTCAAAATATTAAACAGATGTTCTGGATAAAATTTTGGTCACTTCTGCAGTCCTTTTTTTAAGGACAGAAACATAGCTTTTTTACTATGCAAGGTATGAGACAAATGTGGGGGCTTTTTTATTAATTAATACAATTTTGAGAATGGCCAAGTCTGGTTTTGGCAATCTCTTTGAATTATACTCTGGCTACCATATATTCTTATTTAAAATGGCAACAGTCATTACAGGTAACTGCATAGGGGACAAGTGATAGAAATTGGAGTTAAGGCTACTTCTAGAGTGCCAAGGGACCTCTTCCCTGATCTCCTTCCCAGACAGGTTACTCAGCTAGGATCTTGTGAGCATGGAAATAAGCTAAACATTCAAATCTCAGTGGATAGCTGGGTTTGGTGGAGTTCTTTCATGTTTGGTTGGGGTTGTGTTTGTTTGTTTGGTTGTTGTTTGGTTGGTTTTTTGTTTGTTTGGGGTTTTTTTTTTTTTTTGGTTTTTGTTTGTTTGTTTTTGGATCAGAGACAAAAACACAACTGTTTTACTAAGTATGAAACAAACTTTTCCATTTTTCTTGGCAGTGTTACTGACAGCAGTAGGACCTCAGTAGGACACCTGTACTCTTTTCCTGAGTTCAGTTATTGATTCTGGTGGTTTGAAGATGCTTTGTTCCCTGGCTGATTTGGTTTGGAAGTTAAACAGAGGAGTCCCATTTGCCAGGACAGTTCCTGTGCCCCTCAGATGCGTTTAGCAGACCATGCAAAATGGAACGGCTCTCAAAGGAGAGAGGATGCCACATTCCCTGCATGCACCACCTCTCATGCACCTGTGGCCTGGTGCCTGAAGTTCCTTAAAGCATCCAGGACTTGGGTTACATCCAGTTTCTGAGGAGCACAAAAGAGGGAATTTCACTCAAGTCTCCAGCATTTTAGATAAATGCCACGGCTACACAGCAGGCACAGCTGATGTCTTATTTTGCTGATTTTGTAGAACAATTCAGAGCATCTAAATTGGGAACCGAAATAACTGTAGAAGCACAAGACTCTGACTGGTCTCTGAGGAATGTGTCTAGTGACTAGTCCATCCACTGACTAATGTAGAGAGAACCCAGACTCACCTGGTAGGCACCCTAAATTAGCTGGCTTTGGGTTAAATACAACCCTAAAAATCCCTCTGTGAATCTAATATGAACAAGCTGTGCTATCCAAAAGTGCTGTAATAAAACATTTGAATAATTAAACATAATGGCTTTGTTTATTCTCAAATGTTTTCTTGGGCTAATATTATTCTCTGAATTCACAAATATTTTCAGGACGAAAGAAATGCACTTTATATAAATAAACCATGTGCAAAAGCAAACTACATTTAAAAATATACAACTGCAGAGTGTGTTTTTCCTGCTTCCATATTGCCAGCTTGAATATAAATTTCCCTCCTTCATGCTTTTCATTGGCAATTTTCTCTTTTTTTAGTGATCAGTTTTTGAGATTAGTGATTGAGTCTGAAATGGAGGGGCATTTGTGCTTGTGTACTTATTACCTGCTTTGCTCCCATGGTACCTCTACATGATACAGGACCATTCAGTTTATGGACAAAAGATGTCAAAACTGAATGTAAAACCCGAATAGAAACACTTTGAAAATTTTTGTCTGTCATCTTAAACCAAATTACTTTCAAAGACCTTCTAAATAAAGCATTAGATTTGCACTTCAATTAAGGGCGCGCAGCTTTTTGTTCCAGAGCAGCCAACACATTTTGCTCCCCTTCTCTCTGGACATATTTTGTAGAGTCTAAATAGCTGTTTCTTTTGTGTGTACAGCAATTTTTAAGTTGCTCTGGTTGAGGCTGTTTTCAGGCACAGCCATCCTGTGTTCCCCCCAGTGCAGATGGACTCTGCATGCATACATACTTATGCAGAGTTTCTACTTCTGTTCCTTTCTGCTGCTTTCAGTAAAGGTTCCGCAGACTGGAGGCATGGCTTTGCCTTTTGCATATGGGAATACTTAATGCTATGCTTGTTGCTGGCAAAAAGTGGAAGGGAAAAGTTAGAACTGACTTTGGGAGAAGTGAGCATACTCTCGGATCCATGGACCTGGTACTACCACTGCTATTGATGCAGACAGCCTTGCTCAGGAGAGTTGTCCCATATGAGCAGGACTCCTTCACGTGAAGGGAATTTTAGAGCTTTCAAGTGTTCCTGCAGGCAGTTCTTACATTGGTAACATCATCTTGTGAACAGAGATTAGTGACCATTCTGTCTTATATCTACAGCAGGGTACCAGTTAACCTCTGGGTGCAGATGCTGGGGCTGAGAGAGCACAGTAACATTCTATATAAGGCTAAGAATTAGGAAGTCAGACAAATAAATTGAGTTCCAATTCTGATCACATGTTTAGTTGTTTCCTCGTCAATTCAGAACTGATGCTTCAGACTTTCTTACTGCAAACAGAATAATTTACCCCTTCTCCTCAGCAGCACACAATCAGCAATTTACAAACTTCATTTACAAGAAGGTAGGGCAATTCAAATTCATATCTAACTACACCACGTCTCTCTTCATCCAGTATTTGCACACATAAAATTCTTAAGAGTCTTGAGTTACAGCCCGCAGTAACCAGACGAGTAGAGACACAAAGAGCATCTTGCTTTTGGGAATTCCATAAGAAATCATGGGATCAATGTTCATGCTCAGGTCATGTGCAACACTCAAGTGCTGGCTAATTCAAAACTGCACAGTTTTCATTCTTAGTGTTGATGCTTTTTTGATGGTCTTAAAATCAAGAGTCAAACATGGTTGGAAGGGAAAAAGGGATTTTACCTTGGTATTTATTTTAATGATCTCTAAGTGCACTACATCTAGGTCAAATGCACCTCCACGCACACAGCAACGCCCCCTCCTAAAAGATCTGGTCTAACATTGTAGGTCTTACTAATGAGCATATCTATCAATAATTCCCTAATGAGAATAAGCCCCCCTCCCCAAGGAACCTTCCCCTGGATGGTTCTGTCTTAGTTTACAAAATGTGTTCTGGAGAGGACCTTGGGGTCTGGGTACACTGATCCCCTGACTACTCAGCTTCTAAAATGTTCAGTCTCCTAGCTTGACAAACAAGTTCAAGAATGTAGGCAAAAAGCACCAAGAGAACTGAAGTTGTAAAAAGGTATAACAGGGGTACAAAAGAAAAGACAGAAGTCACCATGCCATCAGTATGACAGCATTCTGTGGTGAGAGCATTCTGCAGCTGGTTCAAAGCATGCAAAGACAGTAGCAAAACAGAAGCAGCGGATCCCAAACAAATCCTACAGTTAGGTGTAAATATCCATAATTAGGTATATTTGGAATTACCAAACCTTTATTAAGCAGGCGTTGGTCACCACTTGCTTTGGATCTACTATGTCCACCAAGGGCTCCTTCATGGCAACATCCCTAATACAGGTCATGTCAAAGCCGTACACATTCTCCCACCCTGTCAATCCAAATGGATTTGTCAAGGTTAGCAGTAAGAACAGAAAATATTTTTTGCTCCTAAAAACATTTTTCTTTTGAGAGAATTTCTACCATCCCCTAATTTTCAGATGTCCCCTTTAGCTCTTTGGTCCCTGCCCCAGTTGTCTATGTCACCATTGCTATTTTACAGACAATGTAGTGGTGGCAAAATAAGCTTTCAATGTACATCTTTGAACAAGTGACCCTTATTTTTGGTGTCTCCAAAACTGTGTTGTATGAGATTTGTCAATGATTTTTGTGGCTTTAGACACTTGTGAGTGTCACCCAAAATCATCTGATGTCAGGCTAAGTCTTGGGAATAGCTGTTAGGGATTCTATCCTTTCCTATCCTTTGTGCTTAACACTTGCTTTCTTTTTTCCCCCCCATCAATTGCCTCTCAATCAGCAGTTTACATACTCTTGTGATTATTTGAGTAGTTTTAATTTCAGCAAGTGAATTACTGGCAAGAGTAGAATTGCAGGTGTGTTTCAATAGTTGGGACCGCAGGTTTTAATCTGCACACACATCATGACAGAAAAGCAAAAGGTCCACTTTGAAAAGATTTAAAAGTCATGTCAATCCTCTGTATTTGAATTGTTCTTCTGATTCTTCCAATAGATGCTTCTTATCATGCTGAGGATTTTTTGCACAAAATGAAAACATTGAGAAATGGAAAAGTATACTGGCTTTGCTTTTAATTTTGCTTAACAAAGTGAAAACAAGAACCTTCAAACAAGTGCCATCTTAGTCTTATGAAGGATGCAATTCAAGGTCCATCCACTGCTTCATCTAAAAGTCTAAACTGAGTACTGGGAGTGTTTCAAAAAATGGTTTGAATGAAAAGCAAAGTTCACTCATATTTGTGAGCATGCTTGAAATGACTTGTTTTTTTCAGAGCATAGCATTTGAGCTACTGGGGTTTCCAGATTTCCAGAGGGGTATGACTGAAAATCTAGCATGATAGGAAAATCTGCATATTTCTAAACTGGAAAAAACATAGACATGAATGATTCTTCGATGCCATGTTGTTATCTCTTTATTGGGTTGTGAGTTTCTCAACATTTTAGGGCAGCTGGAGTTCAAAACTTTTGTTTCAGGCATCATGAGCATGTGAGAATTTCAGATTGCATTTATAGAAGTCATATGTTTTTATGTGATTACTCAGAAAAGACTAACTAGGAAACCCTAAAGAAACAATTTATTAATTGTTTATTTATTACTGGGGCCTCCATAATTTACTGTACTTCAGCCTACATGGGATACCTTTCAAATATGTGCCTTTATCTGTATTAGGCAGACAGCTGTCACAGGAGGTAAAAAGTAAAATTATACATTTTGCATTTTGCAGGAAGTCAGAGTAATTGACTATAGCAGAACTCTGTGGCATTAATCTTCAGTTGGAAAAATCAAAAGTTAGATTTTTTTAGAAACCTATATTGTATTATTTCTTATCAATATAATGGTTCTTGAATGCCCTTTAAAATGCTCAGCCCCTCATCTCATATGAAGGCAAGACTCTATCTTCCTTAAGAGAGAAAAAGATGAAAAATTGAAATGTAAGGAGACACCATCAAAGATTTATAAATGGAAAGGAGAGACAAGATGGTGGCACAGACGGGTACTGTGATGGAAATAACTGAAGACACAGAGGTATATAAGGTAAGGGGAGAAAGAAAAATAGATGTGAGACCAGAAAATAAAGTGTCTTAAAAGAAAACAATGTTTTAGAAGAGGAAAAAACAACCTGAAACATTTTTTCAAATGACTAAAAAAGAAAAAATTTGACAACAGATGTATTGTCTGTGAGAAAAGAAAAAGACTCAAGGTCTAGAAAAGAAGGGGGTCAAAAGCAAGGTGAGAGAACACGTAAAGGATTTTAGGCAAAAATGGCTCTGATTCCTTTACAGAATGGATGCCTCATACATCCATTTGAATCTGTACATTCTGTAAGGAGTTTAACTGTCAAGGTCATCACATAACTGAGGAAAAAATCTAGGCTGTGCTTGAGGAGGAGATACAATCCTTCCTGGCACTTACAGAGACTTCTTGTCACTGCCCCACTCCACTGGGCTCACTTTTGACCCAAAATAGCAATTTTGACCAACTGGCAGTTCTGTGCATAAGCACTGAATTTGATTACAGAAACACCAAGCCTTCTTTTCTGGGAGGAGGTGAGAGGCAAGGAATGAGGAGTTAAGAATTTTTATTTAAAGGTTGTCTGAACCCACTAATTTAGCCCAACCTTTCACATGTATCTTTGGTGAATAAACCTGCTTAGCAATTTTGTGATTTTTTTTCCCTAATGGAAAATACCTTTAAGTGAAACTGCCCATCTCTAAAAAATTAATATAATCAAAAAATTTGAAAGGAAAAGAAGAATGCAATGATGCCAAACTTGTTTATTTGATCTCAGGTAGTATGATCTTATGATCAAACAAATCCAAATTTGGGTGATCTGGGGACTAGCTGAACACAAACCAGCAGTATGATCTTGTGGTGATCCATGCTAAGATACAAGGAGTGTCCAACAAAACTGGCTTTGCTGAGCCTGAGACAGGAAGACTAATGGTGGGATCTAATTGCTGTCTGCTGCCAATGAAACAAAGGAAAAGCCAGATTCTCTTCAGGTGAGGAGGGAATGAAGGCAAGTTTCAGCAAGGAAAAGTCATCCTGTGTATTTAGAAACTCATTTACTCCTAGGGGTGCTTCACTCAGAGGAGCTGTGGAATCCACACCTCCTGACTGCAGGGCAGGGCCCTGGGGGTAACCTGCTTTAACTGGGAAGTCTGACTTTCTTGGAGCAGGAACCTGGACTGGGTCACTTGTAGATGTCACTAACAACACCAGTTATTCGATGATACTTCAAGGAAACCCTCCCAACATTTTAAAAACAAAGTGAAAGTCAATTTTATGCATTTATGAAGTATAAAAAAAAATAAAATTAGAACCCATTCTTAACATATAAGTAAAATTTAAATTTCTGATCCTTATTTTTAATTTGAAAATTCTCACACAAAATGTGTTAAAAAAGCATTACATATTGTGGGGTTTTTTCTTCTTGACAAGCTTATCATGGAGATATAATTTTTTTCTAGGTTTATTCTTCACATTTACAATTAATTTGCATCTTGCTGGTTTTATGTTTTTGTTATGTTAAAAACAAAAATAAGGACCTGGTTGTCAAAAGAATATTACTGGTTTTTTTGTGACTGTTACGATGGATTATATATTTATCAAAACAACAACAAAACTAAATCTCCTATAATCCATATTTTGAATACATCCAGAGGTATTAATATAACTCTAGGCAAAGTCTGCATGAATTTATACATGCATCTTTCCTTTGTGAACTTTAAATTACTGCAAATTTCCTGAATGTATCAGCAGACCAACATTTTCTCAGAGTTCACATTTATATTGGAATTCTGGCCTCCAAAGAGCTCACAGAAGGCTACCAGAATTGAAGTGTTTTAGGGAAACAGCCACAGGAAAGTGTTACTAGCAGGTGCTTACTCACAGTGAATTTTGAAGTCCTTGTACTGTCTGTCTTCAATTGCTACCACGTACAAAGCAGCTCGGTCTGGAAACATTAGCCCTCCAGGTTTCTGTTGATGAATTGTGGGGAAATGGATCTCGTAATCTATTCACCTGACAAAGACATCACATTTTGAACTGCACATACAAAAACCAGACAAGCACCCCTTGCATGCCTCTATTGTTTTCTGCCAGATTGTCACACCAGCTTTAACCTCAGCCGCTCTCGCAGCCCGTGGCGTTAGACAGTGTCTAGCAAACCTTGCCAGCCAGCACTTAATCAAAAGCAAAGCTCTTTCACTGAGGTTCCCTTTGTTATCTCCTCGTTAAAGCCTAAGAAATGGCACTCGGAGATGTGAGTGTGTCTTTTTATGGCGACGGTAGGGAAGGGAAGGCTCGGAGTCAGAAAATAAATGATGACTGCTCCAGCGAGGAGCACGGCATGCAGAGCACCTACCAGCCACTTGTCTCGGGCGAAGATGACTGTGTTTAACATTGACTCATAGAACAGACAGTAACCCATCCACTCGCTGATGATGATGTCCACTTGATCCACAGGTAATTCAACTTCTTCCACTTTACCTTTAAATATTGTGATTACTGAAAAGAGAATCCAAAGAAATACATTTCACATAATAAAACACCTTGACTAAGTTCCTTTCTGGTGAATGTCAGGCTGACATTTTCAATATGATTCTCTTCTTGAATGCCTGTTGATAAGGAGTGACTCCATGTGACTCAGTGCATTTCACACTTTTTAAAAACTATTCAGAGTAAGTATAATAAATAGAATTTTTTAGTATCTGTATAAAAGGAAGAAAACCCCAAAACAACCCACAATCCAAAGGCCAAATGAAGAAACCCACCATGTCTAAAAACAACAGAAAAACAGGCCTTACCTGGTTACCTGTATGATCTCATTTTACAGTGCCTTTTGGGATTTGGTAGGTTTCTAGATCATTGACCAAGTAAGACAAAGAATCCACTTAGAAGCCTTTAAACATCCCTGCAGGTTTACACATTAATATTTAAATGGTGGGCCATATTTAGTTCAGTTGTAACAAATAATTTTGTTTTAGGACCACTACACAAGTCACAAATTATTTCTGCTTTTAAAATAATACTTCCTATTTACAAATATATTTTCAGCTTGTGCTAAATAATTTTTAGCTTGTTTTTCTCTGCTGTTTATACTGTTTGTTGCAGTGGATAAAGTCTCATGGTTCTGCATTCTTCCTTGACAAGGTAACAGATGCACTTGAAATTTAGGAATAAGGTACATATTCTACTTTCCACTACTAATTGATAAAATTACTACTCTTAATTAATGGCAATTTTTAATGATAGGAACTTTTATTGATGAAAAGGTCCACATTCAGTTTCTGGAAAGTTAATTTAATTTCATTTATTTTAATTTAATTTAATTTAATTTAGCTAGAACTAGGTTAGCTGAGTGTGGAAGTGTGGGTTGAGTGATTTTTATAACTCAGCCCAGGGAAAAGGAGTTTTTGTCTTTCCCAAATACATGCAGTACTAGTATTACTCTAACCAGATGTGGCCACTTCATCTGAGTAGCCAATTTTTAATCCAGACTGACCCCCTAAGAGATTGAGAACACTGTGACTCAGACTGGCACCACAAAATATCAGCTGATAAGAGCAACCTGACTGGAAAAGAACACAGTTCTCTTCTCTTCTCTTTGCTGTTATTTAAACTCCTTTCTTTCACAGTCAGTAATTCAACAGTTCATCTGTTCTTGTACTGAAGACTTTTCATGTCTATAAGCTCCAGCCACAAGTTCTCTTTAGTTCTCTTTTCTCCCAAGAACTTTCACTGCCACAATTCTTTTGGAGTGGATTTTAGCACTGTTGACAGCTGCCAGAGTGACACACCAGGAGACTTTGAAGCCCCCTGTTTACACCAAGAACAGTCACAGTGTGAGCAGCAGCAGCACGGGTTCCTTCCCCCTCCCTTCACTTCATAAGGCATCATGTGGGAACAAACTGTGCTGTGCCCAGCTGAATTGTATGTAGCTCTTCTGGAAACAGTGGGTTTTCTCTTGGTTCAGCCCCTTCTGCTGACTCTGCATTTGTTTAAACATTTGGAGGTTTGGGGAAAGAAAAATTTCCATGAGCATCAAGATCCTTTGGCTCAGTACCTGGCTGCATCAAAATAAAAGTGAATGTGGGTCAGTGTGGAGTGTGAAAGTGTAAATGTTGGTTCAGGTGTGCAGTCTGGAGACCAAACTGCAGTCAGGCAGAATGCTGAACCTGTCCTGCCAAATCTCCTGCCAAAGGGAGGCGGCTCTGCTTCTTCCTCCTTGTTTTCCCAGTGACTTGCTCCTTGTAGAAACAGGAGGAAGAAGCAGAAATATACACCTTCTGCACTCTCTGGAGCACACTGGAGCCTTCTAATTCATTCTGACAATGGTCCCCTCACACACAATTCCTGTCACTTGAAATCCAAATGCAAATGGATTCGTGGTGTGCTATTTGTGTCTCAAGCAGACGGAAGCCCATTCTGGGAACACATGGCCTCTGCATCCAAGGTTCAGGACAACCAAGGAGGTCACACCTCCCTGCTTCAGTGCCTTATCCCTACTGTGGAGGAGAGTATTTTCTGATCATTTGCTTCTTTCTTTTCCTGAACCAAGAGTTGTGTTTGCTGGCTGGCCTCTTACATCCCACGTCACTGCTGCTTCACACCACAGCACTTGAATACCCGTGATGTGCAATAAATATTCCTCCCAGAGAGCTCGGGGTTAGTCAGAAACTGCCAGTGACAGCAATAAAAACCAGAACAGATCTGAACCAGAACAGAAACCCACCCCTGCACGAGTGCAGGCAGAGCTTCAGCACAGACACAGCTGAAAGTGGGGGCACTCGGTGCAGCCCAGCCGTGACCTGCTCTGCAGCAAAGGCAAGCTCTTCACAAGAAAAGCCCTTCTAAACAGGAGCTGTCTCACAGCCTCAGTTAAAAAAAGACTGATTTTTTTTTAGGCTGGTGCAAAGATCTCTTGTGTGCTGTGATTTGGAGGAGGGCTGAAGGCACGAAATAGAACTTGATGGGGGTTATCTTGTGCTAAGGGTTTTCAGTAGCTTGGGGTTACTTCCAGATTTTTGTTGGTTGGGTTTTTTTTTCAATTTAGAGTTTCCACAACATTGGAAATTTCACCAGCTTTCTTTTCAAGTGAAAAAGAAGTTTTATATGATATTTTTATTTTATGAACCAAACATTTTCATTTGTGTATTTTGATAAGGTTTTGAAGTATCTTTTTAAAGTTGGGAGTCAGAAATCTTAGTGAAAAATTTTTGCTTTAAGCCTCATTTTGATTTGAATGTCAGTATGGGTGTTTGTACATCTACTCTGCTTAAGAGAGAAGGCAGAATTCAAATGGCAGAATTAATTTGAAAAGTTCAGTTCTAACTCAGAGTCTTCCTTCTGCTTTGCTGAACTGAACTGCCTGTTGCTAAGTCTTATTTACTTCAGTAATCTCTGAGCCTAGAAATAAATGTAGATGTAACAGTAATTCCTGTGAGGAATTGTTGTAGTGCCTAGAATGAGGTGTTTAATTTGGTATTTACATAAGTAAACTCTGAAAAACTACCATTTACACATAAAACACACAACATAAATAAATCAGAAAAAGCAAAACTGTTATCTTCTCTTTTTCCTGAAAAAGAAAAAAAAATTATATATCCCTTACTGTTGTCCAAGTGGTTGGCCTTGATAATTTTTTCTGAGTAGTCAGATATACTTGAGCATTCAATCTAGGAAAAAAAGAAAAAAATGAAAAGCAAGATAAAGAGCAATTTATCTGTTAGAGATCTCAGCTATATGAATAAAAACAACATCTCCTGAAGGCAGTGAAGACTCTACAGAGCGTGTAACCATTGATAAAGAGTAAATAAAACCTTTGGGGAGGGTCATAATTAATGACATCTTAATATTTAAATTGCAGTCTGTGTCTGAGTTAAACTGGCTCCTGTAGAAAAGATTGCTTTTAAAACTGTTGAAATGTGGAAAAAAAGAAGAGGTTCTACCTACAAAATATCTGTAATTTATTAATTATATTATTTAATTTATTCCTTCTACTTTAGAATATTGCCTCCTTCCCCACAAAAATCTGCTGAATGGAATGAATTAGGATGTGCTAAATTTCTATATGTATTTTAAAACAAAATACATTCAAACTTTGTGAATAATATTAAAATTCAAATATGCCAATACTGGTGTATGCCAAGAAACAATTGTTTTCTATGTGAAAAATCTATAATCTTTAGCAAAGCTGCTATTCCAAAAGAATGCAGGCATTTTACACATAAGAAATGACTGAAATGTTCTCTTTACAAGAACATTCAGATCTGCATGGGTTTTTCTCTGACCAGGTCAGTGCTTTTGCTAGGAAAATAATTACCTCCTAGTTTTAGATTTGCCCTTAAACTTGGTAAAATCTGCGTACTCACATAAAAGCATGTTTGCAATGACATTTAATGTCTTTTAGAGAAAAACTACATTCCATGGATCTCTCTGGGTTTTGTGCCCCTTGAAAATCATGAAAGCCAAAGTTGCTTGTAGTCACTGAATCAGTTCCTAATTTGCCTCTTCCAAATTTGGCATTGAACGGAAGATACGACTTTGCATAATCCTTGTCTCTCTAATTCCCTTATGGGAATGTCAAATAGAACTATATTATCTCTAATGAAGTGGTTTCTATATCCAGTGAACCTCTTTTAATCTCTAAAAGCTAAATTGTGCTTGACCTCTGCGATAGCACTCACAGATGGCAGGACAGCAGATGCAAGGACACACAAATCCTTTATTGTTTTTATATTGTCCATGAAACAGATGTAACAGCAGTCATAACATCAATCCCAGTCCCCATGGGAACACAAGCATTAATTCTGCTCAGCTTGCCCATGGATGTAAACCACTCCTCAAAATGCCTGGCTCTGTGGCCTGAGCATAAACTAAAACTGGCTTGTGGGAAGGAATGCCTGGGTGCCAGTCCAGAGAGTTCAAGGAATAAATATCTTGGGGTGAGGGCCATCCTTCTGCTCCAGCCAGGTTCTTCCCTTACTGTAAACTGTATAGACTGTATGCCCCATCACTAGTCACTGCCCTTATACTCATTTTCCCTGTCTTTATTCATATCTGTCTGGCATTTTTAATTACACTGCCCATTTTGGGTGGTTTTTAAATAAAGAATGCATATGTAGGTGTTTGGAGGTTGCTTTCCAACTCTTCTAAAGAAAAAGGTGCAAAGAAATAAAAAGTTCTCTCTCATGAATTATGACAAGGTTCCAAAAACCTGCTTCTTTCACAAAGAAGCAAAAGAATAAAAAAACCCAACACTTAAATGTTTCATGAAGAAATACATATTTCAGAAAATAAACTTGCTTTAGGGTGGCTAAAGCTGTTCATCTGCATTTTGACTTGGACTCTATACTACGGCTGAGTTTTATTTTAAAAAGCAACTCATTTCAGAAAAAAAACCAACTGAATTCTGAAGGTGAAGGAATAAAGAAAAAACTGGAGTAGTCAGATTTTTTTCTCAGTTTTCTTTCAAGCTAGTGATCTGCTCAAATCTGGCCTATTTTGCAAAGCATTTGGATTTTATGAAAAGTGCATGTTCCAATAAAATAAGTCTGTACCTGAGTTTATAGTCACAGAATCATATAATGGTTTGGGCTTGAAGGGGCCTTCAAAGGATTGCCCTGATTCAAGTGAAGGACTCTGTCCTTGGTCACGCTGAAAATCATGAGGGTCCCACGCGCCCACTCCTCAAGCCTGACAAGGCTCCTCTGTGGGGGTATTTTTCCTTAAGTCTACCAGCTGCACTGTGCAGTTCTGTGTCATCTGAAAACTTGCTGAGGGTGAACTCAATCCCACTCTCTGTTGACCCCGAAGAAAATATTAAAGAGTGGTGGTCCCAGCACGGACCCTTGAGCTGCTTCCACTCTATCTGGTTGTGTGTGTGTATATTTACTTCTGCTTTCATTTCACTTCTCAGCCTTCAACCTACTGCTGCAAATGTCTCCTTTTTTACTGTGGTCTCTTCCTGAAACAGTCACAAGATTCCCAGATTTCCCCTGGGCTGTGTCCTCATCACCACCCTTTTATACAAAGCAGCTGACATCTAACATGAGCCTTCATTTTCTGTGTCTGTTTAACTCCTTCTTACCTACACTGTCTTGTTTGTCTGAAAATACCACAGAATTCAGATAGTTCTACTGCAGGGATTGTCCTGAATTTTGTGTGACTAAATGCAGCAGATGAACCAAGGCTTCATGGGATATTTTATATATTTTTGTGTCCTTCACTGACCCTTCCCAAGCACTGACAGCTATGTGCCAATCCCATCTCTACATATCTTACAACAGCTCCCCAGTTAGATGAACATCACTGCATGACATATTGTTACCCTCCCACAAGGGCTAGGGCTCAGAGCAGGTGAAGAAAGAAGAGAAAATGAGGGGGCTGGTTCAGTTCAGGTTGTAGAAGAGATCCCCCTCAATCTAAAAGCTAAAAGTACCCCAAAAGGGCTTGCAGGAAAAGCAGACTCCTTTCTGAAACGCACAGGGAGAAGACAAAAGTCAGTAACCATGTGCTGTGGCAAGGGAAATTCCTGCTGATTGTAGGCCTGGAATAGGTGCTGAGAGAGGACTTAGAGTCTCTGTCCTTGGAGATTTTCCAAATTGGACTGGATATGTCCTTGGGCAACTTGATGCAGCTTTAAGTTAATGATTCTATGATTTACATCTCTTGAAGGCCCAGAGATAATTCCATCAGTTGTCTTAGGCAGTGGCAAGGAATAAGTTCCGACACTGAATAAGAAGGGATAAGAAGAACCAGACAGAGTGGTGCATGAATCTGAACCCAAAGAGGGAAAGAGTGAGTAAGAGGAGAGTGATTTGTGTGGTCGAAAAACCAACACTCTGCATTTGTCAACAGTTCCCACATCATGCTATTCGAAAAATCACATCTAACTGTAGAGAAGAAACTGGAACATCACAGGTCTATGTAATAACTCATGGCAAATGTTTGCTTCTTAAATGGAACACTCACTGTTTCCACTGGCACTCTTTGCCAATATGACCATAAATTCTCAATTTGACTATAAGATTGCCACTGCTAGATCTCTGAAATAGCTGCTTGTCCAACACAAATCGACTCTGCAGCTTGCTGTGTACAGGGTTCACGGTGAGACAGGTCATCTGACAAGAAGGCTGAAATTCTTTGGCTGCAGCAGAAGAGTTTCACACCTAAGGGAGTTCCTCCAAGAGCTAAGTTCCATGGATAGCACACCCACCAGTTTCAGCAATGAAAAGTCCATGGGTGAGCTGGCACTGGTGTGCCACTGAGCTTTATAAAAGCCTGAGGTAAAGCCTGAACTCTTAAGAAATCCAAAGGCAAAAACAAACAAACAACCCTCCCCCCCAAAAACAACAACAAACATGTGGAAAAGTATTTACTTTTCTTTTACTTGGCGAATTTTGTGCCAGTGGGCTGGCTCACTGTAGAATCAGATAAGCATCAGCGCCAGCACAAGGGAGGGAGGAAGACCATATGGCCAGGGATCTGAGAGATGGGAAGGTGGGAGCACAGCATCATGATTTTGTATATGCTTATACATCTAGAGCACTGCAACATCTTTGCATGAGACCTGCATTTCTTCATCACAGAAAGCTGACGGTTTATCCTCCCTGAGGCTTAGAGGTAATAAATTGTATTAATAAATAATACTTGATTCACAAGAAAATACATTCTAGCTGCCAGTCTAAGGCTTAAACTCTGAAACTTTTCCCAGCACCTTTTGATTTCAGACATCTATAGTTTCATGGTCTAGTCCAATACTTAGATGAGATACTCAGAACTAACACCAGGTTTTGAAAATATAAGCCATAGAATTTAAATGGTACTTCATGTATCATTACCAGTAACAAAGACACACAGTTTGGGTACTTAGTGACATCAGTGTTTTCAAATGCACAGATGTACCCAATTAAGTTTTAGTAAACAATTTTGTTGAAGAGAAGTATACAGAGAAATAATATCTATTTCCCCTTTTCGATGTTGCATTGTGTCTTCAGGGCAAACAGAAGTCCAAAGAAAAAAGGAATTGCATCTGTCATTTTAGAGTCAGTACAAATAATTTTGAGTACACTTAGTAAGCAAATCTATGCTCTCCGTAATGACTTCTCTGCAGAGAACAGCACATTCATGCTCCTAAAGTTCAATGTATTTAAGGTAATAATTTCCTTCTGCCTCTGAAAAGTGTTATTGTTGGCACAGAAAACATGCACATGCTTTCTTGCACAATTTGCTGAGTTGTAATATGCAGCGAAAAGTGTATTAAGGAAATTTGTTTCCAAGACTACAAAGTTGCAGACCTTGAAAATTTAAAAAGCAAGATAGTTCCCTTAACCCCTCTGAGTAGGAGTGAGTCTCTTTAGCTATTTTTTTCAGCCAAGAAGAAATGTGGATATGTACCAGATCACCAAAAGTTCCACACATGAAAAGACATTACATCTCAGTTTGGAAAAGGCACAGTAGTGCAAGCCATAGAATACAACAGAACTCCACTGGAGTCACTATAATCCAAGCCGCAGATGAGCTTGGAGAGAAGAATTCCAAACCAAGACAAGTAAGAAAAGGTAAATCATGAAGCCAAATTCTCAGGCAAAATGCACAAACAAATACAAAATGTGAGAGAAAGTCTTCTTACCCCATATACCTTCTTGGCTCCTGCCTTTGCAGCAAACATGGAGAGGATTCCCGTGCCACTTCCAACATCGAGGACAATCTTATCTTTAAAAACATGTTTATTGTGATACATTGAGTTTCTATAGGTTAATGTGCGCACCTCATCTTTTAACATTTCCTGTGATGAAAACAAAAGCATTGTGTCACCACTTGAATTGCTTATATGCATTCCACGCTACTGCCGAATGCATTCCCTTGCTGTCATTTAAGCATTATCAATACACAACACAAAGGGATTCTCAAGTACTTACGGGGTAAGCAGCTGTAAAATGCCAGCTACTTAGAGTTGAATTATTAAGAAGCAGCTTGATGTCCCTTGTATGATTTTATTCTGCTATTCACTCTTACAGTCGACAAGCAGAGTGTACTCCAACCACAGCACTGCTCTGGGAATAGGCAGAAGCCGTACAGAAACCCAAACGTTCCTTTCCACCTAAATCATGCACAAACCCAGAGCCTCAGCAGAGGGACCTTCCGAAGTTCCTCTTTGAACAGAAATAAATTGTTCCAGAAGCCATTATAAGACAGCAGACCTTGCCCAACATGAGGCAGAAGTGCATAGCAGAACTTAGAAATCCTGTACTGCAAGGTCCTCCCTCACTGCTCCTCTGTCCACTCATTTATCTGACCAATTTCTGCAAGATACTAATGTATAACATAGACCTCTATCTCACCACTTAGTTGTCATTGTTAGGTGCTGTTTTTTGATGCACTGCTAGCAGCAATACATGTATTTAGTTCCATGGATACCTTGCTTTCTCTTGTATATATGCCAGTCAAACTATATCAATAAAGAGAAGCCAGGTCAAGACGCAGGTGCCATTTTTAAGAGAAGTTTAGACCATTCAACACACACTTTAGTTTTCTGAAAATGCTTCTTTTTTGTCTAGAAGGCTGAAAGTTTGCTTGTACTGCTTGCTAATTTCATAGTTTAAGAGAGTAGACAAATGAGTTTTTCAATTTCAGGATGAAAAGGATCAGTTCACTGCCCAGTAGTCTGAGGCAGTCACAAACGGGATTGTTACACGTATCTGCTCCTTACTTACCTGTCTTGGCAGGACATTATGTGTACTCAATAACTGCAGATGAGTTAATAATAAAAGGCTACTTCTGTCATCATAAAGCATGGTTTAGTATCAGGTAAAGAGAAGTCCATCACACCTGGAAAGGTGTAAGTACACTTTCATGGAAACTGTTTCCACACATGTTAAGTCACCAGAAGGTGACTGGGAGTGATCAGCATGAATTTGGAGATGACTGACCACCTGGTATCTTTCTATGGTGAAATAACAGGCTTTGTGACTGAGGGAAGAGGAGTGGATGGCTTTTATCTTGATTTTTTGCAAGATTTTCAACACTGTTTTCCATAACATGCTCACTGAAAAATGGATGACGTATGGACTACATAAATGGTCAGTGCAGTGGACTGAAACCTGACTGAATTGCTGCTCTCAAAATGCTGTAATGAGCAGCACAAAGTCCATCTAGAGGCCAGAGACTAGTGGTATCTCTCCAGGAGTCAATACCAATGCCTTTTCGCCTGTTTTTTCAGGTGGATTCCATCTCTTCCTAGCAGACCTCAACCCTCAAAGAGGGTCCGATAGATATAAAAACTGAAAACTTGTCACTGACACCAGCTGCACAAGCAATCATGGATCTGTGGTAACAATTCTCCTCAAGTCCTTGTTTGTGCTGTTAGAATTGAGTCAAAAATCCCCCTGGCACACTCTCCTGTTGATCATCATCCTAGGAGCTGCCCAGTGACACTTGATATGCTCCAGGTCTCACTGGTGGTTATGTAGAAGAGCACCAGGCTCTAAGAGCTGGTCTAAGGGATGGGCAAACATCAGCAGCCTCTCCACAATATCCCAGATCCAAATGCCTTGGCAGAAGGCTTTGTCAGCAGATGGGGGCCTCTGTACCCTGCAGGTGAGAGCCTTTGGCAGCTGTCACTTGTCACTTGCTCCCAGTGCTTCTGACTGGCTCAGAGCCAACTGGTTCTGGAGGTTTGTTGGACAGAACTTCCTGCTCCTCATCTGCAGAGAAGACACCGACCCTATTCTGTGTGCAGAGATCTGAGAAAGATCAAGAACCTCCTTGCTGGTTACCAGAAGTCACAAGTTTTCAGCCTTCACAATCAGAGGAGTCTCCAATTCCAAACCTGCTAAGCACAGACTCTGGCTGCCCCTCCTTTCACTACAGCTGGGGTTTAGGCTCCTGTACCTTCAGGCTCTCAGAGAGGATCCAGTCAGACTCTTCCTCAGGCCCCTGATGCTTCAAAGCCTGCCAGCCTCCTCTAGCAGCTCCTTTATTTGTTGACACAGATCCTTTACCAGTGCAAGGAGGAAACCTCCAACTTCCCAGCCTCAGCAAGGAATTCCCTGCACTCCCTGAGACCTACATGGCTGTATCCTTCCATCAGGAGTTCCATTTGGTTTAAGGTCTCTGATGTGCCTTCAAAATTTCTCCAAGATCTCCTTCCCACTCAATTGTTTCTCTATCTTCTTCCATTCTTGGACTGAATTTCTGAGTGCTACACTGGCAAGATGTTATTAGCAGATAGAAATCTTTCATGTGTACACCCCCCAAACAATTACAAGAGTAATGGAAATAGATATTGTTTGTTATGCTGTTTGTGAGGAGTGCACTGAATCACTTCATGTTTGTTTTTTTTGCAACATGCTCTTAAAGATCCCATCCTCTTGTATCACAAAAATATCAACAGGGCAAAGTAACTTCTTTAGAACTAATCTATAGTCAACTTTTTGATAGTAAATGGTCCATCACGTGTTTCAAATTCTTTCCAGGAGTGTATTTAATGGAAGCAATTGGGCTTAATGCTCCCATCAATGCAGCCTGTGCATTCAAGTAACATGCCACCAGTCAAGAAACTGCTTGGCTTCTCATGTCAACCAGGTAGCTGTTCTGCTGATATCTGTGCTCAAACACGCAAGAGAACAGAATCCCCAGCTCAGCAGTCAGGGCGTGTCCGTGGTTGTGGCTGGGCTGGCTTGCAGCCCTCAAAAATGCACTGCATTGATGCACTCACCAAGTTCACCACTGCACAGACAGCTACAATAAGCTCTGCAGAGAGCTTATATGTAAGGACCTAAGTGGGACAGAGGTTTTGAGTACAGGTCTCTAGAGAAGTGAGTGATATCTTTGGCACTTAACCAGATTACACAATTGTCTGAGGAAAGGCAGAGGAATATAATAATGAGCAAGCGGGATACAGATAAGTAAGTAATAAATCAAAGAAATTATAATTATTATTATTACTATATTGTTAGCTATTTAACAAATGCTCAAACAAAAATAAATATTACCTCATGAATTCCAAAGTGAGCATAGGAATCGAAGTAATAATCCCTGGATGTCATCTCTTCTGGATTGATGAGCTTTGCCATCTTGCCTCGGCCTGGGCAGCTTGGTTGTAATGGAACATGTACGACAGATTGAACTGGCTTTGGAACAACAGTAGGCTGTGGAGGCTGGGACGGGATGGGGCAAACCTAGGAGAACATGGAATACAGTTAAGAGGCATCACTAAAAGAAAACATTTCTCTCTCTGTATAGTGTATATTATTGTTAGAGGTATTATTGTAACTATCTAGTAGATAACAAGTCCAAAGACACCTGGTGTTATCATAAGTGAAATTTAGGCTACCTTCTGTTCCTGGACCTTTAACGTATTTGATGTCTTTGAAAATTTCCTTAATGGATTTTTTCTTAATTTTCCTCTGCAGATACCTAAATTAGTGCAGAGTAATGGCAAATTATGGTGTTGGCTGAAGGAGGTTACTGCAAACATTGACACAAGGCAGTAAAGAGCTACGTTTTCTCCATTGGTGTCCCATTCTGTCAAAGTGCCACAGCTTTGTGAGAGGCAGGTTGCAATAAACAAATAGTTCCCCTGCAAAGAAGAGCTCATAATCCAAGGATTCCAGCTACAGTGTTGCCAACAAGGGCACGATTCACAATCTATTCTTATCAGGTAAGGTACCTGTCTGTATTGATAAGCTAGGTCTGAGAAGGCTCACGGTATCTCAAAGTCCCTGGCCCTATCTGAAAGTCTCTCGGCATGTCCAGAGGGCACTGCAGGGAGCCGTGTGGCATGTGTGGTTCCTTAATGTAGTTTCCTGTTGCTGGGAGATGCAGGAGGTACATGTTTCCAACACACCATGAGTCCCAGCACTTAATGTTTTGTTGTGTACTGCATCCCCAACACCAACATGCCCATAGACACAGAATGCTCACACCCCTTGGCTCAGATTTGATACCTGTAGCATGTAAGACAGAAGTTAAAATGTTTTCAAATAGGAGGTGAAACAGACCCTGGTCTGGCCCATGTGTGCATCTACATTCTGAATCCTTAACATGAAGCAAAATGCTGAAAACTCAGAAAGACTGAGCAATATGCTACAGCTTCAGCTATGCACCAAGTCACTTGCAAATTATGGGTCAACAACTTCATATATTAAGGTCAATCCTACTTAAAATATATCATATTCTCTTGCACCTTTTTTTTTTTTTTAAGACTCAGTAGTTTCCCAGTGGGGACAAGAGTTGCCTGAGTCTCTCCTTGCTGCTTTAATGAAGTTCATGCTGTCTTCTGTAGCTTGGGACTGTGAGATATCAATCTCTTTTACTGTCTCTGAATAGCATCAATTAGCCTAGTTCAGTTTGCTTCAATTAAAAAAAAAAAAAAAAAGAAAAAAGAAAAAAGCCTCCACATTTTCTACCCTTGTTCATTTGAAGATTTATATGTGTCATCTTTTGATGGTTTCTTTGGTCCATCTGTTAAAAAATAAATACAAGTGGTTTATGTTCCTGTAACATTTTTCAACCCCAAAGATACAGAAGAGCTTTATTTATAAGTCTTTCCTATTTCTTACACTTTTTACTTTATCACCTCACCCTGCTCACCTCACCTAGTTCACCTCCCACGCAGAATACACTTGCTCCCAACTGGTGTTTGTATTTCTGTCTGGTCTAGTTTCAAAAATGTCCTTCTGCAGTAATTTCTCCCAAGACATTGCTTCATTGTCTGTTCACTGCAAGCAGTAAAACCTTGATAATTCATTCTAAGTGTTGCTCTTAACATTCAACTCTTTCAAATATAATCCTGCTACTTTTAATTACATACTTCAGGTTATATCTTAACTTTTTTCTCCATTGGCATGCACCCTATGTAAGTTTTGCAGTCATCTTTCTCAGTAGCCCTTTCTGTATTTTTCTACTGGATTACAAAGACTTAAATTGTAGGTGTCTGAAATTTTGTTTTAATATAATATGAAATCTGAAAGGTCTTACAGTTTTCTCCTAAATCTTACCCTCTGCATCATTTTACAAGCAAAACACACAAGTTTATATAAATTACCGAATAAAACAGTCACTGAATTCTGCTCCTGTCTTAGGTAAGAAGGTCTCCAGACACAGGATCATGCCTCACAGGCAATTCCTCAAAAGCTATGTAATGAAGAAAAGTTATATCAGTTTTTGTAAATTAAACCAGGCGTGTTCTAGCATTTCTGTTGCTGTCAAACTACAAATTTAAATGTGGTTTGTTGTACAACAGAGAGCATTTCCTACAGGAAGAGAGGCTGGTCTTCAAGGCAAATCTCCTGTCAGGATCTCATGCAGTATCAATCCTGCTCCTGGATGCATGGAAGGGTCTGGATGGGGTGATGAGAACAAGGCTTATTCTAACTAAAGATACAGAATGAAATTAAACCCAGCAACTTAGGCTAGGAAAGTTGTCTGAATTAATTTCTTTCCTGTAAAAGAATTACCATCATTATTTTCTAGTCTGCAACTGAATACTGCTACAACCAACGGGTGGCAAGATAACTTTTATTCAGCTACTGAGGCAGCACTGCACCTTTGACTTGCAGTACTTTTCAGATTTATCCAAACTACCTGAAGACTAATTGCTCTCAACTGTGCATCTACATCTCTGCCAGGAAGAGCATATCCCACACAGCAGAAGAATTAGAAGTCTGTTAGTTCTGCTTCTCAGCTGCCTTAGTTTGTAGCCAAACAGCCTGTGGTAAAATATGTTGATGGTGACTGTGTCACATTAGGCTCTGAATGACCATAGGTCATGCACTGTCCATCCTGTGCTGTGGGTGTCACAGCTTCATGCCGAACGAGCAATCAGGGGGGGTGATCTTCTCAGCCAGCAGCACTCTGCCACAGGGACCTTAGATCAGCTGCTTCATTTCTGTTTTAGGCTTACTAACACAATGCAGACCTTCCGAATTAAAATAGTGTAAGTTTCGCTGCATCTGTAATACCTCCAGCTGAAATTTCTGTCTGTAACACTGTGGTTCTGGAATTCCAAAACATGGCCACAATTATAAGAATAATTTCATGAGTGGGGCTCAGGAAATCCTTCTGTCATTAACTTTCCATAGACTCTATGAACAATTTCAGTCAAGAATGACTTATGCCCTATGACAATAAATATCTGGGGAAAACATAAACACAGTGGACAACTACAGAATAAATAATTACAATGAAAGCTATTATTCGTATCAGAAACAAAAAAGTCTTTGGGTGTACAGCTCTGAGACTGTACACTAGAAACAACTATGCTTTAGGGATATGGTATAACTGCTTCAGGAGAAAACATGCTTTTAAGACAAAAGCTATCAAGGAAAGACAACTTCCTGTAACCTTTACAGAACGTAAAAGAATACTTGATGTGATTTACAAGCTTAGCAGATATATATAGCCTACATGAGGAACAACCATCTTTTGAATAACACCTGAAAAGGCAAAACATCTGGGCTGGGGGCAAGCCACACATCAATGTAAAGAATCTAAAAAACTCTGCAGAGCCCATGTATGGAGTCTGTCCAGCTGCACACAACTCCAGAACACTGGCTTGCTGCTAAAGCAGATGAAGTCTGAAAGAATGGAAGCAGCTGCTTCAGAGTTCATTCTTCACTGTTCAAAACATGCAGACCTCTATTTTCCATCTCCCATTCGCTACTGAAGGTAGAGGTGAAGGATCTGAAGGATCTGAAAAGCAATCTTTTTCTATCACTGCTTTGTGACTGATAACCTACTCTTGTGTGCATTTTAAACATTTAAATCAAAGGAAATTAGGGAAAGGTTCGCTTAACTTTAAAAATTAAATACAGTTTATTTCCTCTTTCTTTGCGGACAAGGTTGGTACATTGCAGGTGATCAAATGTCCTAGCACAGGACTAGTTTCCGGAAAAGCTTTGTATTCTCACAAAAGATAAGATTCCTAACCCTCACTCTTTCTCAAAATCCCTCAACTCTACATCCAGACATATGTTTCTAAAACATATAGAGGCACCTCAGTGTGACTTCGAGATATATAGGGTTGCCCATGTGCATCAATGGGTACTGTTGAAGCTCTCCTTTGAAAACTGGACCTAATCCAACATGGACTGACAAGGCTGTCTGGGTGTACAACTCCCAAAATACAAAAGAGAACTTGGTATTCAAAAATCAGGGGCTATTTTTGAAAATTTGAGCTTTTTAGATATATCCATCTGTCTACAGAGAGACAAGATGGTGAAATACGCACAATTCATTTTTTAGGATGCTTGTGACAAAAGCTGTGGTGTGTAGAGTAAAAATAAACTTGAATTTCAATTCTCCTTTCTCGATATTACTATGGAGACACCGGGCTGGAGGTTAAAATTCCAGTCCTTGCAATACTGTTGTTCAAACTGCAGTGTTTTATTCTTGGCAAATTCTTAGTTATTTATGGCATTTTTATGGCATTGAAGAGGCTCACTGTACCTTCTTCTGGGAAATGCTTAACTTTTCCTTAAGAAACGAATTCAGAATGGAATTAGAGTTTAAAATGATTCAATTTCAGCATCGTCTTCCTTTTAAACAAAAGGTTTTATCATATCTAAATGCTGATTTTTCTTATTTTGTGAGCCAGATAGCTTTCTGTGTCAGAACTACTAGAACAGAATATGCCTAACACCATTTTCATTGGTCTGAATTTAATAATCAAGACCTCTAGCATGCAAGAGATTATCAACTGATATGCAATCACCATAGCAATTCCAACAAAACAGCTTCTTCCTGCCGCAGATATAAAAGCATAGCCAAATATAAGAGGTATTTGATATCCTCCTACCAAAATTTATGCTTCAACAAAAACGTCTTGGCAGTCATCATGCAGGTTAAAACCTCCATCGACTCCTTTATCTTGTGTTGTTCTGAAGTCTTTGTCCAAGGCTTATCTTAAGTGATCTTTGGATAGAGCAAAGAATCTAATCCATTATCAGAGAAGTTGTAACCTGATTTTCTGAGGAAATTAAGCTTCTACAGTAATTTGCCTATGCTTCCCATTAATAACTTTCGAGCTTTTCCAAGCCAGTCTGACTTGACAGAAGAAATATCAAACACAATTATATTTCGGCACATTTCTTGAAAACCAGAAATTAGGTAGAGGGGTAACTGATTTGATGATCCACTAAGATTGAAGCAGCTGGATTTCAGTTGTTATGCTTTCTACCCGCTCTAGGTTTATTAAGCCACCTGGCTTGTGTTACATGTGCAATGTGTAGCCTTCAGTCTCACCACACGGGATGATAAGTAGTGAAGGTTGTAGGAAGAAGACTAGGCATTGCTCAGAACTAAACTAGGATCTTTGGGGCATAAAGAGCACAAACTTGAAGGAAACAAGGCTTTGTTAGCTCCTCCACAAATGGGAAAACCTTTCCATGCTAAGGACAGAAAGTTCACAAGGAATTCAAAATGGCAGGGAATCAATGAGTTCCAACATTCAACTGCAGGCAGATGTAACTTTGGGAACAAGGATATTATATATGCCTGTATTAGGAACATACTTTCAGGAACTAGGACCTTTGAAGACCAGTAAAAAACATTTGCTTAGCTGAATCTTTATGTTGTCTCAAAATCAGGATGAAATTGCCAATTCTTCAGCAGCTATAAATCTACTTTCTGTTTGATGAAAATCAGGCTCAATCTGTTTTAAGTTGCACATGAGTTGAATGGAAATGCAAATCTATCTAAACTCTAAAACTGAATCTAGTCAGACAGACTCTGTAAGAAAATTGGGAGAGAGAAGCGATTCTAAAAACTGCTTGCTTTGAGGCTACCCCTTGTTCAGCCCCTTCAAAGTGAAGCTCTGCTCTGAACTTTCTACATGGATTGTTTGAAATGCCAGATCAACCTGTCATAGACAAACCTGTCCATTTGTTATCAGCAGGAAATTCACTGTCCTTTATACAGACAAGCATAACTTTGAGTATATTACAACTCTGACATCATATCCCTAAGTAATGGTGATAGCAAAAATATTGTGAAAACACTGACGCGTGTTCTGAATTTAGAATAAAGCCTCTGTCCAGAACTGAGGACTGAGACTGATCAGTCATACATGGAATTAGATTATACCTTAGATGTCCAAATCCCCAAAAAGTCAAAGATGCAACTTAGTCTTCAGTATGACAAAGTTGTGGTCAGCATAGTTAGGCTGCAGCTGAAATAACACTGAGTAGCAAAAGGAAATGTAAAGATCACAAGCGTTTGCAAAGTTGTTACTGTGCAGAAGCTAAGAAGAAATTTAGATATGCAAATGCAGGATAGGTTCTGTGACACCTTTAGGGATCTGACCCAGGGTACTTCATACTGTCAAGATTTTTAATGGGGATTATCTGTTGGGTAAAAGCCAGAATTTTCTTAGTAGCAGGTCACAAAATAAGAAATTAAATTTCCCGTTTCCGATATTCCTGGGTATACAGGAAAATTCTTCTCCCTAATAGAGGTTAAGCACTGAAACAAATGCTTGTGGGGTTTGTGGGGTCTCCAGCTGTGTAGACTGCAAAACTCAGCTGGAGAATATCCCTTACCAGCCTTTAAAGCTATCTTTTCTTTGAGCAGGGTGCCAGACTTGATGGCCTCCAGACATCTTTTCCACACATATTATTCTATGATATTAAGACATAGACATATTTGCACTACGCAGGACACAGGGGTGGCAAGGTTTATAAACCTGATCCTAGTGCAAATTATGAGGTAGGTTATAAATTTGGGTTAATAGATTTGTACACACAGTAAGAACAGAACCTGCTTTCACGAGGTTAAAGAATGCACACTATAAGAAGATGAGGACATGTCACTCAGGAATGAAAACCTTCTAAACTTCATGTAATAGAACAGAACTGAGATTATAGGAAATGAGTTGACAAAACTTAAGGACAGGAATGGCATTAAGTGTTTGTATTATTTATGAATGTGTAAGCAGTTCTAGCTCATTCTGTATGCCAGTACATGGAATTAAAAAGCTCTTCTTCAAATCTGCTCCCATGACTGCTTAGTGCACGGTGCCCCTGGGAAAAAAAATAGCGACAAGTTGCAGAAATTGACGTTTAACTGAACTTGTGTTACTTTTCATAAAGATGGAGATTTAGCAATGCATGTAGAGTAGAATGTCCCATGCAGGGCATGAATAGTCCTGGTTCAGAACAAAAGGAAAATATGAGATAAATGTATTAGTATTAACTGAAATTTGTTCTTTGAGAAGCACCTTATGGAAGGACAGCAAAGCATTAAAGTGCTGAGAAGCACCTTTCTTTAGGAGAAGGTGGCATTTTGATTATCTTTGGCATTTGACAGATCTAATGTCTATTATTATTTTAGATTTAAGATCACAGCAACACTTCCTTGGTTTGCAAGATCCCT
Organism: Rhipidura dahli; assembly: GCA_013399225.1. Classification (NCBI taxonomy): domain Eukaryota; kingdom Metazoa; phylum Chordata; class Aves; order Passeriformes; family Rhipiduridae; genus Rhipidura; species Rhipidura dahli. Next base: position 130,131 of record VXAC01008083.1, read on the forward strand.
GACACAAGGAACAGCTGGAGAAATGCCTTGTGTTTTCACCTGTACGCTGTGGTGTTGAGCAGATGGTCTGTCAGTAGACTCTGTTGTCCATCTGTTTGTTTGGAGCCCCTTGAGCCTCATTAGGAGTGAGGTAAGTTGCCCAGTGAGGAGGTTCTCAAGTGCTGGCTGAAGTCTCAAACCTGCTTCCATCACAGCCAGGGTTTCACAGCTTCAGCTCAGCGGGGGATTGTGTTTTAGGAGCATTGTCCTCTGGTGGATAGTACCAAAAGTGAACTACACTTGGCAGATGGCTAAATTCATTCTTCTTTTCATAGGGTAGAGACTAATCTAACTGCTATCAATAATCTGGAAACGGATCTTCATATATAACCATGCTGTTCCCTCCACATACGCAGCATATGGATTTGTTGTAGTTTAATACTCTCTGCCACATAAGTTAAGAATCTGAAATCTGAAGAATTAAATAAAGGAGAACTTCAGATAAATAAAAAAAGCTGTGATGATCTGTGACTAGATGCCCTGTGGTTTTCTTTCTATGTTTCACCGTAATCAGGAGGTGGATATATTCAAACATACCAGTTATTTTCACACAAGATTGACAGCCGTAAGTAAATCTGGCAGGCTGAGAATTACAGGCTAGGCCACCAGGGCTACGTGTTTCTGAGAGACATTCCAGACTTCTCAGCTTTTTCCTGACTCAGTACCATATATCAGGACTACTAATAAAAGCATTCTTTCTAATGGAGCTCTTCTGAATATAGTGCCTTGCTAAGATGTATGAGCTTTTTTGTTGGTTTATGTTACAGCAACCTTCCTCCTCCTTTCCAGAATCCAGTCTGAAAAGTTGACTCTGGTGTGTGGAGCACAGAGCAGCACATCAGCAGCTTCACAAAGCCAGTGTCTCTTGTCGGTTGAAACTTCAGGAGTTACACAGCTATGTCTGACATGGTAACACTGCAAGTCCCTGCTTTCTGCTGGAGCATCCTGACCCTTTTCAAGGATTCATGAAAGGCAAATGAAACCAAAAGATTAAAAAAAATTCTTCCTACCTTCCTGTCACTTCAAGCCTCTCCTTTTCCGACTAAAGAAAATGAGAATTTAATGTAATTTCATTTCATTCTTTATTCTTTTGGTAGTGAAAAACAGGAAGGTGCCTTAATGCGTGGTCCCCAGCCTATCAATGTTGACTGTGTGAAATTCCGGTATCATCATGGGAATTTAAAATTTAGAACTGAGGTCAACTGTGAGAGTTAAGATTGGTATCAGCAACCATATGTTACGTAATTGGTATCACTTTGTATCACAAAATTTGAAGTGCAACTAATACCTAAACCAGCCAATAAAGGCCAGGGAGCACTTAAATTGACTGATCACCACGGAATACTTTTCCTCTTGCACCCAATTTATCAGAAAAAACAGGCAGTAGGTATAAACTGTGTTGTATGCTCTCCTGCAACAGATTTTCCTTCTGAGATGTCTGGATTTTGGGAATTTTGACAGATCTCTTGCCTTTAAAGTGCTACATCCAAAACTCTCTACAACAAAAGAACTCAAGATGCACAGACATAAGAACGGGGAAGAACCTGTTGTTCTGGCAGAACTATTACAGGTTTAGGTTTTGTGCTTGTTCAGAGGGAAAGTTTGAGGTATGACTTCTGCCTGTCTATTGTTGAAACTAGAAAGAGGAAAAGCTGATAACAGAATTTTCCATTTGAATTAGGCTACAGCCTCTGGGAAATAAAGAGCTTTTCTAAGTTTAATGTCATTTTATTTCTGATTTGCCTTTCAGGGAGTTACACAAGGGAAAGAAATATCTCTGCATTAATAAAATGCATCAGGTCTTCCAGACGATTTTAAAATATCGGTCCCAAACTGAAAGAATCTAAAAATAAACCATATCAATTTCATTCCTGGGCATTCATTGCAGAGTCACCTCTATATTTGGTAGTGATAATTGCTAATATTATATGTTACTAATTGCACTGATACTGATATTTAATGTCCCACCTGGCCTGACAGGGCAAGCACTTCTATGCCATCAACAAGTAACACACAGCTATGGGGTGCTGTTCAGGGACTGAACTCCCCCTACCATTTCCAAGACCCATTCAGGCTGGCACAGCAGAGCAAGAAGGTTGCGAAAGTGTCATATTGGTTGAACAGCACTGGTTTAAACTATTGTTGTCAAGTTTTTCCCTTCCCCTTGTATTCTGCAATACAAGCAGTCAAATTGCACCAGTCTTGCCTCGTTTTTTTCAGACAGGATGGAAGCACTCTCAGTTTTATGTGTGGCTGAGTGGAGTCTCCAAGACCTGTGAATCCAGCACCAGTTTTAGGGTGGCTGGGCACTCTGAGGGAGTAGCTAGAAGAAGGGTAAGTGGTTCTTCCTGTGTGCACATGAACAGAGTTCAACGTTGCTGGTGAGTCACGTTCCCTGCTGCTCGGGTGGATCTGGCACTGTGCAATCACACAGAACACAGAAATCATTCCATGCTGGGTTTCCCTGGGAGTAGCTCAAAGCCTGTACCGTTATTTAGCAAGTCACGACTCAGCTCCTTTTCCTCCTGTAATTTGGGGCTCAGTACATAAGGAGCCAGTACCAGGGCTGCCTTTGCACAGACCTGGGCTAGCTGGGAGGAGGATATAGGTTTCTCATTGCTCTGTCCTTGTCAGCTCCCTTCCTTCTGCATGCAGCAGAGAGGACTCACCAGCCTTGCCTCAATACTTCTTTTCTACAGTATAGCTCACAGTGTAAATTGACTTAAAGGCTGTCCTTGCATTTCACTGTGGAGTCCAATGTTCGGTGTGCAAGGCTCTTACAGAAGAAGGATCCATAATGTGTGTTGGGTCACCCAGGCGAGCTGATGTAATTCCACATGAATTCTGGATTACAGACAATTTATCATCATGGCTATGAAACCATGAATGGTGCATAAGGATCTATAGTCAGAGCACTAGGGGCCTGTTAACAGATGGTAATTAATTCTATTTTAAGGATGGCTAGGCAAGTCAGCTCTTTTTGTGACAAGAAAAAAAAAATAAGGACAAGGTCATCTTCTGAGGCACGAAACCCTAGCAGTTGTTTTCACTTTGTGATCAGCTATAGCCCAGGGAAGACATGCTCCTGTTATCTGGAAGCAGTACATAGGAATGTAAATGTGACTGAAGGTTTTTATTGATTTTCAAGTGAGGAGAGATATTCATGTGCCAGATTACTTTAAAACGCCTCGCATCACAAGGCACAGCTTGTAGAAATAGCAACAGAAGTTATAGAAGCCTGCACTGAAAATATCAAAGTTGAATGCAAGTGAAGAGGAAGAGTTTGTTGCAGATCATTGCATAAAGAGTTATGAAGATACAAAGCCAGAGAAGTGTGAACTTTCCATTGTGATTTTCTGATTGGTTTCTACTATCATTGCTGCCCAATAAGTGCTTGCCTTGATGAACAGGCAAGGAAATGGAAAGGAATGGAAAGGAAACAAAAAGGACTGGGTACTTTAAAGCTACTTTACATCACCCTGGAAAGTGCATGAAAAGCTGTTGAGGAGCTGTCAGGGGGAGTTAGAGCCTCCATTATCAATGCTCACAGTGCCTTTCTTGTAGGAAAAGTAGCTGTATCACTAACTGGCCTCCTCCCCTCCCCAGCATCATCGCGACTGACTCTCCAGTGACAAAGAACAAGAACCAGAAAGTGCTAATCAACTATAAAACCAGTTATTTTCAGGCCTTTTCTCAGTATCAGGCAGTAAGCTGAACTTCACATGAAAAAGTAGAGCTCCGCTATTTTTAGAGGCTAATTATTAACAAAAATAACCAGAGTATTCTATCTGTACAAATTATTTTCTTAAATTAGCAGAAAATTTAATGGAAGCTCTCCTCTGCTTAGCAAATTTCTAATGCACTGATGTCTGAAAGTCACTTTGCAGCTGATGTACCAGTCTTCTCTTCCCCTCTCACTGAGTTTCAGCTGTTTCACAACAGCTCTCTAGGAAGTTCTTTAGGAAGACATTATATTCTGTAGGCTTTGCTGAGCCTTAATACAGAGGAAGAAAAATCCAATTGACCACCTACTCCATGTCCTAGCCAAGCTTTTGATCCACACTCAGTGTCATTTCAGAGGAACTTCAGATCTAGAGGAGGTCTCTGCCTAAGAAGTGTCCAGGTTTATCACTTACCCTCTGCAGGGTAAGTGAGGACAGAAAGAAGAACAAGGCTGAGAAATGGCAGTTCCTCAGCTGAAGTGCCAAAGAAAATCAGCACAATGACTTACAGTTCAGTGCTGCTTCAGAACTACCAGCAATCGGGCACCAACGCTGAATAAAAGTCCTACGTTTGGCACTTTCATTTGTCAACTGGAAAAAAACCAACACTTTCCTGCACACAGCAATGACACCCTGCCACTTCCTTTGGAGCTGGAGCTCACTGGATCTTAGTATGTTAAGCACAGATTTTCTCTTCATCACCTGCCAGATTTTTTGTCCTCTGTGTTGGTGTTAAGTCCATCTCACTGTGTGACCTTGAAGGAATCAGCCATTCCTTAGTGTGGGTTATCAGAGTTTTGCATCCCTTTGTGACAGATGAAAGCCCTAGAGGTGGAATGTGCAACACTTACGATGGAAGATGGCTCACTGAAGATGGGCAAGGATGAAGTGCCTGTGAAACTCAGGAAATAATGCAGCTGCCCATAGCTGTTGCAAAGAAGCTGATTTTGAGTGAATCAGCTGGTAGTTTAAATGTTTCTCCTCGAGTTCATCGGAAGAACAAGAACACCTCCCTGAGTCAGCCAGACTTACATGGGGGACTGAGATTACGTGACCTGATAGAATGTATAAAAGTTGAAAAACTGACAGAATGATGTGAGTGAGAGCAGTGGGGCTGAGCTGCCTTCAACTCACATTATCCTGCCCAGTAACTGGGGACACCCAGTGTTATGACTGTGAACATATTACGAAAACACATTTATATTATGATCTAAATGCAACTGCAGTTCTTATATTTTTCTAATTTAAACATTTGTTTATGTTCTATTTTCAGCGTATTTTGTACCCCTCTGCTAAATCAGAAATCCCATATAATGTCAACTGTCTTCAAAAGAGACATTAATAAGACACTTAACATTACATCTTCCATGCAGGAATTTCTAGAAGAAACTGGTCAAAAGCATATTGAACTCCGATGCCTGTTGGCAATTACTATTTTCGTTTGTAGTCATTAGACTACAACTCTTGTGATGACATTCAAAGCTTTATTTTTTTTTATCAGATGTGAAGGGTCCAACTGTAGGGGAGAAAACTGGCAGAAAGCCATTTTAGCTCATGCTCAGGATCCCCAGCTGCTAAAAGTCAGTAGCTTTTTGGCCGCACAAACATGGTTAAGTCTTCACAAGGAGGAAAATTCTGACTCTGTTCTCTCTCAGGCAACTCAAGTTCAGGAAGACACTTCCCTGTGAGATTTACAATGAAGAGTGCATCTTCTCCTCTCCCTCCAGGGGTAAGACTGTATGAATTTTATACTGACTGGGTTCAGGTTAGGTAAAATATTACAACCAACCTACCCTGAGCCACGTCCACTGCTATTCAGCAAGGGGCTGTCTCCATCCTGGCTTCTGCTGCTGTAATTTGCCTTCCCTTTCTCGTTGCTAACATTTTCATAAGGGATTGGCAGCACTTTCCCTTTGTGTCTCAGCACTTCTCTTGATGCTGATTCATAAGGCAGCATATGTTATTTTGAGATGAGAGTGGGTACGCGCTTGGCTAAGACAGCACGGAAATCCTTGCCCGACTTATGGACACAAAGCACAGTGCTTTGCCCACAAAACACAACCTGTGACTGTCCTGACAGTTGTCAGTGCCTCTTTTGCAACAAGCAAATGCTGCTTGCACCTCACAGCGTCAGCTGGAGCTGAATCCTTCCTGCACATCTCAGGCATGCAAGGACAGTCTGCATCCTGCTCCTCCATTTCCGTGGTGGCCACACGCCCTTTCATGCTTTTCTGCTGACATCCTTCCTGGGTTCTGATTGTTTCTTGTTGTGTGCAAAGATCTGGCTCTGCCAAGAGCCTCCACAGGAGCAGCTGGGTAGTGAGATATCCTTGTCATGCATGAGTGGTTCATCCTTCCCTTTATTTAGGCAGTAACAGAGAAGCAATACAGATGTTTGGTGTAGAATCACTACAGACTGAAGAAGTGGCTCCACTTTGAAAAGCTGTAGAGCAAAAAGGAAATTACTAGCGACAAGAAGAGCAGAAAATGTAACTGACAGTAGAAAGATCTGTATAACTGGGCTTGTGTTCAAATTAGTCTTACATTGATGCTGTGTAAATAGGTTGATCAGTGTGAAGACTGATGTTTTCTGATCAAAGTGCTCCTGACCTGTGAATTTCACTGATTCATGTGACTTTTCTTAACCTGAAAAGCTCAGAGAGTGAATCTCAGCCTTAGAAATGTTTTTACTATTCACAGTTGTGAAGAAACCTTGAAAAGACTCAGTAAAAGTTTCTGGGTACAGAAAGGCCTATAAAAGTAACACATTGACGCAGATTCAGTGTCTTTTTTTAGCCAGTCTTGCCACCTTTCCACATACAAGGTTGGCATTATTGTTCTTTAGCCACAGTATGGGCACAGCATGACGTACAGCAATGCAAAATTTTTTGTTGCACCAACTCTATCTGTGTTCCAATGGCAGAACAGACCTTCAGTTTTTCTTGCCTTCTGATGTGCTGTTGTACTGCCCCAAAAACCCCTAAAATTATATATATTAAAAAAATGCCAAAAAAAAGCTGTGAATTTCTTAAGATAAATTGGAGTTAAAGGATAAGACTGAAAGTTTCACTTGGCTAGTTGATAGTTAGCATGATCTTAGAAACTGGAAGAAAAAGAACAGAGAAATAACAGAAGTAAAAACAGTGTTTCAGTTCAAGGTGATTCAAGATTTTATTGACATGGAGTGCTTTTTTTTTGTCCTTTTTGGAACATATCAAGCTTCATGGGACCCTGTGCTTTAAATACTTCTTCAATTCATGTAATGATTGGCAGCTGAGTGGGATAGAGGAGGAGAAGAAGCATGAGCTCTCACTTCTGAAGTGGCTGCACATTCAGAATTAATAGGGAAGAAGAGCTTTCTGACAAGGAGAGGATTTTGAAAATGTGAAAAACACAGACATATAAATCAGGGGAGTATGCTCGCAGTACTGTCACACAAATAAAAATCCACTGTGTTTGGTCTGTTAATAAAACTGAAGTTTGGCCACCACACCACCCTAGGCTCTGTCTAGATCAATAGAAAGATACAGGTTTCTTTAAAGTATGGTTTATGAATGGCAGAGTTGCCATTCAGAGGTGTTCATCTCTGCTGCTTAGACAGGACAAGCAGGCCAGCAGCTCAGATACCTTATCAGGGCATTTGAATTTATGTGAGCTGATTCCAGATCCATGTTGATCCATTCAAAGTAGCGTAATAACAACAGGAAACAATATAGGTTTGTTGATTCAATGATGGAGAACATTGGGGCTCTATCCAATGAGTTTGGTGTATTTCTTAAAATACCATGGAAAACAAATTACTGTCATCAAGAAGTTCCCCCAAAAAGGGCTTGCAAAAATGTTTGGGGTGGTTATTTGTTTTGGTTTGGGTTTTTTTTTTTTTGGTGGGGTTGGTTGTTTTTTATTGGTTCGTTGGCTTGGTGTTGTTTTTTTTTTTTTTGAGCCACTGAATCCGTGATGGTAAAATCATTCAGCACCACATAAAAAAAAAAGTGCTTATTTTTCTCCAATTTTCTGACAACACAGTAATTTTCTGCAGAACTCTGAAGCATGCTGCGAGTCAGAGGAATGCAACATTCTGCCACCAGCAGCAAGACACCCGAACTGTATCCCTCAAACAAAAATGTTTCTTTTGAAGACCATACTGTGGAGAAAGATCTAAACAGTTAAAGATAAAGGAAGAACAGTAGAAACTGGTAACAGCATCTCCCCTAACTCCTTAAGAAATCCCAAATAAATAATACTATCTTTATTTAACCTAGGATGTCTCACTAAAACCAGATGATTAAGAAGGACTTTGATTTTAAATTGATGTCAGAGAAAACAAAGTCATATCCAGCAGTCAAAAAGCTAAAACTAATGCAAAGTGAAAAAGCTAAATATAGAATTGTTGCCTGGCACATTAAGTTAATTGACTTGACTTTGTTCTGTACAGTCTGTACAATCCAGTGACTTTAATAAATCATCGGTCCTTTTTATTTTATTGAGACCTCAGTTCATCAGGTGTAAAAAAACACCATAGTGAACAGAAATGTGAACATGCTCAGCATTTCACAGGATTGAATGTTTGACAAAAAACAGAGACTGTGTTCCTTAACAATAGATTCCTATACTTACCAGATTTTAAAATACCAGCAAAGGAAAGAAGAAAACAGTGATGTGTGAAATAGCCATATAAAACACTTAGATTTCCCATTTTATTTATATGTTGTCTTTGATTTCACAGAATCACAGAACAGTTGAGGTTGGAAGGGACCTCTGGAGGTCATCTGGTCCAACCCCTACGTTCAGGCAGCACCACCTCAGGCCAGTTACGTACATGAGTCCAGATGGCTTTTGATTATCTCCATGGAGAGAGACTCCACAATCAACCTGGGCAATCTGTGCCAGTGCTCAGTCATCCTTGCAGTAAAACATTATTTCCTGGCCTTCAGATGGAACCTCCTGCATTTCAGTTTGTGCTCATTGCCTCTGATCCTGTCACAGGGCACCACTGAACTGAGCCTGGGTCCACTGGAGAACCACAGGATGGCTTGGGTTACAAGGACCTTAAATCATCTTGTCCAGCCCACTCTGCCATGGGCAGTGACACCTTCCACTAGACCAGGCTGCTCAGAGCCCCATCAATGCACGTGCATAATCACCAGCACACTTTAAGCTGGAATAGCCAATGACCTGGGAGGACTGGGGTCCAGCAGGACTCCCTGGGCAGAGGGTCTGTGCTGGTAACACATGGGGGGACTTGAGAATGTGGAGCACATCAGGGACAAGTGTGCAAAGGCTGCATATTGGCAACAAGCATCAAACTGGACCAGCTGGCAAGTGGGGGATCCTGTGGGGCACGCAAGGGAACTCAGGATCCAGGTGAGGACCTCTATGAGCTGTGAGATGTGTAGGTGTTACAGAACTGAAGAAAACAAGACCAATTATATTTAATTGCTGAATCGAAGGTGTGAATGCTTGGACGTGATCTAAACTGAAACAGACAAATATTTTAAAATGCTCCCTTTCTGCACTGGGAGCTTGTATTCCTAACAGCTCACCAAGCTAGCTGAATTTAAACTTATTTCAGCTTAGCTGGTGCTATATCTAAAATATGAGGTTGGTTTTGAAATTGAAATGGAAGGATGCATCTTCCTGTGATTCTCCACAACTAAACTGAATTTTTTTTTTAACAATAGCCATACAGAGGAACACAGTCAATACAAACGACGTAGAGAAATACAAAGCTAGGACTTTTTTATGAAACTGCCTTTTTAGACACAGAGTTTCTCTGTCAACACATAAATGTGTAAGTATGCATCTATATACACACAAACACTTGATGTGGTCTAAGACTTTAACCAGGATTTTATCATTTTACAGTGTATGAGCCCACACAGGCATAGTTGTGTCTTCTCTGACACAGTTTTAACAAGGCTAACATGGGTGCACAGAGAAATGAAAGTCATAGCACAATATCCAGTTTGAATTTTATGTAAATATAAAACATTGCATGTATAGGTATGCACACACATATATCTGGCAAAGAATTTTGTTTGCAAGCATATTACAAATGATCACAATGTCAAGGCAGTTATTGAATTATTAAATAGCACAGTCCTGCTCACTCAGAATTAGGGTTGTGTATCACATTTTCATTTTAGTTCTAAGATGGGGAGTAGAGTAACTGTCTTGATTTGGAATAGTGTCAGAGAAGAAACTGTTGTGTGACTGAATATCTTACAGTAATTAATTAATTATCAGACTCTGGACCTGCACTGGGTATCAATATTTTTTAATGGCGATGGTATTTTATAACCATGTTGAAGCAGCTAATTAAATTTAGATCTGAAGTTTCAAACACCCATATAAAGGACAGCTTCTCATAAGTCTTCCTCCTGGTTTCATCTGGGACAGAGCTCATTTTCTCAGTAGCTGGCACAGCGCTGTGTTTAGGATTTAGAATGAGAGGAACAGTGTTGTTGACACCCTGATGTTTTGGTTGTTGCTGAGCAGGGCTTGCTCCAAGCCAAGGACTTTTCAATGTCCCAGGCTCTGTCAGTGAGCAGGTGCACAAGAGGCTGGGAGGAAGCATGGCTGGGACAGCTGACCCCAGCGGGCTGAAGGGATATTCCAGTGAACATCATGCTCAGTGTATGAACTGGGGTGAGATGGCTGGGAGCCACTGACTGCTGCTCAGGGATGGGCTGGGCATCAGTCCCTGAAACTATGTTGTCATCACTTTTTTGTCTCTCCCCCTCCATTTTATTAAAATTATTATTAGTAGTAGTAGTAGTATTAGTATTAATAGCACTGTTGTTATTACTGTATTTTACATTCTTTCAATTATTAAACTCTTCATAGCTCATGAGTTTTCCTTTTCTTAATTTTTTTTTCCTCCTGATTCTCCTCCCCATCTCCCTGGGGAAGAAAGGGAGTGAAGGATCAGCTGTGTGGTACTTACTTGCCAACTGGGGTTAAACCACGACAGGCTGCTTAGTAATGGACAAAGAAATATTAATCTTTCTGCAGACTACAAAGGCAGTCGTGTGTATTTCTAAGACTAGTCACCATTTATAGCAAGGACAACATATATGCTCTCAACCAGCCTGTAAATTTAGCCTAATAAACTACACTTGCTCACAGTTGACCATTAAATGTCATTTGGTGTTAGTTTACTTAGTGTGAGAAATTTCATTGGAAGATACTGAGGTTAATAATCTGTCAATCCCAGGTTTGGTAATGTATTTTTTCCCCAGGAAGGCTGTGGATGCTGCAATCGACTTCAATGTGTTTTCAGCAGTCATTTAAGAAAATGGATGCATACCTAACAATCAGAACACAGGTAATATCTCTAGTTTCAGCAGAATTACTCTTGCTTCATATTATTCAAGGTAGATGAGGGGTGTTTTTAAATACCCTACTGGTATGGACATGATTCTACAACAAATAATCATGCTGAGTGCTACTGACACACATGAGCAAACCAGTGTGTTCAGCATTTCTTGCATTATTAATCAAACATTTATTGAAATGTTCAAAGATCTTCAGTGATTTATGTTAACTACAGCGGGTTCTGAACCACACCTGTTAAAAAGATATCTACATAGTGTATTTCAGAAGCAGCAATTGATAGTTGTGTTGATATAAATCAAGATTTTGTAGCTTTGTGTTAATGATCAAATAAGCTTTTGTTATCTTACACCCATCTTTTAAACACAGTTAAGAAAGGGATACAAAAAGTATGCTCTTAACATTTTTATACAATCATGAAACAGAACAATGGCAACTCTATTCTTGAGCAAAACCACTGGTGATTCATCCTTCTAAATACAATTTTATATATAGATGTGAGCTAGTTTTGAATCTATATAAATCAAACATAACTCTGCTGAAACTGATGGATTTACATGAGGGTAAACCTGTCTTGAGCTCAAAATGCCTTTGTTTACTAGTAGGCATGGTTAAAATATTTAGTTTTACCAGGTGGAGATAGGTCTTGCACACATAAATACTTTTGCCTTCCCTTTTACAAAGCAACAAAGATATAATTTATGAACACTAAGTAGCATTATTGGTTGAGAAAGGAACAGAGAGGAAGATGGCACGGAGATTTTCTTCCTCAATAAAATAGTGGCATTGAGGCTATGAGAATAGTTCCACATTTTCATGAAAATCTCACAGTAACAAGTGCAGGCACCTTCTTTACTTCAAATCCTTATCTACCTTTGCCTCCTATTCAGCTTCTCTGATTAAAAAAATTCTCTTAGAAAAGCAGGACAGAAATTGAATGTCAAATACAGAGAAAACAGAAAATATAAACCCATTGCCCTAGTTTTACACGTTTTAGGCTAACCTTCATTTAACAGTATACACACTGTCATGGTGCTGGGCTTATTATTCATTAAAGAATGTTTGAAAAATCTAAGAAGTGTGAGATGGAGTTTGGCACTGGAGGCTTGAATTAATCTTTTGGTACTGAATAAGAAATTCAAATAGGTAGCAGGACACATGCTTTGAACAGCCTTGGAAATTGCCATCAGCTTTCGGATATAATAGAATATAGAGATTCAGCAATTTAGATATTAATAGAAGGGCAGTGTAGTTGAAACAGCAAGCTAGGAAAATGATCTTCTCAGTAATATTGCAAGTTCAGTGATGACAATGTGCCTGCGAGGTGAGATGAGGTGAGCTGGAGCTGAGCTGCTGCTTAGAATCCTGACATGGAGATGAGTGAGGACTATTGGATGTTGTCCTGGTCCTACTCACTGGATGGAGTCTGGGGAGGGTTTGAGGTGTGCTTGCAAAGGTATAAGAGCTGGTGAAAAGTTTCCACTGGCAGAGTCTCTCTCACTGTATTGCAAATCTCTTATTTGTGAGATTAACAATTGATTGACCATTTGTGAGACAATGCTGGTAAACGCAAATTTTAGTGAAGAATTCCAAGGAAGATTTAAAATACACACCTTGATAATTAATTAAAATGAGTCTTGTTTTTTCCTTTGCTATGTTCTTTCTTTGCTCATGATTGGTGGGGGTGAATCACAGGCCTAGAAATACATACTGTCACTTCTTATTTCACAACTGATTAATCTGTCAAAAAGCAGTGAATGTTGGGCTTATTGTCTTTGACAGAAAAAGTGAGATTTGCATTAGACCTTGCCAGCTGTTGCAAACCCCCCTATTATTTCCTTATTGACAGGCTGTAAAAGGGTAAATTGATTCACTTCTCTGAAAGCCTCCTGCTACCTCTGCCTACAGCTCCCCGATTCCTGACATTTGTTAAAACTGACAATGGAACAATGATCTACAAGTACATAGGCACCAAAAGGGAGGCTAAGGAAAATGGGGTCCTGTGGCTAAATGGAGCAGGGGCCCTGGTGACAATGGATGTGAAAAAGGTCAAGGTACTCAGTGCTTTCTTCACCTTGGTCTTTACTGATAAGAACAGTCTGCAAGGAGTCACAGAGTGATTCTGTGACTTTCTGGTAATGAATTTAAGTAAGTATTTCTACTGTTCCTGTGTTTCTCTGTATTTTGACTGTATTTCCCCATCTCTTCCCTCCTTCTCTGCCTCCTTCCTTCCTTCCCTCTCTCCATCCATCCCTCCCTTCCCCTCCTTCTCCTTTGACCCTCCCTTCCTTCCCTTTTCACCGTCCCTTCTTTCTTCCCTCCTTGTCCACCTTCCCACCCACTTTCCCGACTGCTTTTTGTCCCTCTTGCCTTTTTTTCCAACTTCACTAAATAATTTTGTTATATAGTTTGACCTCCAGTAAATCTGCAAACCATTCTGTTACATGGCTAAATATAGCACTGTATAAATACAGTATTTTCCAGAACAGGGCTTTTATGTGAGGGTAAATTTACATCTGCCACTTCTAATCCAAAGAATCTAAGATATCAGCAAACTTACACAAAGCTGAAAAGGATTCAGCCGAAATTTCAGTCTGCAATACACTTTCTTGTGCACTAAAATATGTTCCCTTTCTTTGTCTTCTCTGCCCAATAACTGTTTTGTATCTCAGTTTTGCTATTTTGCATCCTTGGTCTGCTTCATGCTTGCAGAGGGTCTACTGGCTTTTACCAAAGCCAACAGAACTGAAAGGGTAATGCTGGCCCTTACCTTTTTTTAAGGCTCAACAATAGGCAAGCATCCCTAGCAACTGCTAGGGATGCTGAAAATCCCCTGCTCCCAGTAAATTTAGCTACTCCTAATTAGGATTTAAAACCTTTGCCTCCTAAGGAGACTATACTGTGGTGTAGTTAATTCTTTCTCATTTTACTTCCTCCTGAAACAGCTGTTTCAGACGTACACTTAGGCAAGATGCAGACTGTGGGTAAGAAGCAGGGCTGCTTTTTGGATTAAAGCTCTCTTTCTAGGGAAAATATGAAACTACTGACCCAAAATACTGAAGTAAAACATGCCAGATATATACAGCTGGGCTCAGACACAAGGGATTTCTGCCGAATACACTTCACTGACACTACTTGGCCACGTGCATTAATCAGTTAGTCTTCTGCTAAGTTCTTTCAGTGAGGAAAATATTCTTCCTGGCCATTCTCATAACAATTTCTGCCCAGCCTTTAGTTAAAAAGAGGTAAGGAAGATACCATATAATACAGCGGTCATGGGCCTGAGAAGATGACCTGTAAGAAGAGATTACTGTGTGCAGAACTTGATTTGTGAAAGACGAGACCAAGGCACAGTCTAATAGTAGCCTGCAAGTACTTGAAAGACAGTTACAAAGAATATGGAAGTGAACTCTTCTACAGAGTAGCAGATGAGATAATGAGGTGAAAAGGTCACAAGCTGCAAATACTGAGGTTCAGACAGGATAATAGTAAGAACTTGTCCACTGAGAGGTCTGGAAGACCTGGCAGCACTGGAAGAGGTTACCTAGAGAGGCAGTAGAATCTCTGTGCTTGGAAATTTCCAAGACTTGGCCAGAGACAGCAATGGCCAACATGATCTAATGCTAGTGACTGTTCTACACGGGGTGTGAGGTTGCATGAGACGGTCTGCAGAAGTTTGTTCTAATCAACATGTCTGTGCTTCTGCCACACCACTGTTATCCCTATTTATACTGGACTCGGAGGTGTTACTCCTGATATATCCTAATGCAGATCATATTAGAGCAAAATAAAAAAGTACATATCCTGTACTTCAGACAGGTCAATGTCTAATATGGGGCAAAATCATGAGATATATGGTCCTCAAACAAAAGTAGATCAGGATGAGTTACAGGAAGGGTAAATTACTTCCCTGTTTGTGACTAAGGAAAAGATTATCAGTAGCTGGTCTTTATCCCAAGCTGGGGTCAAATTTCACAATGGATTGACGAATGGCACAAGGATGCAGCTAGAAACTGAAACAGATGGCAACATCTCCTCTCTTCCTATCTAAATGAGAAGTTAAGGCCCAAAGCAGACAAAAGTTTGAACTGGTGGACTGTTGTTGGGAGGCCCTGGCTTGGTCACATATTACTCTGGGCTCTGAGACCAGGTCTGAGCCTTCCTGCTCATATTGGAAGTAATGAAACATAAGCTGACCAGCCAAAAAAGGGCAAGAAGGACAGGAGAACTGTGAGGCCACATAAGACCCCAAGTGCGCTTTGTGGCCCCTGAGGGATCACTTCAACACTACTGCTTGGAGACCAGGACATTCTGCTGCTTCCCAGCCATCAGATGTTTCCTTTCACCATGCTGATACAAAAGAGGGAAGTGCCACTTTTCAAAAGGGGGACGGGGAGGAACTGTGGCAGAACGGCTCAGGTATACCTGGCACCTTGGGACAGGGCAAGGCGAGCACCAGGAACTGAAGTGTGCAGTCTAGACAAAACAGAATGCTGAATGGGAAGCTTGCCAGCTGCACTGTGGTGAGAGCTTGGCACCAGGAAAAGCTGAGGAGGACAATGGTATAAAACAGTGTCTTAGAAAATAACCACCTCCATGCCGCCTCTTCCGAAGTGGGTCCCCGCTTCCCAAAAAAAACCCGAATATCTGAAGAGCTTAAGTAACTCCTTTTCTGTGAGTAATGGCTAGAAAAAGTGGTGATGTCTCTTTTTAAACAAGAATTCTCTCTGTGAGGAAAGGACCTAGGTACAGTCCTCAATACACACAAACATCCAAGAGCATGTATGGCAGGACAGGGTATTTTAAACGAGGGAGAATGGTATTGTCTTTGCTTTCTTTGTTGTTTCTCTGTCAAAAATTTCAGCGAAACAATTTGTTCTCTCCTTAATATCCTTTCAAATGTTTTATTACTAAAATAATTCATTTCATTTTGGAAAGCAAAAACATTGAGATTTTATTTATGATCACCTAGCATTTCACACTCAAAATACAAAGGAAAATTATCTTTAATTTCTGCACTTAACAGGATTTTCAGAAAGGCGAACTTGGCAGAGAGTGCTTCTGAAAATGAGTCTGCCTTATTTCCAGTTCTGATCTTTAAATATCTGAATTGTTGATGCAATAAAATGAAGATAAATAGATCTATTCCAGATTTTTAAAGTGAGTTTCCATTTTTGTAATTATGTAGATCATGGAAGAGATGGAATTTTAAATGCCTTTTAAAATTTTGGGGGTTTTTATTTTTCAGAACTGGGACCTAACAAAACCCAGCTTAGAAGAAATATGTAAAGCTATCATCCTTGACCTTACTGTACCTCTTAAATCATAGAATCAATCATAGAATCGTAGAGTCATAGAATCATAGAATAAGCTGAGTTGGAAGGGACCCATCAGGATCATTGAGTCCAACTCCTGGCCCTGCACAGGACCATTCCCAAGGGTCACACCATGTGCCTCAGAGTGTTGTCCAAGCAGTTCTTGAACTCTATCAGGCTTGGTGCTGTGACTACTTTCCCGGGGAGCTGTTGCAGTGCCTGACCACCCTTTGGGTAGAAAACTTTTCCTGATATCCAGCCTAAGCCTTTCCTGGTTTGCTTCACGCTGTTCCTTCAAGTCCCATCACTGGTCACAAGAGTGAAGAGATTGGTACCTGCACTTTGCAAGTTTAATCTCAGCTTAAAAGTGAAATAGTAAGGTTGAAGTAGTGCCCATCCTCTCGCAGTCACCGTGAAGTGACTCAGCTCCTGGAGGCCCTGAAAGAAACAGCATGCCAAGAGGCTTCATGGAGGCAGTCTGTACCTGCTCAAAGACACAGGTAAGAGACAGATAGCCTGTGATTAATCAACAATTGCTCCATCATGGCATGGGGAAGACACCCTTGTGGTCATCAACTCAGCCACTCATTGGGTAATCTCCTCTTTGCTTCCTTGAGATGAGTGCTTGTTGTTTCTGTTATTTAGAGGTCACTCATTAAGAAAGAAGATTTATATGGAGAAGACCCATTTTATCCAAAACTTCTAGATTAAAACAGAGATGGAATTAAAGCTAGTGGACAGGGCAGCAGGTAACAGGGTTCTCTGTGGAATCAGAGGTAGGTGCAACAAGTTTCATCATTCAGCCCCTTCAGCTGTTCATTACCTCACTTGTCAAGGGACTGCACTTTGTTGCAAACTCAGGAAGGCTGAGGCAAAATCTTATTACAAGAATAGGTTCGATATTTTTTTAAGTATTTCTCTGCTTTGCCTTTACCAGTAAGGGCACAAGCCTTCATCTTTCACAATCAGCGGAGGATGGAGCTCTGGAAGGCATGTGAATCAGTCTTGCTAATTTCACTTTTTGCATGGATGGAGAACAATTACAAAATTTATCATCTAAAAAATTTCTTGTGCTTTTCTCTAAAGAATTTGGTGCTTTTCAAAACTGAGGTTGAACAAAGGTCATTAAAGCCTGCTCACTAGCATGGAAGTTCTCTTTTAGCATTGGCACAATGACACAATAATTTGGCCCATGATGTCACCAATATGAACCATACCCTTTCTAAAAATCCCAGTCTTCTTGACACTAAAATGTTACTCACTAAAACAACCCTATGCTGGCAGAGGATGAACCATGCTAAGACTATCTTTATCTTGAAACTCTGCTTTGAGTGACTGCTGTTGCTCTTTACTTAAGTTTGTTTCTTCATCCTATCTCTATTATTAATGCCAACTAAAATCCATTCCTTCAATGGGGCCGAAATATCATGGTCACTACCGTGAACTTTTAGTATTAAATTTGAGGAAGGAGTGGAATGCATTTAGCTGTATCTTCAGCTGAGCTAAATTAGTGTTCTGCACAGCTGAAGTTGTAGAAGATGGCTCAGAGCCATATTTCTGCTCCCCCACTCTTGAACTGGCTAGAAACCAAAAAAAGGCCCCAATGACTATGTTAGAACTACCTTTTACTAGTCTAATAGCATGAGCTGATTCGTTCTAGTAGGAGCATTGCAAAGCATCAAGATGTGTTGGGGGTGGAATATTCCCTGCTTTAACTCAGAGCTGCCTCTGTAGCCCTTGGGAATTTGGCTACACCCACAGCGAAAGATTCCTCACTTACATATGGGTCAGCTTTCTGACTGCCTGGCCAGCAGTGCAAACCCTCTGGACCACGAGCCAGTGGTCTGATCTCCGTATCCCACCTACACTACCTGAAGTTTTCCTTCAGAATTACATGACACAGGCAATGTGGCACACCACTCAGTGAGGCTGGAAGTTGTGTTGCAAACTGCCTCCTCAGCTGGCTCTGTGACACCAGGCCAGACCCCTCGTGACTTCTGTTAGTCTGAGATGCACACCACACAGCAGTGACATTTCTCTCTTGGTAAACATCACCCACTCATTAATGTTCATGCATATATGCTGTTCTAAGGAATTTAATAACACCAAGTAAGAAATTTCTACGACACCTTTCACTAATAAACCACAGAATTCAATAGAATTAATGGAAAAGCTTAGAGGGATTAAATTCTATCTGCAAGATCACCCAGAGCAATAACCAGGAGCAAATCTTAGGTTTGCTGAATAAATTCAGTCCAATTTTCTCTGTTACACACACTCCCGTTCTGCTTCTGTTAATTTGTACTTCGGTAACTTATTAAGAAAAAAGCCCTCTTCCTACTCATGAATCACAAATAGAAGCTCATGGTTTCAACAGATTTTATAATATCTTTTTCCCCCTCAGTAGTGGTATGACTGGATTTCATGCAGACAGGACCTATCTCCCTGCTTCTGACAACAGAATAGTCAGTCACTTTTGCTGACCTGGATCACATAATCCTGAGCCCATTATATTCATCTGTTTAGGGAAGCACATCTATTAAGCATGTCACCCCAAATCTCACTAAAACCCAAGGTTTACATAATAGGACATTCAGGGAGAATCTGTTTTGCTACTGTAAATAAATTAACTGATCTCTCAATTCTTAGCAATTAGACAGGCATCTTATCTTTTTAAAGACACTGTAAAGTCTTCAGCACAAGAATTGCTTTTTATGAAGTTACTGAGCAATTAGATTGTACAAAACCAGACCAGCTTCAAGTTACAGGGTTGTTTCAGTCAGAGACTAGCCTGTCACAGGTAGATATCTTTTGGATGTGCACATAAGACCTGGTATTTTGTGCTATTGCAGCACTTTGTGCTTATTGCACCCTCTCAGTACTTGAAGGGAGCCTGGAAGAAAGATGGGGGCAAACTTTGTAGCAGAACCTGTTGTGATAGGACGGAGCATAATGGTTTTAAACTAAGAGAGGGTAGACCTAGACTAGACTTATACACAGACAAGACATAAGGAAGCAATATTTTACAATGAGGATGGTTGCCCAGAGAGGTGGTAGACACTCCATCCCTGAAAACATTTAATGTCTAGTTGGATGGGGCTCTGAGCAACCTGACCAAGGTGAAGATGTCCTGACCACGGCAAGGTGGGAGGAGGAGGTGACCTTAAAAGCTTCCTTCCAACTCAAATTATTCTATGGTTTTATGATTGTATTCCCTTCACCAGGCATAGGCTCACAAGTTACAGTCAGGCACACTTCTTGTGAAATCACATTTCCTTCGGATTTTTTTCTCCATCACAGATATCAGGCCTACTATTGATAACGATTCCAAATAAAACATTTAAAATTAAAAAACCCAGAACACAAAAAACAGCAGTCAGTGGCATGCTTTTTGCAGAATCTTTGTGCGTATGTGCTACCAAGAAGTTTCTCTTTTATTTTCTGTCAGAATATCTTTAATTATTTGCAGAGAACACAGTTCTGCATCTGTTATTTATGCAAACAATCCTGTTTTATTTAGACAAGCCTCCTTTCGTGACTAAAGATACAGAGGTTCATTTTTATATCTTGAGGAGAGATTCTACAGCTTTTGTTCCAATAGAACATCTCTTGAAATTCGTGGGATGGCCATGGGCAATAAAGATTTTCTGCATCTTTTTTTCTTTGTGTGCCCCAGACACGGATCTGAAACCACTGTGGCAGGTCTCCTATTAGAGGGACCACGTGGCATTCAGTGAGGGTCTAAACAGAAAAAACTTATGGTTTTATTCCCCGTGACTTTTATTTTTATACAAAAGACTGTGTATTCTCAGTGTACTATAAACAAATACAACAAACCACTGGTCCTGCTTCAACTCTGGCAGACAGACTGATATCAGGCTGTTATCAGTGAAATAAAATTGCAGAACTATTCTGATAGTTCTGATATTCTCATCCAAGACCCAACAGCACCTGTGGCAACACCTGGACTCGCCTGACCATGTCGTGCATCAAGATACAAGGCTATGGGGATACTGGTGATGTAAATGTCTGTACAGCCTGGAACCACGGCAGCACACTCTTTAAGTTTCCTGGTAACACAATGTGTCTTCCTTGATTGGAAAGTAATGCTAGTGAGCAATTGCTTTTATATTCTCTTGTATTTCTGCTTCAGGAAACAGTGAGTATTGTCTTACTGTAGCTTTGTATTTCCCATGTCTGTGCCTTGTCTTTATTTCTTTAAGCTCTTTAAGCTGAAGAGGTAGCACTACAGGCAACAGAGGGTTGTCAGGGGAATAAAAAGTTTGTCATGTAGTGTCTGTGTTCCTTGATTTAATGTATTGTTTTAAACTGCCCTACTACTGGAAGAGTACACTTGCCATATTTGATCAAAACTTTGATTAAGGCTCTTCTTTGTGGTAAATTAAAAAAAAAAAAAAAAACAACCAAAAAAAAACCACCTCCAAAACACAAAAACCATAAAAAATACACTATGAAGCTGTAACATAAGTAAATTGGGTCAAATCAATCCAAGCAAGAACCAGGTTGTCTTTGAAATGATTTGGTAGTAGGGCATTCTGACCAGTTGCTAAATGTTTTAATTCTTCTCTCGTTACAGCTGGTTTTTTTATATCATGCCTATATCACTGTGACATCAAAATTCTTCAGAAATTTAGTATCGAATAATGAGTAATACTGGTTCCCCATTTGTTTCAAATGAATCAAATTTTTACCAATTCCTAATTTTCTCTGACACTGTGGTAAGTCCAAAAGTGAGATATTTTGTCCTGCATTCCTTCTGTCACACATTATTTGTTAACTTCAGGAGAAAGTTAAACAAATACAGGTTTGAAGGTCAGACTGGTATCATATGACTTTGCTAAATATAGATGATTGACGAGTAAAAGAGCTTCACAGGTCTTGGCTTATTTTGCTTGGTGCACTTCTGCCTCTGCATATATGCAGACAGGCAACTTCTCTCAGTACATATCAGAAATAAGAACATTAATAAAATAGAAAATATCTAGGCAGGGGTTAAAAATGTATCCCTTCTTATTTTCTGAAGGTAGAAGTGGAGCAGGATATGCCTAATCTGCAATATTTTCACTCTCATTTCACAAGTCTGTCACTGATGGATACTCTGAGGAGACGAAGCACAGCATTTTAATGTTCTCCTAACCTGTATGCAGCATTGGAATGAATCCTTTTTTTCTTAAAAAAATCCTTCTCCATAAAATAACATTGCAGTGTGTGCAGCATTGCACAAGCAGGAAAACATGATTAAACAACAAAAATGTGCTAAGAGTGAATGAAATCGAAGAGGAATCTTCAAAGAGCTCTTTTCACCTATTTTCCCTGTCTAAAATCAATTTTCATTGAAAAATAAATGGCTTTGAAAGGAACTGTCTGTGCTTGTACATTTCTTGTTGCAATCCTGTCCTGGAATCCTGGGACCTATAACGCAATATTTGCTGTCAGGACTACGACAGTTTACAGATGTGCAGCCAGACTTCTCGCTATTTATAGATGCCTCTTCTGCAAACAGTACTCTATGGGGTTGTAGTGCAGTAGCAGGCATGTTCTTTGATTCAGTGCTTACTTACATCATATTCGTTTAAGAAAATCTGGCTCTTCACCCGGCATGGCAAAGGAGGCATATTTATGAAGGTCAACCAGAGAGAACACTATTATGAAGAGAAATGTGGAATTCATGAGCGAGCAGGACACCTACTGGGAGGACTAACTGAAAGGAGGAGACATTTGGCAGAGATGTGGAAATAATAAAGAATGGAATAGTCATGTGTTCACAGCTGCTTTTTGCTCTTTATTACCTCTGCGGGGTAACTGGGGAGAAGGTTCAGTGCTGCCCCTGCAAGGGCAAAGCTGTAAAGTTGTTTGGGGTGCAGTGTCCATGGAGTCTGTACATGGCTGTGCTGCATCTTGCTTAAGCATGTGTTAAGTGTTCAGTCAGAGTGCTAGGCACAGTCTATAAATAGCAACAGCGAGTTTGGCACACGCTCACACTTTCGCCTGTCTCCTTCTCACATGCTCCCAGAGATGCTGGGACTGCATCCTGCATCCTTCTGCTTTTCCAGACCTGAGACTTCGCACACTGCTGTATCCCTTGGGAAGTCTCAGTGAGGTCGAGACAGCCCCAGACAAGTAAACAGGGGCTGCTCAACCCCAATGTTGAGGAAGCAGAAGGTAACGGGTGGGGGAGAGGCGGNGAAGGCAGTGCAAAGCTATTTTCGGCACTACCCAGGCTAGCCGGACAGCCCCCACCTCGGGCAGCTCCGCTTGGTAATACCCAGGATGCTGCAGAGACACGGATGCTCCTGAAGTCCCCCGAAACGATCCTAGCCAAAGCTGCCGGCGGAAAGCACGGGGAGCTGGCCAAGGTGCTGCCGCAAGAGATCGTCTGTCCCTTTCGGCCTCTCCACAGTCCGAATTACCGCCGCCCGCCCCGCGCTGTCCCCAGAGCCGTCTCCCCGCGGAGCCTCCGCTCCGCACGGCCGCCCAACTTCCCGGGAAGCGGCCGGGGAGCGGCGGCCCCGGGCAGCGCCGAGCGCCTGCAGGGCTCGGCTCCGGGCAAACTTCTCTGCCTACGGGGAACGGAGGGATCCGGGGGGAGGACTGCCGGGGAGAGCGGGGGCAAATGCAGGAAACCACAGCAGCAAGGCAGGCAGGAGGTGGCCGGAGGGGCCGGGAAAGTTCTTCCGCACTTACTGCTGCTCCTGCCGAGGGATCAGTGCTCGGGTCTGGGGGAGCGCGGGCGCCGGCTCCGGCTCGCATCCTTACTCACCTCGGTGCTGTCGGCAGCGTTCTCCGCCATTTTCCTCCTTAGGAGCAGGCAGCGGGAGGAGTGTTTCATTCCCATAAGAGCTAGCCAAGGGGTTGGGGCTTCGGGGCTGGTGTTTTGGTTTGTGTTTTCAAAGATCTCCAAACACTGGTGTGCGCCAAAGGACAGGGAGATAAAAAAAAAAAAATATGGAAAACAGCAATAAATCAGTCAGCTTTGTCCTTTCTGCGTCGTCCACAGGAATGTTTGTCTCCTCTTAGCATCGGGAGCTCCTCAGGCACTTTCAAGTCCTCCTCTTTCTCCCCTCTCCTCCACCTCCAGCGAGTTCTTGGGGTGGGCAGGGAGAGGCGGCACACTCTTCAGGTTAAACTAAAAGGCTGTCGGGCTATGAGTCCTCCCCTTCAGAGAAAGCAGTCAGGCTAAACAGGAGAGAAGCACCAGCTAAACTGAACTTGGGCGTGCAGTGACCAGCTGGGCATCTTTGTGTCCTGTGGCTACTCTTCCAGAGGCAGAGGGAGCCAGAGACAAAGCAACAGGACAAGGAAATCATAGCCCTTTATTTTCCTTCTTTGGGCTTCTTTCTTTCTCTCTACGTCCCAGGACACTTCCTTTAAAGACGGTCACAGAATTTGCCACCCTCTTTCTATGAATGTCTTCTGAAATAGAAATCCCTTCTCCTCCTCCTCCCTCCCTCCTCCCCCCTCTCCCCTTCCCTCTCCTCTTCCCTTCCCTCTCTTCTCTCCTTCCCTCTCCCTACCCCTTCTGCTCTTGGGCAGAGCTTGGTGCCCCTCACTGGGAATTGCATTCACGTGTCTTTCGTAGGAAAAAAAAAATACATAATTTCAAGCTCCCCCCACCCGTCGCCTACACCCTCTCACACACAAGCACGCATTCACACGTACACACACACACACGTTGTCTCCCTCTCACACAGACATGCACAATTTTTTTTCTCTTCCCCATCCCTCCTCTTCTTTTGAATCAGCAACACTTTTCTTTGCAAGGACTCTCGGCAAGGCTCTTAGAGAGCAACCGAAGAAGTCAGCTCCAGCTTCTTTCCTCCGAGTTAAGTAGCAAACCTGCTTTCTTAATATATCTTCTCGTGTGTGTGCTCCCAGCTCCGGTTTTACTTGAGTTTTTCAGGAGGATCCACACTCCGTCAGATAGCCGTGAACTGTAGGAATATAGCCCCGATCCGGCTGCAGTTCCTGCTGAAAAGGGGGGAGGAGGAGCTGGGGGGAGGAGAGGAGAAGAGGCGGAGGGAGAGGTCTTGCTGGGTAGGGAAGGGAAGAGGCTAAAGGTGATTTGAACTTGTTTTTAGCCTTTTCCTAATGACATCTTCCTCTGTAGGAGTGCATCGCCACCTTCCCCACATGTTTATTTTGCTTTCACTCCTCCGGGCACTTTCTAGTTCTGAGTTGTCAGCTGGGAGGATTGGGTTTACCTCACTCGTGTTGCTGTGGGTAAGGGCGGGAGAGGGGGCGTATTACATAATTAATCCTTCCAACTTCACTTTCCGCAGCTCCATCTCCAGCCCACTGTTCTCACGTTTCTGTTTTGTTTTTATACGGAGGAGGTGAGAAAATAATGCTGGTGTGTGGGTGTGTGTTGCTCGAAGGATTTCAAGGACCAGAACAGGATTGCTGCTCTATGAACAGTTTGAAATTATTTCCTCTGGGGATGCCAGTGGAGACCTGAAGAAGAGGTTTGAAAGATTACTTTTGATGCATATTTTAAGGACATAGCCAGCTCAGATGCATCATTTTGGTAGATTTGGTAGATTTGGGGTTCTGAATTTTTGTCCCTTGCAGCCTGTTTTAACATCTTTCAATTAGAGTTTATCCTTAGCTGACCTCTGCAATACTGACATACCATGAAGTACTGCCAAAAAACAAGAGGTCCCTGGGCACATAGGAGGCAGAAATATTCCTGGGGGTGGGGGAATGGAAATAGAGAATGTGAATTAGAGAGTAGAGAGCAAAATTATTCTCCTGCCCCATGGTGATGAGGAGGTGGGGCCAAGAAAATTAAATAAGCAAACTTTTTACTTGGATGACCCTCACAAATTCTTGCTCAGAAGCAGATCGGTAGGTATACAGTAGATTTCAGGAATCTGTAGTAAGTCACACAGAAGTAAGAAACCTAGGGAAGCAGAAGGTGTGTGGTATGCTGAAATGTCAAGTGGCAATGAGAGAATGCCATATAGGGCACAATGACACCATATGAAGCAGTTTCAGAATATGAGAATATGTTTTAGACCCACATTCCGTACAGACCGAGACTGGACCTCTGTGAGACACTTTGCAGAGCCATTTGATCACAGTCTCTCACAGGCTTCTGATCTCCCCCTATTCCTTTCATCTCACATTTATTTTGACACCTCAAGTTCTTTCATTAGCTCCACATCACTGCTAATTTTTTTCAGTAATCATCCACACCTTCTTTGTTTATATAGAAGAATTTAATTTCACACCTTCTAGGCATGAGGCTTAAGTAATGACAGAGGTGGAAGCAGGTCATCTCCCCTTTTCTTTGTGACATTCATAGAGCTTTTGAAGGTCTTAAAACCCTTCAAATATGAAAACCTCTACAGTCATTGCCACGTATTCCAAAGCTACTCTCATAATCTTGGGCTATGGACCTCTTTCTCACCAAGTACTTCAATTTCTAGGCGAAGGGGTAAGGGGAAAAAATAATCTGCGGATAAAAATTTATTGTCTCTGCAATCTTTGTCACAATGTTTTTTTCTGATATGGCATGAATATCTGGTGGTTAGTGAGTGCATGAAGTTTTAGTCAGCATGCATTTGGACTAACCTGCATAGTTTTTGTGTGTCTTTTCTATTTTCAGGTGATACACACAGCTAAACTTACCCTAATTAAACATTTTTAAATAAACCAGTGTTCTATATAGAGAAAAAGAATTAGATTTTGCAAAACTACTCCAGAACATATTTTCCAGTTTTCTCTGACAGCTGGGTTTGTATTTCTGGTACAGCTCAATCACTCTTTAGTCAGCTAAATGAGGCATCAGATTTTCAAAAGCACTCGGCAACTAGCAAAGTTGGCAGGCGGAGATTTAATATATCCTTCCCTCCTATGCTTCAGATACTGCATGACTTACCCTGGCACCTGTTCTTGTCCTCCTCCACCTCTTTGTCAACACAGATGATACCTGACTGCTCATCCTTGAACGTGGTGCTGATGTTTTACAGATACTGGGAAAGCCTTCCAGTCTCTTGGTTTCCAGCATAAGGATGAATGTTTTGGTCCTGAACTCCTTTGGAAATCTGCCAGATGGTTGGTGTCTTCACTCCATTTATGTTCTGTATGTGATTGAGGAAACTGCTTTGAAAACACACACACTGTTTGCTCTAATCTGCTTTATTCCAAAAGGAAAATGATTGGTCCTACAGGAATCTTTTTTTTTCAGTAGTGTAAAAGTTACTTCTTATAATATTTTTAAAAGACTCAAAGCAGTTTGTTTAGACACACAGATGTCTGTGAGCAGAGAGAGATACTTGGCCAGCCCTTCAGTTTCAATATGAAGCTTAGTGGAAGTTCCCATTGGTACTGAAATTGACAGCAACACTGAACTTGACAATTGTGAGCTTTCATATGGCTTAGGGGACAAATTCTACTCCCATCATGTGAACAAAAATCCTACTGACACCACCCATTACATAAGGGTGATAGCTGGTTAATGAAACTGTCTTGGGAACATATTTCTGAACCCCTGTTTTGTTAGAGCTTGAGAAAAAGAGAACTGTCATGAAGAAAATGTCATGGTAGTAGAAGTGCATTTGCAGCAAAGCATCTCTTGAGTTTAAATATATCATGTGTAAGTACATGTGAAGGTCACCAAGTATTAGGAATTGAGTAGAGTGGTGCTAAAGAGAAAGTGGAAAGAGAAACATTTATTACTTCAGTTTTCCAATAATAGCAGCTGTGGTTGAGGCTGCTGTGCTACTTGCTGAGTGTGGCAATAGCACTGGGCTGGCCCTCAGAAGATTCAGACTTACTGCCAGCTTTGTCATTGGCTTGGATGAAATCCAGATGCCTGCACCTGAGATGGGGTAATCCTGTACATCAGTGCAGACTGAGAAATTGCACAGCAGTCCTGCTGGAAAGCATCTGGGGGTTGTGGGGTGGAGGTGTAGCTGGGTTGGATGTGACTCATCACACTCTCTCACTGCATGGAAGGCAAACTGCATAATTTATCTACATTCAGTGGAAAGTGGCCAGTGGAGTGAGGGAAGTATGGCTCTCTCTAACTTGGAACTGGTGAGACTACATCCTTGATTCTGTGTCCAGAGTGGGTCCTCTGGTTCAGGAAGGAGGCTGATACACTGGAGATAGCTCATTGAAAGATTACTGCAGCAGCCTCTTAGGACACTAAGCTCCGAGGAAAACTGGGAGCATCCAGTAGTGGCTTATGACTAGCTTTAAGGATTGTAACTAAGAAAAGCCAAACTCCTCTTGGTACAGTCAGATCATTTGAAAAAGGGCAACAGCTGCACGTTGAGGCTTTGGAAGTTCAGATTCAGTATTAGCCAGCTCTTGGACTATAAATCCACTTCCTAGTTGGATGGCAAAAATATTGTAGCAAAAATCTATTCATATTCCAATATCCCCACCAAATTTTATTTGTTATCTAATCAATTTTATTCTTTATCTGATTTGTTATCGGAAGGATCCTTCTGTAGCATCACTTTGCACTATTCTTTATTGCTCAGGAAGTCACAGTGACTTTCTTTGCCTCAAAAGATACCTTTGGCAATCTTTCCAGTCTCTTTATGCACTTCTGTCCCTACTATGTCTCTCAAGGTTGCCAGTACTTCAAATATTACTCTTATTCCTGAAACTCACCCATGTTAATTCTGAAGAATTTGAAGTGAATTCTGATTCACACAGTGGATTTTAAGATCTTATTTTATTTATGCTGTTTCTTCATGGCCCTAATTTTTCCTCATTAACTTCCCTCCCCTACCCCCGTCATCTTCTTATCCTTCTTCACGAACACCACATATTCCAACCTTTTCCTGGGAATTATTGGAGTTTTCAACCATTGATGCTAGGTTTGAGTGAGGAAGTCTGTCAGAAGTTAAGATGATCTGAGATACCCACTGCTGCAGGCCAAGAATGTATGTCCAGGGCTCAGATAATTCAGTGTTTAGTTACAGACACCTTCTCATGAACGAGTCCTTAGCCATTCTTACAGATAATGGAACACCACAGAACTATCTCTGCAAGGAGCCATCACCTGAATTTCTAAGATTGTAGACTTAATTTTATTTAACAACAAAAGCTCCATTTTGCAGTTGCAAATCTAAAAACTTAATCTAATTTAAATTTAACCAAAATGTTTCTTCCATTATTTTTCCACTGTGAATGCTAAACTCTGGACAAGTTGTAACTGGGTCAGTTTGAAGAAGTCCTATCCTGACAACTTCTATAAAGGCCACCAAAGTGGGTCTCCAGTCCTCTGTGGATTAGAGGAGTTAAGCAGGCTATTGAGAATTGTGATTAATACAATGGCAGAGATAAATGGGCATAGAATCATGACATGTTTGTTACACACTGACCTTGTTCAGTTTCTGCCTAAACTTTTGAGCATTTACAAACCAAGCCCTCAGGACAGACAGCAAAATACTTCTGAAGTTTGGTGTCAAAATTATCTTAAAGTTATGAGGGGCATAAAAATTTTGTTATGCAAAACCTTTTCCTTGGTAAGAAAAACATGGGTATACTGGAGTGAGTTCACTGGAAGGGCCACAACGATTAGCCAATAACTGAGGACTCTCCCATAGGCTCAGAATGCTTGATGTGGGAGGGGGTGAAAAAGATGAAGCCAGACTCTTCTCAGCAAAAGGAGAAGAGCAAATGAGCACAAATTGAAATAAAGGACATGGAAACATTAAAAAAATAAAAATTACTGTGAAGGTGTTCAAAGATATTTTGTAGTTTCCTTCCTTAAATGTATTAAAAACCAGGGTACAAATGGCCTCAGCTGTAGCTGATGGTCCTTTGAGTGGGGGCTGGATGAGAAGATTCCCTCATGTCTTTCCTAATTTCAGTGATCATGTGATTTTATATAATTATAGAATGTCTATGAAAATCACTTATATGGCTCTGTCCAACCTGGCAAATGGGCATCTGTCTTCTTGCTTTCTCTTCTGTATTATTCCTGAAGCCTTGAAAAGAAAAGATGACATATTTATAGTCTCATACTATGGTGATTTGATATGTGGAGCCAATATTTTCACAGAAAAAATAAGCTGAGAGAAGTGGCAGGCTGTTGCTTGTATTCTGTTCTAGAGTTCTCACAGGAGAGAGAAGCTGTGTAATGTTGTTTGAAGAGCTAAACCTCATTATAATGCCATTCCCCATAAGCCATCAATGGGTGCAGAGTACTGTACCTAGGCACACAGCTTATCAGAAAGAAAGTGAAATAATACTCTCAGAATCATGAACTCATCCTCACTGAAAAGAAGTGCAAATCACTGGATTCCATCCTATCTTGTCACTTCTCTCATGTGATAGCTTGAAGAAACTTTCCTTTCTGAGAAAAACTCTATCTTCTGCCTTATACTGTTTGCTGGAATCTGAGATTGAATTTCTACACTTAGAGACCCATTCCTTTTCCACGTGCTCTGCTTTTCTCTCCTCATGCATTACAGCACGATTAGCAAGTCTGAGGTGAAGACCAAATATGTAAAAATGTCACTATTCATTCAAACAAGAGCTTGTGTTGCTTTTTAAGTATCAAATCTTAGTTGTTTCTTTGCTTCTTAGGGTACACTCTGTACTTAAACTTTTGAATTGCTGTGTCACATGAGGTTAGGGGAATTTAACTAAATCACACATGAAGCTGCAATAATTGAAATTACACCTCTCTTTTATTTCTTTGCCCAATAGCAGGCATTCTGTCATCTTTGTCACTTTCTGTTTTTCAGAAAATGGATGAGGCATTTATTTGCCTCCTTCAGTGATACACGTAATGCTTTGGGAGCGCTCCTGTGAAGCATTTTAACTGGGAGATCTATGAAAATAACTTAGATGGCTCTGTCAGGTCTGGCAAATAGCTGTCTGTCTTCTTGCTTTCTCCTCCATAGCTGTCTTATACAGTAAGTTATTCTGCTACATTCCTCACATTTTCTTGTTGTGAACAGTTTTTTTCATGTTCAGCTGTCACTGTCGACAAGCAACCAACGGTAACTATGATAGTGGGCTGGCATTTTTTTTCTCTCCAGTTTGGTATTTTCCTTCCTCTTCCATTAAGGAAAATTGCCAAATGCTGCTGCCTCCCACTAAAACGTGAAAAATAAGAAAGTGTGATCAGTACTGTGTATTTCATGAGCTGAGAACAATGTAGCTCATTTTCCAGAACTGTCTATAACTTAGCAAAAGTGAGGTCATACCTCCTCAGAATGTTGCTTGATGATGTTCCCCAATAAATTAAATATCATCAGGCTTTGGCCAGGTTACAGCATGGAGTCAGCACTCTGGGGTGCCTAGGATGATGATATTTTTGGCTGCAAGCAGAGCACAGCCTCCTGGATTATTGATCTGGTAGTAGACCTTGGCACCTGATGTGGCTGTGGACTTGGGCAGAATCTGGAGACTCTGCTAATTAATCTGTGATCAGTGCCAGGGAGAAGATCAACTTATTTATATTAAACTCTCCATAATGCAGGTATAATTGTGTGACCTAGGTGCTAATGGTGTCCCTCTTCTCTCTTTCTTCAAACAACATAAAAAAGAAGGTGGTATAAAAAAAAGAGCCAATATTGAGAATAGGTGAACTTCATATGTGGTGTGTTTGTATTTCCTTTCAGGAAAAAAAATTCTTAAGCAGTATATAATGGTTTTACTTGTGGTATTCAGAAACCTGCTTGATATAATAAAGATCCTCTGAAAATACAGATGTATTTGGCATAATTTATTAAGAGAATTTATTAGAGAATTTAAGTCTATGAAATAGAGTTCACAGTTTGGGTGGGAGTGAAAGCTTCTGAGAAATAAAGGGGAGCCAGAACATAGCTAGTACTTCTAAAAACAAGGTAAAAGAAAGGAGTTCTCTTGCTTAAGGAAAGAGTTTCTTACACCAGTTATTTTTGTTACAAATGTGGCCTAGAGAAGCCCATCAAGCTTCAAATCCCATTGTTCCAGGTATTGCCCTTCAGATCCTGCTTTGATTGTTTGCCACTAAATAGATGAGAGCAAAGCATTATTTCGCTGATTCTTGCCTTACAGTTTTGCCACAGAGCTCAAGTGAATTACATGAAACATAAAACAAATTCCAGGAGGGCTGGGCCAGAGCCAGTTTTCAGGTCTATTTCAGTAGCTGACAGGATCTTTCTGTCCATAAACTTAAGAACTGTCATTCTGGAAAAAAACTTGAAAGAATTTCAAGATGCTCCATCAAAACAGCACATAATTAAAAATTGAGGATTTAGAAAGAAGAAATTGTGCAGAATCAGAACTCTTCTTGTGACTAAGCTAATTTGTGTGATCCATTCCTTTTCATTGGGAACGCTACCTACTTCAGTGTGGAAACAACACTAATAGAATTGATGGGTTTAACAAGAAGGGTACACCACTGCAACTCCAAATGAAAATCTGCTAATCTTTACTGCAGTGTTGGACCCTGCAAGAGGTTTGAAAAATATGACAGAAAAAATACAAGAAAGTGGCACATTCCCTCCCTTCCACCTAGTATGTTCTAGAAATACATAAAAATTATGATTTATAGCTAGTAAATCCATGTATGTACAGCTTATAAAGAATTACCAGCTTGGTGAAGAGGAAAAGGGAAACCACAGAAGATTTAAATAATAGGCAAATGTAAGGCATGATTTCAAATGGCATATGAAAGGTCATGTTCATTTTCTAAGATTATGAGCTCAGGAGGAACTCGAGCTGTTCTGTCATTTGATGCCAGGATAAATTTAAAAAGTGAACACCAACAACTTTAACCTACAATGAATCCTTGAATGATTCCTGCAAATTATGGTCTAATAGGAGCATAAACCTTGAAGAACATTTTTAATGGGAAAGCATATTGAAGTTTCTAACACCTATGTTAGAAATACACATGTGGTTAGAAGCATTAGATTTTCATCTTGTCTCTATCCCAAAATACTAGATGATTTTATCTTCAAGTTTTGTGATCTATTATATTAATATTCAAGTTAAACTATAATATTACCCTGCATTTTGGGGTGTGGATGATTAGCTGGCAGTACATGTCTTATGTTGTACATGTTTAGAGACAATATTGAAGTCTCCCTAAGTGCAAAGTATTATTTAAAGCACTCCTTAAATGTGACACAAGAATGAGAGAGACCTAGATTATTATTTCAGGTAGACTGGGACATTGTCAGATATTTAAATAATATTTGTAATATTATTGTATCATATTACAATGATATTTGTAGTATCATTGAAAACACACATAGACTTCAAATTTATATTATATGAATAATTTCATGAATTGCAAACCAAAATGTTTTGTTACCCTGAACAGTCTTAATTTACAGTAACAAAGAACAAGAAGTCTTCAAACTGTGGTTTGCAAAAGGAAGAGAGCAAAAGAGAATGAAGATATGGTTGAGAGCATTGTCTAATACAGTAGTCTAATCATGGTTACTCCATAGGGATGAATGTATTTCATATATTTTTATATTCGATATTTTAAAAATTATTTTGTCTCTCTGAATGATTATATTGCCTCTCTGCTACATTTAATAGCTGTTTTAGCTTCAGTACAAATATAGCAGTGAAAGACCCAAAAATTCTCATGTCTGAGAACACCCCAAGAGAAAAGCAATCATTAATTCCCCTTGTGGCAAGAATTTTGGATTTTAAGTTTTAATTGTTTTATAAGATTGAACTTTGCATTTGACCTATAATTTTTAACTGTTGCAGAAGCCTTTGAAAACTATAATTGTACTAATCAGGATATTCCAACACGGCTTGTACTGTGCTCTCAAGTCTGGTCATGCTGACCTCTGAGCCATCAGGTCCATGTGTACTCACAGGAATTTAAAATATGATTGTTAAAGACTAACAGTTCTGTACATGTAGTGATGATGATTAGTATAACAGAAGTACTGACTGTTGCCAAGAAGTGTGTTGCTGATGGATGAATTTAAAGAAAAATCTGGTTTTCTAGTTTAAAACTGGAGCTTCTCTCCCCGATCTCTCAGTTTTCTAAACGTTGCCATTCCAGCAATTCCCTAACTGGTATATAATATCCAGATATACTCACTTGTGACGAGTTGCAGTCACAGTGTAGCTGTGTATCCTGGCTGTGCCAATGCGCATACTCAGCACAATCACTGGTTCCCCGGGTGGCCGAGGAACTCTCCAGACTGATTGTCCTGGGGTGACATTATGATATGAAATATGTATCCCATTTCATCTGCTCTGGAGGTTGGATCTGGTGCCTTTAAACTGAGCCCGCGAGAGGGAAGAAAAACCGAGAGACTTTTGTTTTTTAAAAACAAAGTTCATGTTCAAGGACAGACAGGCTGCTGGGGATTACTTGGTGGCACTGGGGAGTGGAGTGCACTCGCTTTCCAGCCTGCTCTTGACTCTTTTCTCAAAATTTTTCCCAAATTTGGCCAAACTGGCACACTGATCCTGCTGGCTGAGACACTTCATTTGAGAGAATGGACTGACATGATGTGCAGGGGCCAACCAAACTCCTAGTTGCCTTCACAACAAAGTGACCAACCATTGCAGAAGCTCTCCATGAGAGCATTCCAGCTGGTGCTGGAGGTTTCCTCAGGCACTTCCTGCTGTTTATGAGCTAATTGACAGGCACTATTGTCTCAGAAATGCTCCCAGGTAACTGATGCTGCAGAATTGGCCAAACTATACATAGATACTTGTAACTACTCTTACGACTGTCCTTGCATTTTCAGAAATGGTCAAACATAACACTTGAGACATCTAGACTAGGTTTGCACATAAGACTGTTTGCCAGCTGTTTTATAAGAATTCAGCAGAGCAGCACTTCAGTGAGTCTCACTTGCTTCAGCTGAAGAGGCTTTTGCAAAGACACTTGCAACAGAGACTTACGGGGTCACCAGTTGACCAATCTGTTTGAGAGATTTGATTTCCTATGTGAATGTTATCCTACACAAAAAATAGAAAGAAATATTTTTTTTTACAAACAGTGTATCTTATGAGTGTCTGTGCACCCGCTCTCACGTACATCACCTCCAGTGGAACGCTTAGAGAGGGGAATTGACAGAGGAGGGAATGTGGGGTGCTGAAACCCCATGAGGAGCTGGCACTTTGTCTCAAAAGCAAACTTTCTTATGGAGAGATAAATCCCTACTGAGCTGACATGACTAGAATAATTAGACTTGTGTTGGAGGCCCAGAGTTTGGCCTTTGATATACTGCTGTGGGGTTGTTAGGGATGTAACTTTGATTAGTTAAATTGTAATTAGACAGGTATTAGGAAAGCACATGTAAGTGGCAGAAAAAGCAGAATGTAACTATTAATATTTGCCTGGCAACCTGCTACATTGATCAGCATATAATACCTCAGAGAAGCCCATCAATAATAAAGTTAAAAATCCAGAATTTGCTCATCCACCTCTGTCTGAAGGGGGGAATTTTATTGTCTGGAATGCCTGAATCTGGATCCACCTTCAGAGACACCTGGGATCAAGCTCACATGGCCAGAACCTACTCTTAACAGCCTTACTCCTCCAGAACACTGACAGTCAGCTGCTGTTCTTGTAAGGAAAGGGGAAATAGAAATAACCATGGCTCTGTAATGTTGTAGTGTTTTATGCACCAATAACTACTCTTTCACAAAGGCAATAAGTACCCTTACGCCTTCATGTGGATCCAGTTATTGCATAATAATTTAAGAATGCTTTAGTCTGTCCTGACCTAAAGTGCAGCAAAATCCCATGTGCTCTGTTCTGGAGAAAATGACAAGTTGGGCTTTTCTGTTTTGTTTTTGCAAGAGGTGCAGATGTCTTGGAGCAGCTCTGTACGGACTTTTTAGGGAAGGTCTGTTTTCCAGAAAGACAAGAAATTACTTCCATTGAGACCCCTACTTCAACATCACAAGGATCAGTTTGAGAGTTCATGTCAGAATGGAACAGTGGCACAAGAAGTTATTAGAGGAACACAGTTTTAATCCCAGATCACAGAACTAGAAATTTGCTGAAGGTGGTAGTTATAGAAATAATTGTTCTCTAATGAGCATTTATGTGTACCAGCTTACGAAATTATTTGGTGGGTTTGAGATGCAGCTCAAGATGGCAATTTTTTCAACAGCAAGATCTATTGCCCACTGTTGCTTTTTTGTCTTTGCAAACCCACTTGTCTGTGTGGTGCAAGTTGGTCCAGACCAGGGAACTGATTAAATTTACAAACCAAATTTATTTTTCTTTTAGGGAGTGCGATATTGTTCTTTTGGAGGGTTTACTTTTATTCCATTTCATTTACAAAACTAATTCATTGTAAAGCTGGAAAAAAGAGCTGAACAAGTACAATGTTGGGGGCTGTTGGAAGGTAAGTCCAAAGAGAAAGGGACAGAAATTTTGCCTTTAGTGCTAAAAAAAATATGATTAAAGACACAGCCTCAACCTGTGTTTATGGTGGAGGTAGTGATTCATTAATACCTGTATCAGCAATTTTGGTATCACAGACAAATAGGCCACTCCAATCTGTGGTCTGACTGCAGTTGCTGCTCTCAGGGTTTCATACCAGCTGGGATAATGGCCTGCTCCAGGAGAGGATGTCCATATCATAGGAGTCATTTGTGGAGAAGGGCCTTTGATGGATTTCTGGCTCTCCCTGCCAGAGAGGCCAGAGGCTGAATACCCACTCTACTCGACTAAGGCTTTGGTGGTTCTAGCTCTAATGGCACTGCTAGGCTGCACTGACTCTCACAAGCAACACTTGTTTTACTTACTACTACTCCTTTATTACTGATTGTAATCACTTACTGGACTGCAACTTGCAATATCTTGAGGGCACGATCCAGAGATGTAATGATCTCTTGATCTCTTGATCAAGATCATGTAATGATTCCAGCTGAAAGGGGCCTGAGCTGGCGTGCTGGGCATGGCTGGGCACAGCCTGAAGGGGAGTGTGGCATGATGCTGGCATGTCAGGCATAGCAGTTCTGGGGGGCTGGGGCACCACACCGTGCCCTGAAGACAAGGCAGTCTCAAGGGGGACTTGCCCAATGCCAAGGGCCAAGGGCAGCTTCCCCTGCCATGAATTGATCAGAAACAGAGCAGCCCTGAGGGAGGCAGACCTCCTTGCTAGAGCCTGGAGGTTGGGCAGCCTGGAGAGCCCTGGAGGACAACGGGGCTCTCTGATGGGACTCAGGGCAGGGCATCCTGAACTGAAGCAGTACACCCCTCCAGCCTACCAGACCCCAGAAGCAGGGCAGCTAGGAGGAGAATGGAACCACAGTGGGACTAGAGCACTATGCTGGCCCCAAATGCTCAGCCTCGAGGGGAGAGGGGCACCACAGCAGAGCACTGGGTCTCAGAGACAAGGTCCCCTGTGGGGCAGCAGGGCACCCTGCCAAGCTTCCATGGCCAGGAGGCACTCTGACCTGGAGGGGAGCAGGGCATCGCTTCCTGGTCCCACGGGTGGGAGCCGATCTCATAGCTGGAGCTGAGCTTGTTCAGAATTACATGAAGGGTAGTTTAGGAGGATGACAGAGCAAAACTCGTCTCAGTTAGGGTGGATGATACAACAAGGGCCAAGGGGCTGCAAACTGCTTGGGAATTCCCAAAACCTTGGGGAAGGCTGTTTTTATCTTAGAGGAAATGAAAGCATTCATTGAGTGGGGCAGCACTAGAAGATGTCTCTGAGAGAGCCTGGGTAACCTCCATGTCTGAGCACTTTCAAGATTCACCTCACAGAGGGCTGGCAACAGTCCCACTCCAATAATGAAATTTGGATGGAGACCTCTGAGGTTCATTCCATCCACTGCATTTCTGGTTCTATAATTCCTGAATCATTAGCTGCTAAGTGCTTCTTTATATCACTGATTCTTCTTGTTATATAACATTTATTATTAGTAGCTTTGAGCTTAACATTTTCTTACTTTGCATCACAAATTCTTGACAGATGAATACTAGTCTATTGAGCTTAGTGTGGCATGAAAAATCATATTTGGTAGGGAGGGGTGTAGACAAATTGTGTTTATGAGACAGAAATAAACAGAAAAACAAGGGGAAATAATTTTTAAGCATGCATGTGAGTGAATTTCTAAATATCTTTGAGGATTAAGAAGATCTAGGCTACAAAATAACCATTATTTACACATTTTAACATCAGGATCTAGTGATATTTAATTTATGTGCCTAAGCTTTCTTCCTGGCTTGACTGCTCTTAACCAAGGTTTATAAAACAGTTTAAGGGTTATGGACTTTATATTATCTTACCCTATTATGAATTTAATAGGTTTGTAAGTGAGACATTAGTGGGCATCAGATTCCCTGACCACAAGACCAATTAAATAAATTACCTTGGTCTTATTGTCCTCATACAGTAAACTGAAGAGTGTAGATTAAAATAAAAGTATAGACAGTGTAATGAGACATATCTTTCAAACTGTTCTGGTCATCTAAGAAATTGTTATAGAATGGAGAGTAGCTGTTAAAATATGGCTGATAAAGCGAGATATTCCAATATGATTTTTCATTGTGTTTTATCTACTTCGGTTTCTTGACACAAAATGTTTTAAAATTTGTCTTTTTGTTGTAGAAGATTTCAGTTTCAAAAGTTTCTAAATGAAAAGAATAATCAGTTCCTAGGAGAGAATAAAAAATCTGCAATCTCGCTAATTTAGATTTAGGAGTTTTCTTTGCCAGGTCACAGTTTATATTCCATATTGACGTCTTAAAACTCGGGATTTGCATTTACTCAACTAGACACACTCTGTTGCTAATCTATGTTAAGTAATGCCAGTGTATATTTACCCCAAGAAATAATACCAGACCACTAAAACTGAATTCCCAGAAGTGATGACAAGTCAGTTTGCACCTTAACAAGAGAACATCACATTCCCAAAAGCAATGAAAAATTAACTCTGCTCATTGTGCCACATGCACTGCAAAGTAGAGCTGTGTCATGCCAAATCTTATTATTATATTATTTAATTGTATTACTATGAAATTTTTCTTGATTCAGTCCAAGCCAGTAGGATATGGTTTTCATTGCTAAATGTTGATGCAGGCCAATTTTCATTCCCTTCAGTCCTGCCCCTTCTCTTTAAGACCTGCTAGGTATTTTCTGCTTGGTGTCAGCCTCTGCTCCCTTCCTTTCTCCAAGCTGCCCTTTTTCCATGCAAAAACTCTATCACCTACTACTCTATCACCTGTTCCAAAGGTAAATGAATGTGGGTAGGCTGACCTTGAACAGAGACTGAAGATTAATTACTTCAAACAAAAATACACTTCAATTTACAGTCAATTTTAAATAAAAAAGAGACAAATGCAGAAATCCTAATTAAACATTAAGGGCCTGATTATCATCTCCTTTGAACTAAAGGTCCAAAGTACAGGCCAGACAAGACCAGAATGTTTCAAAGACAGCACTCCTGAGCAAATGATGTCATTGCAACTAATAAGAAATGGGGCTACAAAAGCCTTCCAGTAGAGGATGGTGAGAATGCTTACTCTCTTTCAGGGTTACACACTTTAATGCAGTATTTTAAACACTGAATACTGGTTACGTAAGGACTTTTGCTTCATAGGGGAGATGAGGGAATCTCTGGGTATCTAAAATTTTATACATCAGTATTTCTTTCTTGTTTTGAATTTTTCCTCTCTTTGACTTGTACACTGCTTAAAAGTCCCAAGAAATCTGTTTTATCTGTTTATAAAGTGTGATATTAGAATCTATGCTAGAGAATGCAGACTAATTGATGGTGTCTGACATAGTACATCTGTTTTGCTGATATGAAAGGGCTCAGTTCTGGGAAGGTCTTTTTTTTTCCCAGGAAATTTCAATAGGAGTATGTGTTTGAAGGGGAAAAAAAAGGTCTAAAAATAAACTTCAGACTTGTTTACTCCTGGAAAAAAATGTAGATACTTTTGTCCCTTCTCCTTTTTAATGGTTTTTCAGTCAAGCAAGGCATATTTATATCCTTCTTCACATATTCTTTCCCCATAAATTAATCCCTCCAAACAGACCCATGAGAATATTTTTTCTTTCTTTCTTTCTTTCTCTTTTCACTCATCCTTTATGGGATTATCTGTCTTTAAGGAAATGTCTAGAACTGCCCAGAGGACAATTCTGTCAGCTCCAGGGACAGATAGAGACTACTACTGTGTGTTATCGAAGTTCAGTACCACAGGCCTTTTTCACTGGCATATTCCTTTGAAAATTTGTCTCACCTCTAATTCTTCACTGAATTATTCCCAAATTTAATAGTGTTAAATTTTTATTTCTAAATATTTCCTAGCAATCACATATTGGCCTCTAAACTGAGGTTTTGTGAAACCTACTCCTTATCATCGTTCTAACAACTTTAATTCCTTTTAAAATCTTCTGGTTTTACCAATATCTCGCAGCACCTCATAAAGCAGATCTGCTTTTGAATTTGACCAAATCCATTAACCCCTTTCATACAAACATAATCAAGGATAATGAACAGTATAATCACAGTAATGAAAACAAAGTCACTCTGAGACTTCCTTAGTGATCCTTATCATGTTTTCTTTCAGAGCCTCTTGTGTTTCCTTCCCACACTATTACAGTGCTTCCTCTCTATATTTTAATCTCCATTTGAATGGAGATTTGCTTCTTAAATAAGAACAGTGCAGATAAGTCTATCTCAAAAGAAAAATACAGACATGGCAGAGAAAAATTCTAGAGTTTTAAGGGTTCTACATGCTACTGTTAATGACAAAGCATTGGCAACCAGTGCTAGTCCAGTGAGCTGGGAAGGTATACATTAAATTTCTCAATGTCTCTGCTTTCTTGGGAGTGAGATGTCATATCAGTTGTTGATCTTCCCAGGTCTTTGAAATTTGTAACTTGTACTCCTGACTTTATGATTTCAGCGGGGCAAGTTCAGCCAATACTTCCACTCTCTGTTAGGTGCTAAGGAGAGCTTTTTCTTCCCAAAGTTTAAATACCTGTGTTGCAGTGCACTTAAAAGGTTCTCACTGCTATCTCACATTAAACACATCGAATGCTCTAGGTTGGGACAAATTCCAATCTGCTCCCTTTTTTTCAAGTCAGAAATAATCACTTACTACTGGTGAGTGAGCAAACTTGAATTTTAAAGAAATTAATAGGCAGTTCTGCTCTAGAAATGGCTATTAGAAAATTGCTTTTTCACAGCATATTCTTTCTGAGGATGTTGCAGGAAAGAATGGGACTGTGATACTTAAAGCACAAATGTAAAATGAAAGGCACAAAGGAGACTATGAGATTCTCTGCTCCTGAGACCCTTCAAGGCCCTGTGTCAGAACCATTAGCGCCTTGGGCTATTTTAAACCCAAATAAACCCCAATATAGCTTCAGCATTATTGTAAATTTGCATATTTGACTACAAGATGAAATTTGAATTCTTAGTTCAGAAAGAAAAAGCAGGTTAACCCGAAAAAGCTGAGTTACTTCTTAAACTAAGCCATTATGCTAAATGACATCTGAGACAGAGCATTTTTTTCCTTGATAGCATCATGCTTCTGGGATCTGTGTGAGTATTGTGAATACAAACATGATTTGTGTATCACTGTCAGTGGGATGACTTCTACAGATGATGAATGAACACAAAGTTGCTGTTGCAGATGCAACTTTCTATGGTTTTTTTGAGTGTGTGTTTTGAGTGTGTATTGTTCCATAAAAGAAAGCACATGACTCCAAAGGAACAGCAATTTCTTAACACAGCAAATGAGCTAATCAAATTAGACACACACCCACTTTGACATACTCAAGTGAATCTCAGGAAATTTTCCAAGCACTCTGCTTGGTCCTACTGCAAATACATATTCCTTTGCTTTCAAAACCACTGTGAGTTCTGTTTCAAAAACAGAAGTGCAAGCTCAGTGCATCTTCAAAAACAGCAGCCTTTTCAAATGCATGTGCTCCTTTGGTTTAGAAAGTCTGATCTCAGAATATACTATCAGACAAAAATCTAAGCAGTTTTTTTACCTGGAGAGTTATTAGTAGCTGTTTGTGACTCCAAATGTGGAAATATTTACTAATGTGAATCAGAGAAACCTATTTTCTTTGAGAAAACAAAATCATCAAATAAAAATCACCTTTCTTGGGAAAATATGTTGGGATGGACTCTCTTTTTGACAAAAGGAAATTTTACATCCCTGAATATGTAACTCTTTTAATTGTTAAAGGAAAACAATTTCACAAAAGTGAAAGTCAGAAGTTAAATATTAAGATTCTGTCAGGAAAAAAATAGTTGAGATTATATAATCCAAATAATGTTTTGCTTTCAATGTCATCAGAAAATGCTTTTTTTTTTTTTTTCAGGTGCAACCAGGCAAATAAAGCATTGCTCATAAAAATTTGCCCATTGTGGGGGGGTTCAAACTAGATGGTCTTTAAGGTCCTTTACAACACAAACCATTCTATGATCCTGTGTTATTTTTCCCAGATTTACTCTTTGAATATTTCCCTAAAAATAAACAAAATTCCCTAAATTTCCCTAAAAATTAAATCATTCTTCATGAGTGCTATGTTCTGCTTATGAACATTTTAAAATGAGATGGGTTTTCTCATAACCTCATAAAAATCCATCAAAGCCAGTGAAGATCAGATTCTCTATAGAATGCTTAAACGACAATGCCACTATTCATGTGTCTCACTGTTTTCTGTTCAGGTTTCTCCTTTTCCCATCAAACCACCAGTTGCCTTTGGCAACTAATTCTGCATCTTCTGGATACAGAAAGAACAGTCACTTCATTTGAGTTGGTTTATCTGTGGCTGCTTAATATTTGATTTATTCAAAATGGAAAAACTGACTCATGTTCCAAAACAAAACAAAAAAAAAAATCTCCAAGATAGTTTTTCTTTTCCATTAGACCAGGCATGGTGATCCAAACCAATTTATTTCTATTCTGTAACTGTAGCTAATAATTATCTTTCTTACTAGAAGAATTCTCTTTCAGTGCAGGAAATTTGATAAACTACTTTATTCTTGTATAGCCAACATCTTTACAGCAGCTTCACTGGAGAATAAAATCAATTAAAATCCTTTCAAGTTTTGAGTTGAACTCCATTTCTTTACAAAATGCTGCTTAACCTATGCAATGAATGAGAAAGCTTTTCATCTACGAAATAGGAAAGTCACCATTTCTAAAGACAATAAAAATGACAAAAGGGTTTGATTTGCATGCTTTAGCAGTCATGTTT
The DNA here is from genome assembly GCA_013399225.1 of Rhipidura dahli. NCBI lineage: Eukaryota > Metazoa > Chordata > Aves > Passeriformes > Rhipiduridae > Rhipidura > Rhipidura dahli. The sequence continues at coordinate 172,698 of VXAC01008083.1, forward strand.
TAATGCACAATTGATTTAGGAAATTCACAAAGGCAATGTCTCTTCTTGTCTAATGAAAGGGCCGTGTTATACAAACCTAGAAAGATAACATCTTTATAAAAGAAAGTAGCTAAATGGTACAGAATGAATAAGATCATATGAATCAAGCTTTCCTTCCTCCATGTATTTCAGACACATTCAAAATGAGTTGTTTGATTTTCCTGGATTTAACTTATTCTACTCTGCAAAATGAGATGAAACAGTCTTCTTTACAGATCTCTCTAAGGTGTTCTCAAGTTTATTGATGTCACCCTGTTTATGCTGGTGTTGCAATTCTCACATGAAGTAGATTTGATCATTTGTAACTGTGGATCAGTAGCACTGTTAGATAGAAAAAAATGTGTTAAAATTTGTTGAACCTCTTTAAGAACTGCTTTAAGCTTTCTTTGGGAAGCTGGGAAAAGGCCGATAAAGTTCCATGTGCAGACTCCTGTTGAATCTGTGGAACAGACACAGTGGAGCCGAGGGTTTGCACAGGAGTAGTGACTAAGCTTAAATTTAACTCTTGATTCTTAATTAAGTTTTAAACAGTAATCATTCACAGGGTAAAGATGGATAAAAATCCATTTGTGTGTTCACAGAAATTGTCTTTCTTTACAAGAACATGATTATCTCAGCAGCAAACTTAGCACTCTCTACTCCCTCCCTAAGACGTGCTTAAGTGCAGCAGGAATCCTTGTGGTGACAGGACTAGACCTTTAGTAGTCATCAGAAAAGCCTTGCATGGAACAGGCTTGGAGAATGAATGGAGGCATTCTGGGAGAGCTCTGAGAGGATGGAAACAAAACACTTTTGCAGGAGGGAGGTAGGAAAGTCTGCACAGCTGCTTCCTTATTTACTATTGAGTGGTTTTCAGTCTCCAGAGCTGTCAGGCCAATACATGGCACAAATCCTAAATTGACTTAAAACAGCCAGCTGATTTTGATATAAGCATGCTTTTCTTTGACTTGCCAGGAGTTCTGAGAGTCTCTTAATTAAGAGGCACAGTTCATTTGTTATACAAAGACTCCCGTGGTTTTTTTTTACACCTGTTTTGTAAAGTGTCTCTCTCTAGGGAAAATCCAGCCAAAGCATTTTGTTTGAGTTCTACTATAACAGTTTCAGTATTGCCTTGCAACATGCTGCAAAGCAACTTTTAAAAAGACATATGGTTTTCTTTTCAACTCCACTCCATTCACTGCACTTAAAATAAACATGTTGGGGTAATTATTAGCTAATATTAGCTATAGATTTTATCTTGGCATTCAGCATTCCTACTTAGTTTGCTCATCTTTCCTTTTCTTCTATCATGCATCAAGTCTCATACTATGATATGCACATTTGATATAAGCATTAGGACAGGAAAGAAAATGAGGCTAAGGACCTAATTTTTTTCTTTTGATAGTTCTTCCAGTTTTGCTGGGAATGTGAAAGTCATCAAGAAGTGAGCAACTGTTTAACCAGGAACACTCTCTACTGTGAGAAACCTCCCATGTTATCTTCATTAGTAGAATCTCTTCCACATATTTGAGGGTTTTGTGGTTTTGTTATTATTTCTTTTTGCATATTCAATTCTGATGCTATTAGGAATTCTGAAGTCATTACCATTTAAAACTTACTTATGAGATGCCCCAAAATTTCTCTCCCAAGGATTATAAAATTTTGGATTAAGAATCAAGTATCTTCTGCTTTAAGGGCCCTCATCATTATCTAGGAACAAGAAGTTGCAGAAAGATGCTAACACTGATATCCAAAAGTAAAACCATCTAATCAAAGTGCTGTGAAAATGATCCTAGAAAACACACAATCTAAGTCTTTTATTGAGCACTTCTATTTGGAATTTCTTAGGTATTTTGTCTTATGCACTGATAAGTTAATGAAAAACTTCTGTAATCATGCATAACTAATCATCTTAAAAAGCTACAGCATGGCATATCTAACTTGTCTTTTGTAATACACCAGAATTTCCATGCCTATCTAAAGGGATGGACAGAATACCACTTATTAGGTCTCAATGCATTTGAATGAAGCTTTGTGGGCTGCCTTGAAAGTTCTGGAAAGTGTCTGAGCACATGCAGTCTTTGCAATTTCAGAGAATATCTTCATGCAAGGTCTGGAGGCAAACATCTCTTGTTATTGACAGAATTTAGGCTGGATTGATTTAGACCAAAGTCAGGTTTCACAAAAGAGAGCAGAGCAATGAAATACAAAAGGAAAGTACTTTTGCTTATCTCTTTGAACTGAAATTATGAGAGAGGCATGAGAGGCAGATAACTGTGACTGAACAAATGGTAAGATTTCAAATAAATGGCACACAAAAGATCCATGAAGTATTTCTACGATGTCTGACTAGAAATTGTATTTATTATGTCTAAACCTTTATTATTTGCTTCCCAAAGTTTTTTAGAAACAACTGAAATTGGATGACTGATGGTATTTGATGTGTACCGTGCTGGTGGACACTCCAGTAAGAAAGCAATCTCACAAAGGCAGAGCTAATGAATGTTTAGAGGATCCCCAACATCCTAAAAACATAATTCTGCAGGATATTTCTGCAAATACCCACCCCTCTCAGAGGGTGCAAGTGTTTGAGGGTACTTCTAGTCACCTGTATGTATGTCTCACAGATTTTTGTTGAGCCCATAAAAATACATGAAACATGCTAGAATAAAATAAATCTTGCTCCCTGTTCTTTTGGGTGCTCCCATTAGAATTTCTTGCTGTAAAATTAGATCAAGGAAAGCCACCCAGGTAGCCAGTACCAAGTGGAAGCTGCCTGGAGCTCCTCTGTTCCAGTGAAAGGTCTGTGTCCAAGGAATCTGTGTGGTACAACACAAGCCCAGAGGCCACGCTGTACGTGCAGCAGAGCATGAGCCTGGGCCTATTCAGGAACCTGTTGTGTGGATCACTAACTCCTCAATGCACAGGATTCTCACAGTTAGGATCATTGCAGTAAGCAAATAGATATTTTTATGAGACATGAATAAAAAAGATGTATTAAGTTATGTTTATGTGAGGTTATTGCCTACATAAATTCATGTCTCTTCAATTACAGATACATTTTAGATAGTTGAAATTGTCATAATCCCATTTTGCTTGCATTTTCCTCCAAGTTTGGACTTTTCATGATGCATCAATAAATATGTGTCCTTTCATTCTTAAAGTTACCTCTGTTTTATCTTCTGACTACTCAACCAAAGTTAAGCACCAGTCATTTCACAAGTAGCTATTCTTGGAAAAGAGAAATTTGTTCTTTTTTCAAAGGCTAAAGTTTTATCGGAGAGAGATTGTCTGATTAGAGATGTGTACTGGGTTCCCTTTAAAATGCTTTGACTGTGAAGAAATCATTAAAGCAACTGCAGATACAAGAGACTTTTTTTTACACTGTACAAAAACATGAGAATCAAAAGATGGTTCTTACTCCCCACAGGCCTGATGAGTAAGAAAAAATTTGAAAAGAGATGGGGAAAAGAAAGAGGATAAATCAAAAACTGAGCAAAGCAAAAATAAGGAATTCATTCAATAATTCCAGTCAACAGGCAGATGTCCTGACATTTCCAGGAAAGCAGGTTTTAATAATGGAATGCTAGTAACGGAATGGTTACTTGGAAAGACAAACATGGTAACTCTGAATCTCCACCCTCCCTCCTTTTCCCTGGCTTTGTATACTGAGCATGATGCCGTATGTATGGAACATCCCTTTGGTCATTGGGGTCAGCTGTCCTGGCGGTGTCCTCTCCCAACTACTCGCAGACCCCCAGGCTACTCATTGGCAGGGCTGTGTGAGAAACAGAAAAGGCCTTGATGTTGTGTAAGTGCTGCTCAGCAGGAACAGAAGTTTCATGTATTATTGACACTGTTTTGGTCACAGAGCCAAAGCATAGCACCACATAAGCTACTATGAAGAAAATTCACTGTGTCTCAGGCCAAACCAGCACAGCGTGCCAACAGGTACCTGTGTGTGCTTCCCATGGCCCTCACAGGGAACTGGACTGAAAAGGTGAAAGCCAACTTGTTCCCAGAAAAGGCTCTAGCAAGGCACTGTCCATCTTGGCCACGTGGCCTTCATTCACAGATGGAGTACTTTGCATGTACCTTAATGGACCCTGTGTAATTTCTCCAGTCTGCTAAGGTCCCTATGGAAGGCAGTTCTATCCACCATCATAATGCTCTATATAATCCTTGTCTACATTATCTACTTATGAAAGCAGAACTACTGCACAGAATTTAAAAAAACCCCAAAAACAACGCATCTAAATAAGAAACAAATAATTGCATTCACAAATTTAATTTATGTGTCTTTCATAGTGATTCTAGTACTCTTTGCCTACACACACTGATTTGAAACTGTATAAATAATTTAACTTTTCCCTCCAGAGAGTTGTAGATGCCTTTAAGTAGACAGCAGGATAGATCAAAGGTATTTGGGATGTTTCATCTGTTAAAGACAAATTGAGAAAGGAACGGTATAAGCCTTGCTTACATTAAAAAAAAAGAAATAAGCACACTAAAGATAGTGGTTAGTTGGCATAACATGTACCAGAGGAGGAAGAGGAGAAGGAGGAGGAGCAGCAGCAGAAGAAGACAACAATGACGATGATTGTCACCGATGATGACAATGATCACGATGATGACGATGAAGCAGAAGCAAACGAAGCAGAAGAAGGAGAAAAAGGAGCAGAAAAGTAGCAGAAGCAGCAGCAGAATAAGCAGGAGGGGAAGTAAAAGCAGAAGCAGAAGAAATAGAAGAAGTAGAAGCAGATGAAGGAGAACCAGATGCAGAAACAGAAGCAATGCATGCAGCAGCAGGTAAGAAGATGAAGAAGTGGAAGAAAAAGTAAAGGAAAAAAAATAAAAAATGAAAAAGAGTTGTGGGAATTACTTCAAGAGGTTGTTATATATTGGTTTTCATCTTCCCTTTACCAAACTAAATATCTCCTTTGTAGATCACATGCTCTAGGCCCTACACCATTTTAGCATCCCTCTGCTGGACCTTTTCCTAGTTTTTCCACATCATTCATTTATCATGAGTTCTTCAGCTCAAAACTGACTGAAGTTTCCCCATCATTTCCCTAATTAGATATATTTTAAGTTCTTATGAAAGCAAGCTAGGCAAGATCTTTGGGACCTTGCCTTCCAAGAGATGGATCTGGGTGCTGTACTTCATCCAAAGTAATATGAACATAGGAAGTGGTTTAGCTCTGACAGGGGGGTTCTAGTTCATAGCTCAAGACTGCATTTTCATAGGCTGATAGTAGCTAAAAATGCAAAGTGGTGCCTCGCAGGGCTGTCACAGTTTACCACAGACAGATCTACAGAGGAGGCTTCACTTTTAAGATGATTTTCTTGAAGCAATACATTCTCCAGCAGATAAAAGACTGTGATGGTAAAATAGATTTTTTGTGAAACAAGAGAATTCTCATTGGATTTTCTTGCCTTTGTAGCTTAACTGACCATCAAAATATGAGGTTTTTCATAATTTTCCCTTTCCTTGAAAAGCAGCATGTACAGGAAAGATGGACCCCGATGTTTATCAATGTTCGGAATTTTTGATGCTGCTGCATTTTGCAATCAAGCTGGACCTCTCCCCAGTTTTTACTGTTCCTATTAAATAAAAACCAATTTTTATCTACAACCTTTTTTTTTTTAAATATATTTTATCTACAGACTTCAGTCATAAACTTAGTGCTCTGAAATAATCCACACTGCAAAAGTACTCCCCTTTGACCTGTTTTATCCTAACACAAAATAATAGTTTATTACAACCACCGAGTTGTCACCTAATTAGACAAACAGGTGTCTGTAAGATAATGGTGAAATCTGTATCTTGGCTGATGCATGTTTGTGTTCAGAGCAATGATGGCACTGTCACAGATTAACACATGTGACATATTATGTGCTGTACAAAATAAGAGAAGGAGGTGGAGATGTGGATCTTGTACAAGGATTTTTGTGCTCACATGCTAAAAGAGAGTTCTTCTGTTCCCCACGCTGGTTTGTCTGTAAATTCTTCAGAACATGGGCTTTCTGTTACCTGGGGACAATGTGCATGAACATCATCTCAACTTCTCCAACAATAATTTAGATTAAATAAATAATTTAGAATAAATAAAAGTATAAACAAGTACCCTGATGTAAAATGTAGCTTGCTGAGGTAATGATGCACTGAGTATTTTGTACAGCATGTGCTACTCCCTCACAGATTACTCTAAAAAGTGCATGACAGACTGGAAGATAGTCCAAAGACACACCTGCTGGCAGAGGAGAGAGATTCCTTCCATACTTAGCAGTGTGAGGGAGAACCTGGGAAGTTAAGAGTGTGCATAGTCTTTCCGATCCACACTGAGGAGTGTTGGAAACGTCTCCGGTGGGATAGCAGAGTTTTGGTGTCAAGCTCTGCTTCACTTATTACATTTGCTACTGATGTGGAAAAGGGAGTTTAGAACTTTACATCAAAAATCCTTCAGGACATGGCTTGAAAAATCAAACAAGAGGACTTCACAGGTTAAAGAAAAGGATGTTACAGTAAAGAAAAAAAGCAGGAAGGGGAAAATGGGGAACACTACCCAACTTAGAGAATATCTAGCTAATCTTAACACCTCAAATTTTAATTAGAGTATGATTTATTGCATTCTATGTTATTTAATTATCTGAAAAATGTTGGGGCATTTTTTTCAATACCAGTAGTCCTTACAAATATTCCATGTACACAGAAACCAGGAAAACTGTATTACCAAGTCATACCTAAAAGATTTTGTGGACAGCAAATTGATTATATGCTCAAAATATGAGTGAAAGAATGTAACACCAAACAGCATTTTCCAAAGTAATGTTTCTTACACAATTATGGGCTTTTATTCTACAAAGTTCCTAAATATATGCTTGAATTCCAGGCCCAGTGTAGCTTTGACTAGAGTGGTATGTTAAGGTTTATCTGCAGGACTAAGTGCTTAGTTTGTTGAAGAAATAAGGAATCTTATGTGACTGAAACTAAACCACACTAAGCAAATAAATAAAAATAAATATTTCATAGTGAGTATAAGATCAGAACCCAGGCCACCACACAACCAGACAGACACACTTGATGAGTAAGCTGGCTTTATTCTTGTATGGTTTTGTAGAACACATAAGAGGGGATCTTTTGTAGACTACCTAAGAGAAAAATGAAGCTAGAAGCAACACTGATATCACGCAATACTGAGCTGTCCTAAAGCTGCTGGATGCCTCTTGGTTCCTGTTTCAAAGGAAAACCAAAATAAGAACCAAACAAGAAACCAAATACTGATGAAACCAACAAAACAAAAAGCACAGACACATTGATGCTCTCTTTGACAAAATTAATGCCACAATAACTTGAAGTTCAGAGATTCATTCTGCAATGCTGATACCACATTAACAGAGAAACAAATGATGTGATGTAATCTGGTTAATATGTGTTAAAGCAATCAGACTCATGACATGCTTGAAAGAAATATGAAAGATTTGACAACTGTGAGAAGGTGGGACATTGAAAAGATGCAAATTATCTGTCATCAAATATTAAATTTGGTTATCATCTTTTGAAAACCTCTGCATCACTCAAGAAAAATCCAGTGAATGTGAATTTTTGATTCTACAAAAAGGTAGTAGTCTAATGTTCTGCTTTTAATTAAAACATTAAGCTGGGCAGATATCCCCCAGTCATACATCAGTATGTCAAGATGTTTAATGTAACACTTCTTGGCAGTTGTTTGTCACAAATTATAATGATTAACAGCTCTTGCACTTTACTGCAGAAAAATAGGGGCAGGCACACATGTGTGTCAGTATTTTTCCAGTCACAGTAAATGTTCACAACAACACTGTTCTGTGAGAGGAAATTCCATAGGACATAGTGGCAAATTTGCATTTAAATGAATGCCTTCTATTTCTGCATTCTAAATAAAACGAACCATCTGCAGCTAGACAATATATCTAAAGTTAGCATGATCCAAAGAGCTCCAAGGTACAGGATAACAGTTCCCTTTAATAAAAACAAGCAGTAGACTAGGTTTGGTCAATAGTTAATATTGCTGATAGAAATGCAAAATCTGTTTGCCTATTTCTCTTTCTGGAATGGGAGAAGAGTTTGACTCTTGAGGAACTGCTAGAAGAAAAGTCCATGATTTTTATGAATATTCATTATTTGCAGATGTTCTACTAACAGCTAATACGATAAAATTTTTATAAGTACTCATTGTTTGGGCTAAGAGAGAGTTAAATTTCTTCACAATAGGTTGTGGTGCTATGCTTTGAATTTGTGACCAAAACAGTGTCAATACACAAAAGTTTTCATTATTGCTGAGTAGCAATTGCACAAGATTGAGGCTTTTTTTGTTTCTCATACGGCCCTGCCCATGAGTAGATTGGGGGTGTGGAAGAAGTTGGGAGAGGACAGAGCCAGGACAGCTGACCCCAATGACCAAAGGGATGTCCATACTAGATGGCATCATGCTAAGCAGTAAGAACTGGGGAAAGAAGGAGAAAGGAAGGGAAGATCAGAGTGTTGTCATTTGTCTTCCCTATATATGTGATGAAGCATTGCTTTCCTGGAGATGGCAAAATATTTGCCTGTTGGTGGGAAGTAATGAATGAGCTCCTTATTTTCACTTTGTTTGCACATGCAGCATTTGCTTTACCTATTAAACCATCTTTATCTCAACCCATGAGTTTTCACACTTCTACCCTTCCGTTCATCTCCCCCATCCCACTGCAGGGGAGTGAGCGAGTGGCTGGGTGGTGCTTAGCTGCCTACCCAGGTTACACCACAACAGTACATTTTTAGTTATTTCTTCCCCCTCAACACCAATATTTCTTTCATAACTGTTCCCAATCCTGCATTATGTTCTTGCACCAAATATTCTTGGTATGCCACATATGCTTAGATAAGGACACTCAAAAATACTAATTAATTAATTGGTTAGCCATGCTACTGAAATTTTATCATGAAAACAAGAATCCTTCCCAATCCTCCTTCCAAGTTTATTGTATTAAACACTCTGTCTTCACAACTCCTTCTATGACTCTCTCTTCTAAGCCAAGTGGGTCTAGTAGGTTAACTGCTTCTAGATACCATTCATATGCTATTTTGGGGTGACTAAAGAATTCCTGAAAAAGGTGAACCACCATACTACAAAGATAACACACTGTTGTCTCTAAAATGATCTTACAGATCACTCCTGATTTTATGTCCCTTTGAGGGCAGAAGCAGAAATTTCACTTGAAATATTGTGTGATCCTATATCTCCTATCTTACCAATTCCAAACCCTTACATCACATATTTTTACACCTCCTAAACAGAAACCCAAGCCCATGTTCCTGTCACTGCCACTCAACTCACCCAAAAGAGGAATTGACCTTATTCACCCTCATCTCACACTGCTGTCTCCTCAGTTCTTTATCCTGTGCTTCCCAGCTTCCACATCTGCAATACTGCTGTGTTTTAAACCCAGCACTCAGTAAGTACCACACAGCCACGTGCTCCCTCCTCAGCAGGATGGGGAGGGGAACTGGGAAACAGTAAAATTCACAGGTTAAGAACACTTTAATTATTGAAATAAAGTAAAAGATGATGATGATGATGATGATAGTGAAAAATAATTTAAAATGAAAAAAAGAAAACAAGTGATGAACAATACAGTCACTCACCATGCACTGACCAATGCACATCCCATCCCTGAGCAGTAGTTGGTGCCTCGCAGCCAACTCTCCTCCATGTATATACTGAGAATAACATTCCATAGTATGTAATGTGTCTTTGGCCTGTTCAGGTCAGCAGCTGTCCTGTCCATGCTCCCTCCCAGCTTCTTTGGTACCTGCTTGCTTGCAGAGCATGAGAAATTGAAAAGGTCTTGATTTAAAGTAAGCACTACTTAGCAACAACTAAAACATCAGTGTGTTAGCAATATTATTTCACACTAAATCCAAGACACAGCACTGTGTCAGCTACTAAGAAGAAAAATAATTCTATCCCAGCTAAAACCAGTACAGCATCCACCACTTAATCCATATAATTTATGTCATGCCACACTTCCAATACCCTATCACCTTTCCTGTTTTTTTGATATATGCACACAGATATATTCTCTTAGTCTATGGACCATTTATTGAGTTCATTTAGTCCATGAAATTAGGTTCTATCTGTCATAACAATCTTTCAAGGCAGCAAAGATGGTGTGTGAATTGTTGCACGTTGAAGTTGGTTCTGATTCCATCACTGCTGCACTTGTCCAGTTTCATCAAAGTTCAGTTTTCATTAATGTGGCAAGCAAAAGGAAGTGAGGTTCAGATCCCAGTGTGATGATGAGAATATAGCTGCTGTAGAAGTGATAATATACAGTGCTATCTAGCAATTACCATCATGCAATTTAATTGATTGGCTATCCTTACCCTAAATCAAATCCCCTTGAGGCACACACCAGACCTCCCCATCCTTCCACTTCAGCCACTAAGGGGGCTCAGGCTTCTGAGTTAAAGCAATCCTATGGATGGAGCTGCCTTTGCCTGAGGCAGGGACAACCCAGCGTATTTTTTATGTCCACTACTTTAACCCATTCTACAGACATAAAAGTTTTCTTTGGGCAGGGCCAGACCAATTGGCAGATCCCCTTAAGCTGACTACCTAGGTGGCCTTTTCTAAATGTGTATCCCAAAGTTTGAAGGTCCCCCCCATCCATTGCTCTCAGTGTAATCTTTAACAGTCCATTGCATTGTTCACTTTTTCCAGAGGCTAGTGCATGAGAGGGGATGTGGTACACCCACTCAATGTCCTGTTCTTTGGACCAAGATCTATGAGGCTGTGTTGGAAGTGAATCCCACTGTCTGACTCAATTCTTTCTGGGGTACCATATCACAGACATTTTCTTAACCCTAAACAAGATCTGAACTGTATTCAACAGCAGGCTGGATCCTAGCAGAAGGATCAGGTTTGTTTCCAGGTAATTCAAAGGATATTCAATACCTTTAAAAATCTCACATGCTACTGTAAACAGCCTGGATGGGAGGGAGGGAGGGAGGAAGGAAGGAAGGAAGGAAGGAAGGAAGGAAGGCTAGGTTGGCTCTGCAAGGCAAAAAGTGTAATTATTAATAGTTCCCAATAGATGGCTCCCAAAACACAGAGGTGACGGCGGTGCTAAGCACATGGATCACACACACCAGATTAGTTCCACAACCAGTGACTCTATCTAATCATAAGCCTGTACTGCATAGAACAACAAAATGACAACCTTAGCCCAGAGCCCAAGAAGGATAGACACCACAGCAGGAAACACATACATCAGGTAAGGTATTATATGAGCACACAGGCAGAAACTCTGAGAGCAAATAAATCAGCAGTGTGATCAGTGACTATTGAACTAATAAAATGAATGCTTAAATCAATTCTGTTTTAATATGCTCTGGTCAGATCTGTGATTTTCTCAACCCCTTGTGCCCCACACTGGGCACCATGAAGGACTGTCGTGGTTTAACCCCTGCTGGCAACTAAGTACTACACAGCCACATGATTCTCCCACCCACAATGGAATAGGGAAGGGAATTGGAAAAATATAAAACTCGTGGGTTGAGAAAAGAACAGTTTAATAATAATAACAGTCATGGCAAAAATAATTTTAAAAGGAAAAGGAGAAAGCAAATTAAAAGCCAAGGAAAACAAGTGATGCACAATACTCACCACCCACTGGCTGCCCAGCCTACACCTGAGCAGCATTTGGTGGCTTCTGGCAAAACTCTCCTCAGCTATGTACTGGGCATGATGTTCTTTAGTACAGAATATCCCTCAGGCCAGTTCGTGTCAGCTGTTCTGGCCATGGTCTCTCCCAGCTTCTTGTGCACCTCCTTGCTGACAGATCATGGGAAACTGAAAAGTCTTGATTTATAGTAAGCTCTTCTTAGCAACAACAAAAACATCAGTGTATTGTCGACATTATTCTCATACTAAATTCAAAACACAGCACTGTGCCACTGACTAAGAAAATAACTCCATCCCAGCTGTAACCAGGACAAATATCCCTCTCTGTCTTAACATCACCACTCTGTCCTTGCCTGGATGTTTAACACCACCTGAGTTCCTGCAGAAGCTTTAAAGGGTTTAGAGATGTCAGCTCACAGGGTGAAGGGGCATGTGTGGGCGTTTTTGGTAGCTTTTCCAGAAAAAATGCACTAGAAACAAAACAGATTTTACTGTAAAATAAACAAATGCATACTGATTGCAATATTCTGCCATTTTCCCTTCCTTTCCACTGGCATTGTTATCCCGCACATTGGAGACATCAGTTAAAAATAAATTCACTGTATGGCTTTGAAATTTCACACCAAAAACTAAACCAACACCAACCCAATCCAAGCCTTAGTGAGAATTTTCTGGAAAATAAATACTAGGAAAATTTTAATATTTTTGCTAACTAAGCCACTGACTAATTTTCTAAATTTTTTTTTTTTTTTAAAATCATGATTTGATATTTGGTGCAAGAAAGTTTTGGGTTGTTTATAGTGAAGGTAGGAGGTGTTAAATTGGTTTCTGTGCTGAAACTCACCAACTAAAGAACAAAGGATCTTTCAATTCCTAGTAAGAGTTGCACTGTCAGGAAGCTAGAGAAAATTCACCCCAGTATCCCTGCATGTGTTGGCGAAGTTAAGAGTAAGGAAATTGATTGGGGTCCATGTGAAAGCCTGAAAACAGACTAGAAGTTATGGGCAAGAGTTTTATGTTGGATTTTGTGAGTGGGAAGCAAAACCCCACTGACAATTTATGCAAATTAGACCATGTAAAATCAGTTAATGTTGCAGTTAATAGAGAACAGGTGAAGTCAACCAAGTAGAGGAATGAAGCAGACAAGCAGATTTCAAAGAGAAATAATATCTCTCTTTGAGAGTTATATGTTTGAACAAAAGAAATGCCCAAAGTTAAATATAAACAGTTTCTGCCTGTCAAATGTAGTGAGAAAGAGGAAGAATTGCATGCAGTGGTGCACTCAGGTTTTTAACTTCTGATCTAAGGCGCACAGATCAGAGAAGGCAAGTACAAAGAGTTTTTTAAGAACACAATGCTCTCAATCTCAGGGGCAGTTTGTTGTTTCGCATGAGTTATGTGTTGTTTAAAAGGCAACATGCATCTTCAGTGGGCAAACATAAAACAGAGAAAGCCAAATAAAGGGATAAAGAAAGAAGAAAGAGACACACTTCACATTAGGCTCCAGAGATGCAAAGTCTTGAGAAGTGCTTAGGAAGAGATGGCAGTGTTGAAGTTGTGAAACCCTAAAAAAGTTGACAGTAAAATTTAAATCGCTACTGTAAGAACAAGGAGATATGAGAGCACTCAGGTTTATAATGAAAATTCAAGTGGGAATGTTGAATGCATTATTTTACAGAAAAGACTTTAAATGGACATTAGGTACTTGAAGTCAGATTGTACTCACTTACTTAACTAAAAACTGGATAACTGGATAGAATATTGGAAGTTCTATTCCAAAAGTGATTACATAAAAATTGCACCTTCCTACTCAACAGATTTGGTTGCTGTGTTTATTCAGAGTCAGATCTATTTACCTCAAAGACAAAAATATGCCTTTACAACTTTTATTCCTGTCCTGTCTCTTTGCAGAGCCCACACAATTCAGCCAGGGGTCTAGATGTTATTCATTCTTGTGCAATTACTTCACAAGATTCAACTAAATATATTTGTAAAAGCAATCAGAACAGATTCAGTGCAGATATCAGGGAATTAAATTTTACAGTCTGCATTTTGGAGTAGACCACAAAAGATTTTATTGGTTCCTCCTGGTCATAAAAATCTCCCTAATTTGACTAAACATTATCTTAAAACACTGGCTTCTCTAAAAGTCATGGGTTTTTCCACTGACTTCAGTCAAACCTAAATCTATGCAGACATAAACTAATTCTCAATCTTCTTCTGCCATTTGTTGGCATGAATGAAATTGACCTGTAGGAAACATAATTCTTTGGTTGGTTGTGTTGCTGTTAAAGAGGCTTCACTCAGATTCTCAAAAATCCTTCACTGTTTGTAATGTTATACAAAGGTAGGTATTTACAGAAAATACCTAGAATGGACATCTCAGCAAGGTACTTCAGTTCAGCTTGTACTCTCATATTTAACTAAAAACTGGATAAGATGTAAATACTCCAACTACCTATGCAATGTGAACTACAGACATCCAACCCTTGATTCTCTCCATTATACCCTGTTCAGTAGTTTAATCTTTACAAACTGAAAAGTGAAGTTTTTCAGTTCAACTTACACATAGTTCTGGTAGCATGATATAAGGTGTAATTAAAGGTGAACAAATTTTGGCTCTTTCAGACAAAAACTTCTACTTAAGTCAGAACAGGTCAAAGAGAGCAGAGTATCTGAAAATACTTCTCATGAGAGCTAAAAAAACCTAATAAAAAAGCAACTCTAAAAAGCAAGCAACCTGTTCTCCCTCAACATTGCAGTACAGTTGTTTGGTTAAAAGCAATCTATAGCCAAATATACTGTAATATAAACAGTAGAGAATGTTTAAGAAACTTTCAGTGAGGTTTCCATAAATAGGCATCTTCAAAGAAAAGTGAAGAAAAACTTGTATTAAAAAGCTGTCATATAAAACATGTGTAAATTTACCTTTAAAGAGATCTGAAAAGACCCTTGGCAACAGCTTCAGTGATGTAAACTGGAACAGCATTACAAAGAACCCAATCCATTAATATATTTTTTAATATCCCATGTAGCATGGTAGAGTCTATCACTGCTGAAGGTTTTGGGCTGTGTATAAGGAGGGCATGAAGGGACCATTATGACCATAATACATTTAAATGAAAATGCCTTATAGCTGATAACCTCTAGGCTTTTAAAAAAAAAAAAAAATATATATATATATATATAATTTATGAACTCAGAGAATATTCTAGTTAAAGAATAGACACAACTTGTACAGGATGGTGCTAATACACACCACAACTAAACAGTAAACTCTGCCAGCAACATGTAGGGACACTAAATATTGTTGAATGGAAACTCCACAGAAGCAGGGTAAGAATAACAAATACCATTGTGGTGCCATAATCAAAATGGAATCTGATAATTTTAATAATACCCCAAGACGAATTAGGGGGAAATAAAAAGGGTGATGATTTTAAACAGTTTTTTTTAGTGTCAGCACCACGCATTTACTATTTTCATGGCACTCAGCTTAGACAATAAAACAGGGTAGTAAGAGTCAGTCTTCTTTAGCTTGAGCCACTCAATGATGCAATAGTTCTCTTCAAAAATCCCTACAAAAATAGGCTGAAATTGAACAAAACATTGTTCTTTAGCTTGATTAATCTCTGAAGATATATACCTTTCCAGAAAAACAAAACCAGATGAAGAAAAAGAAAGGAAAAGAAAGGAGAAGAAAGGAAAAAAAAGGAAAAGAAAAGGAAAGGAAAGAAAAGAAAAAGGAAAGGAAAGAAAAGGAAAGGAAAGGAAAGGAAAGAAATGAAAAGAANGAAAGGAAAGGAAAGGAAAGGAAAGGAAAGGAAAGGAAAGACCTAAAAATATTCCTGTCCTAAAAATGCTATCTTTTCCTATTTTAAGCTCCTTTTTAATTGACTACCTTAGCAACTGTTTTCATTTCACAGAGATTGAACTGCGAAACATTAGGGTTTATATTCACCACGGAAGGTATGAAAGTAGGATGTCTTTAACATGCCAAATTATTGTGGTTAACCCCAGCCAGCAATGAGGTACCACACAACTGCTCTCTCTCACACCCCAGCTGCCTTGGCACCACCTTCCCTCTGGGGGAGGAGGATCAAGATAAAATGAGATAGGAAATGTTTTATAACTGAAACAAAATGAAATATAGTAATACTACAAATGATGCACAATACAGTCATTCACCTCTCGCTGACAGATGCCCAGCCCATCCCTGGGCAGCAATCAACAGCTCCTGGCCAGCTCTCCCCAGTTTCTATGCTGAGCATGACATTCTATGGTGTAGAATATCCCTCTGGCCAATTCTCGTTAGCTGTCCTGGCCAAGCTCCCTCCCAGTCTCTTGTGCATCTCCTCGCTGGCAGAGCATGGTAAACTGAAAAGTTCTTGATTTAGAGTAAACACCACATAGCAACAACTGAAACCTCAGTGTGTTATCAATGTTTTTCTCATACAAATCCAAAACACAGCACCGTGCCAACTACTAAGAGGAAAATAAACTCTTTCCCATGCGAAACCAGGACAAGAATTCATTTACAAAATGCTACCCACTACTGTGGTGTTGCTGAGTAACTTAAGACGTTTAATTAATAACATAATAAGGCTGAACTCTGCATATCATAGGAATAACTTAAAGGAATTAAAAAAGAGAATAGCTGCAATCACCAGCCTTTGGGATTGGGCAGAGATGAGTAAAGAATGGAAATTTAATGAAATACTTAAACCTTTGCAAGTCAATAAACAGTGGTCAGCAGTACTGAAAGCATTAAAAGGAAGTATACTGTAGAGAACAATGCTATAACATTGAAGACATGGACTAATCCTCATGGTTTAGGTTTTTTCCACATATGGTTTGTTTTATTCTATGTCAAATTGAGCACTAGATTCTGGATTCTTGGCCTAGATCTGCAGTTCCATGTAGATGATTCACTGACACACTAGAACTGCTTTCTCTCAACACATTCAGCTTTCAATACTGACTAGAAGGCATCTAAGATGCCAGGAAAGCTCAGTCTTTCTGGAGTCAGCCTGTTGCCATCTCCACACAGTAGCTCATCCAACACGGATGAAGTATTTGAGAAGAACACGTATCCATTTTCTGAGTGACAAGGGTGGCACCAAGCTGAACATCACACACTAAGAATGCCCAGTTGCTCATGGTTGACCTTGTGAGAAGCAACATGTGTTGCTTCAGCTTGCTATCAGAAGCAGTTCTGATGCAAGCTTACATAGAAACCATGGTAAAAAACCCATGTTTTCCATGAAGAGAGATCACAGGGAAAAGACCGCTGTTCCTTGCTGCTGTCCCATATTCTGCAATCACCTCATACTGTCAGGTATCATGTTCAGAATCCTAGTTCTTAGGATCATAGGGTCATAGAACCATAAAGGTTGGAAAAGGCCTTTAAGATCATCAAGTCCAGCCCAGAACCACCACCATGTGGACCATTAAAACATGTCCTCAAGTGCCATATCCTCCCATTTTTTGAACACTTCCGGGGGTGGTGACTTCACCACTTCTGTGGGAAGTCTGTTCCAGTGTTTTACAACCTTTTTGGTGACCTTTTTTTTCTTAATATCTTGTCTAAACCTCCCCTGATGCAGTTTGAGGCCATTTCCAATACTGGCAATACTTGCCAGGATTGCTCTTTTTCCTTTTTTTTTTTTAGTTCTGCTGATTTGGTAACTCATTCTTTTGCTGGTCATAGTTAAGCAAACTGCAAAAACACTCCTTGCAGTGCTCAGAGACCCTTATAATCTACACTGCCAAAAGTGACAGTAAACAGATAACTCCTTCCTGTCAACATTCTCCCTGTGCCCTCTCACAGATGGAGCACTGTTTTCACTACAAGGTATAGAAAATTCACCATATGTGAGAAAGTTTTCAGGCATGACTCATGAAGTTTGAACAAAACAATGAAAAAGAAAAGGAACCTTCACACTTCTTTTTGTCTATTAGAAGCTTGTACGGGCAGGAACAAAATGGGTAATTTCCACTACTAGACCTTTCCAAGAGTGAGCTGTCTGCAGAGAGAGTTCCACCTAAACATGAGAAAGAATGTTTGTGCTGTGCAGGTGACCGAGCACTGGAACAGATTCCCCAGAGACATTGTGGAATCTCCCTCATGGGAGATACTCAGAAACAATCTGGATGCAATCCTGTACCACGTGCTCTAGGAAGACCCTACTTAAGCAGGAGGTTTTGACCAAATGACCCACTGTTGTCCCTTCCAAACTGACCCATTTTGTGATTCTGTGAACCTGTGTCATTCTTGTGAAAAGACTTCTAGAGAATTTTTCTTTTGCTTTTACCATTGCCAGGCGGAATGGGTTGCAAAGGTAAGGACTCCTCTCTTGGACTTTGTAAAGGGCAATATGTATTGGTAGTATAATACATGAACAAATATTAAAAAAGATTGTTTGAACTACAGTTCATAAAGCTTTGTTGTATTCTAATTGTATAAAAAATTAATGAAGTATCAAGCTTAAGCTTTAGATGAAAGAATAGTCAAAATAGTTCTTGCTTTCAGTTGAGATGTCATCTCTTGAAATACAATCTGGAGTCTGAGCCAAACTGAGCTTCCTTTCTATTGCCACAAGGAACAAAATTCTGCAGAATAAATTAGGATGCTCGCTGGCATCTATTTAAATGTGTTAAAGAAATGTCTTCGCCCTAGGTTTCCCACAGCAGAGCCTCAGATGTCTGATACCAGGAAGTAATAATTTCATATTTGAGTGGTGCAACAACAGGATTGGCTCAAGCTGAGTGCCCCAAAGGAATCCACAGGAATTATGCTGTTACAAGCTAAGTTTCCCACCCCTCCTATGACAGTTTGGTTCAATACTTGTACTAGTGTCTGGGGTCTTCTTGTTCTCTGCTGGTTCTCTTCACTGTCTCGAGGCAGACTGTTTCTCTTCCTATCTCTAAGGCTGCAGCCTCTGCTGACGGAGGTAGTGACCTTCCCTGCTTCCTTATCTTCCACCGTGAACCAGCTGTGGAACCTCCCTTTACCTAAGTAGATAAAAAGCTCAGCATATCTAGGGAAAAGTTTACAACTTGTGGCCTGAGGCTTCAGCATGTCTACCTGCTAATGCTAACAAGTTACACTAAAGTGACAAATTCCCTTTCTTCCTTTACAAATGGACCATGTCAGTCAAATTCTTGTAACAACTCCCAGGAAATTCTATTTAGCTTCTGCAGTGAATGATTGTCTGCTAGGTCAAAAAGACTGATAACATGAGAGAAAGCATACCACCACTCTTTTCAAGTCTTCCCATTGCTCTTTTCAGGCTTTGAAAGACAGAGATAAAAACTAGCAAAAAGAGATGTTTCAGTAAAAACAGGGATGAAAGGAATATATACAGGGAACAAGTCTATTCAGCAAGAAGTTGTCATCTTCACATAGACATTTATCATAGCAGATTTGCTACCTGAAGGGGTCTTACAATAATACAACATAATGAGGCTGGTGGGAGGTAGTGATTTGTAGAATAACCAGGATAGATATGAGCCTCAGACACCCATGTCCATGGTCTCATATTGTAGCAAAATTCCATTTTAAGTTATGTTTTAAGACAATATGTTAGACCAGGAGACAAAGTGACTAAAATTGTGCCCATGCATTTCCATGGACTCTGTCAGAGAATGTTAATGTCAGTCAGAGGAGAATCATGTGTAACATTTTACATGTCACAGCTTGTTCATGAGAATTAGGAAAGGATGTTTCAGTCTTGCTTATCTTGCTAAGATAGTAATTTTAGTTAGATCACACCTGATGGGTGAAGCCAAAGTAGTGATAATTAGTCAGAAAATGACTTCTGGAACCACATAATTCAAAAACGATCAGTGATGTCTGGACTTTTAGCTGCTACATGCAATGGAGACAGAGCACAGATTAAGTATTAAATAGGATAATAAGTAAGGAACCTGGAAGGTACACTGGCAAGTGACGAACAGTCATAAAGCCAACATTACATTGCAACCTCTTTCAAAATAAACTTATAAAGTCAATTTCTTTTTCATCATTAACGTCTTCTAGATAGCTCTATATGCAGAGATTACCGTTGATTTTTTGTGAACAATCTCATAGTACTCTTAAATGTCATGCAAATAATAAACCCCTTTCCCAATACTTTGAAAAGGATTTAAAAACCTGTATACTGATGCTGTAAATTCTTGTAGGATCTTAAGGCATGTTTTTCTCTATATGAGTCAGGCCAGGGTGCTTTTCTTTCTGACTACTGAAATTAATCTCCTCTGAGCAGCCACCTTGCACTACCAGCTCCTCAATGGCATTTGAAGTTTTTCAGAAGACCACCTTGCCACTGTCTTGATACTCTGCTGTGCTGGGCATTGCAAGAGTGGTCCAGGGCTCCATAAAGACTTCTTAAATGGCATCGGCAGTCCCTTATTCACCACTGATTTCATAATCATCCTTAGCATAAACACTTCACATAATGAACCTCTTTACAAAGAACTTAAATATAAGCACTATGATTGCAGAGCTGTCATGTTCCTGGAATACTGACTGCCCCCCATCTCTTTAAAAATAGTAGGGGAAGCCAGATGCAGTCACATTCCTCTCTGAATTTAGAGCTTGATTAAATCATAAGCAAATCATCAGACCATGATGAGCAAACCACCCTCTATACCAAATGATGTTATAATCATCAAAGCAATGTGAAAAATTAAAATCTCAAAGCAAAGGCTGACTGATTCTAGTATTTTCTAAACATGCATGGATTGTTGATTAATGTATCTTATACAAGCAGCAAAAGTAGACCAAAGCATATGATTCATTAAAGTCTGCTGGCTGGAACTGCTGATTGATTGTGCTCACATTCTGGGGATCACAAACAGATTTATGGCAGCTGACTCTAAACCACTTTTTAAGTGATAATCTTACAACTTTTTTGGGTCAAGTAATGAATACTCAATGGGTAGGAATACCAAAACACAGGCACTGACATCAAACCATAATGAACACATATCAGCATCAATAAAGGTACATAAAAAGATTTTTAGCAACTGAAGTATATAAAGGTAATGAAAAAAGCTAGGCAGTGGCTGGTAGAAAATACCAGTTATATGGCTTTATGACAGCTGCCTTTCAGTCACTAGACCTTCAATAAGTTACATTAGAATAATATATATTTAGAATTATATTCTGTGTATTTTCAATTGCTGCAAAATTTGAACTCAGAGTAATCAAACTATGCTCTCCAAAAGGAAACAAACCAACAAAGGTTTATTATGCCTCTAGCTGTTAGGAATCATGGATATAAAGATCTCTTGGAAAGGAAAGATTAAAAACAAAACATTTGGCAGAACTTACGATACGAGTAAGCTGCCACCTTATTTGTCAGGCTAGCCAGGTTTGGTGCAAACCTAAGCAGTAGAAAGGCACCACAATGTGCACACAATATTATCTTTGCAAATTTTTACAGGTGGACAAACTGAGGAACCCTGCAGTTCTGTGATGGCTGCAGATCAAACAAGCAAGTCACCAGAACAGAGACATAATGCAAGATTTCTTGCACTCCATTTATTTAAGGCTAACCTTCAAACTACTTTATTGTTGCTTCTTTTTCTTCTCAATACAAATTCTTCTTTTGGTCTTTCATTACATACTCATAACCATATTCATGTAACAAATGTATATTCCTGCATCACAGCATTCTGCACAGCTGCATTTGGTCACCAGTCCTTTCATGCACTGCACCAAAGCAGGGGTTGGTTGTGGGATTTTCATACAAGGCTGTGTTTTCATTTTGGTTGTTTGGGCCCCTCCTGCTAAGGGACAATCACTAGAACGTATCACAAAAATAATAAATACTCTATATTAATTTAAGCCTGGAGTCTAAATTAATTAATGAATACTCTGTATTCATTTATATTAATACTTTATATTAATTAAGGCCTGCAGCAGATTCCCACCAATGCTAGATATTCTGACCCTGTAACACACTTATATCCACAGGACACCCATGCTGCCCCCCCTTGTTCCTTGCTTTTGATTCTTTTTGGAACCCACTGCTGCAAACTGAATTTTATCAATGCCAGTATTTTATCAATGCTTCAGTGTTTCATTAAAATGCTGCTTCTCTGATCCCCTGTCTCTTTGCACCTCACTCTGCCTTGATTAAGAATTGCCCAAGTGTGAAAATGATAGTCAGCCCCCAGGTCTTGGAAGTTAGGTCTGGCTTCTGGATTCTGCTGAGTCATAAGAGCAATCAAGCAAGGCAAAAAAATTAAGCTTGAGACCTTCTCAGACTTTTTTCAGATGAGCCTGTGGCAAAAATCCTCCTGTTTGCTGTGCACCCTTCTTTTACCCGGTTGAGGCTGGAAAATGCTACCAAACAAAAGAAGGAGGAGTGTGAGGATACAGCACCATTCTTTCCTGATACTTTTGAATTATAGCACAAGGGAACTGTGGGAATCAGTCACGTGGCACTTTCAGTCTAGTTGATATGCTGCAGGGATTAGAGGGAGTAAACAGCTATTCTCAGATTTCATTTTTAGGCAAAATTAATTTAGGCAAAATTACCATCCTCAATGAAGGAAGCAGCAGCAGGAATAAAGAGCTACATCAGTACACATGGGGGAACATACTTTGACAAAGATATGGAGGCACAGTCTCCTCCATGCACAACCCTGCATAAAAAACACGATAGTTATCTTGGCTCCAGAAAGTAGCTCTTAACAAAACAAATATTGAAGCTACCAGGAGAATATCCCATTAGCGATGTGCTTAAAATTAGTTTTAAGTGAGGTCTCTCTGTTTCACTTGGCAAGAAAACCTAAGGCACCAAATGATCCTTTTGTTTCTGGTGAATGCCTTTAATCCCACGTGGCCAGGCAATTACAAACTGCCAATGCTAGAGAGCATGGAGTTCTGGAAGTCATAAAATATTCCTAGCAGTGACTTCTGGAGCTTTGAAGAGGATCAAAATACAGGCATTTCCTAAACAACCCCTGGGTTAATAGATCTGAAGTGCAACATGATGGTTTTCATCTTCCTTCACTGCAAACTGAACATGGGATATCCAGATAAAAACAGCAAGAATAAATGCAATTTTGCAGCAAAATATGCTTGGTCTTTATTCATCTTTAACTCATAGTTTGACACCTAAGTTATCAGTAAAGACACCTTTTTCCTGTAATTATGAAGGTAAAGGAAGTAAATGCATGTTTCTTCCATTTCTTTCCAGATCTACAGCCAACCAGAAAGAGCTCATCACATGCTAAGGGTAACCCAGAAGTAATAGACTGGCCTTGAGGCTAGTAGCTGGTGCTTCAGAAGGAGATGCAAGCCTCAGAATAAACAGCTAAAGAATGACTTTCTCAAAGGGAAATTTACTGGATGCCCTGCAACTTTTCTTTCATCCTGGATTAAAGATGACTTTCATCCAGGAAATCAAGGACTTTGTCTCTTTTAACCCTTTTGTAGTTCTGTTTTGTAAATCCTTCACATGTGTTAATTGAAGCCACTGGCTAACAAAGAAATAAATTTAGAAATCCTGTAACTCTTGATGTTTTGGTTTGGTGGTTTGGAGCTTTTTGGTTGGTTGGGGTATTTTTTGTTTGCTTGTTTGTTTTT
>VXAC01008083.1:196062-209573 GCA_013399225.1 Rhipidura dahli
TTTTGTTCTTCATAGTTAAAATCTATTGCTGCTGGTCACTACTGGCTGCAAATTTTGTGCCTTGACAGTGCCAATCTTTGTTTCCTGAGACACGATGCCTCTGACAGTTCCCCAGAAGTACTGCAGCTGTGCACAATTACCTACCTGTGAGCAGGTATGTGAATATATAAGTACACTGGCTCCAAGGACCATGATCTCTTTTTGTAAACAGGGATATTATCTTTGTAATCTTTTCATGCTTTAAAAATAATGAAACATGGAAAGAAATTCTGCATGCACTATCAAAGTTTGTGTTCTGCACTGGCATTAACATCAGCTTGACCAGACTGCTTACCTGAACTAAGAACAGTATATTCAGCCAGGGGAAGAGACTCAATAATGCTGTCTGCCTGACTGCCAGATCCTCTTGCCAGAGATGGCTGACTGAGAGACATGATAGGTTGTTTCATTACATTCTGGTTTTCCAAATTAAAGTGAGAATTGTTCTTCTTCTTCTTCTTATTATTATTATTGGTAGTAGTAGTATTTTTTTTTAATTGGTGTGAGTTTGTGAAAAAACACCTCCCGTAATGGGAAATCTATGAAAACTTCACAATTCAGGCCTGAAAAAGATACCAGTCATACCTAAATTCCGAAGAACTGAGCCAACATGCATTGGGCTTAAATTTTGCTACTATTTGGTCCAAGTCATCTTCTCCTCTATGTTTGTCCAGGGGAAGCCAAATTCTCTTACAGTTGAAATCAACGGCATTAAAAGAATGATTCTTAAGTAACATCAGGACAGGATAAATGACAGGATAAATGTAAACCTTATTTGATGTTCTCTTCCAAGGTCTTTGTCCCTGTTTTAGTTGTCTTTGTCAGTCAGACAATTCAGAAGGTACACAGAACACGTGTGAAATGACTGTAAGATTTAATGACTTTCAGAAAGCTAACTGAGCAAAAACCAAAGCAAAGATTTTACTGGCTTCTTGAACTCATTCCTGTCTGGGGCTAGCTTGCAGCAAAAGTTTTTAATGGCTCAATAGCATAATTCAGTACATATGAATAATTTCATAAGTTTCAGGTTTCTGTGAATTCCCTGAATGAGTCCATCTTGTTTAAAATCTCAGTAAGTCATTGAGTCAGCAAGAGAAGATCAAAGACCTTGTTCTGAGAAATGCAGTAAAAAAACTAGCAGAAAAGTGGGAAAAGAAAAAGGAAAGCTGTTCTTAAAAAGTATCTGTATATATTCTGTAGGAACATATAAAGAGTGGACGTAGAATGAACTGACCACTGACAAAAGCTTGCTAACATGCAGTAGTTACAGTAAAGGACTCTGATTACCTGGCCAATTTCTGTTCTCAGTTTTACAAGTGTAAAATGCATGCTATGAATGCATGGTATTGCAAACTACCTAACAAAATCATGTTCTCCCTATGACTACTTACAAAAAGCTGTGGTGCTAAGTGGTAAGTTCCACCAAAAAATCATTGGCCATGCATTTGCTATGCAGCTGCATTTTATTGGGAGAAATGGAAGTACAGTTATGCAAAATAAGTTGCTCTGAAAGAAAGATTTTGTAGTAAGACAAACTCCTCTTAACCAGACAGTTGTGAGTTAGGTCCTCTCTTGCCATGAACTCCCTCTGGATCAGAAGGCTTTTGCAGTCTTGAGACTAAGAGTTTCTGTGATCAGGCTCAGTCCCATATTAACATGCATAAATGGCTTTGGGAACAGATTTTGTTTCATGTCCTGCCAAGAGTATGGGCAAGCCAAGATAATTTTTGACCACTTATATCCAGCTGTGCAGGAAGCCCACATGAATTTCTGTTCCAGTAAAACACCATCCTACTCAGAGTGCATCTAGAATCATTCACATGATTCAAATTTTTTTTGTTTACAGTTAAAAAGAGATCCATTTTAGCATCCAGGAATGGGGAAATAAGAAGGGTAACAGAATATAAAGGCAACACTCCAAAGACAAGCACACCCAAAATATTACCACATTCTTTGTCGACTGCAATAAAACATCATAGCAGTGCCCTTCAGTATGCCCTGAAGCCACAGTGTGCTGCACAATTAAATATTTAATACTTATCATACTTCATTTTAAAAAGGCTAGAATAACACCAAGTGAAGCCCAAACAGTGAGAGCAACTCAAATAGAAAAGAGCTCTGAAATCACAGGATATGATCCAGAGAGTATTTTTATTCCAAAGGCATTAGTGTGTGCTCAAACTGATTAAAGTATCATCTTCCTGCCACTGACTTCCTATGGACCTCAAATAACAGAAGTTCTTCCTGACGTGTTGGGTTACAATACCATATAAACCCAATTATAGAACCTTGAAATCAATACAGAGCTGTACAGAATTGTGCTGTCCAATAAGAATGATATTTCCAAGTCCCATGAGCACTAGCTCTTAACACAGCAACAGAGAGAGATAGGAATAATAAATACCCTTGAGCTTGATTCCACTATTAACTGACCTGCACTTGCAGAGTTGCAAATGCAAGTTTTCTCTCCTTCACAAGCTGCTCGTGTCAAAGCATTGTCTTTCTCTATCTTTTTCATCTGACTTCTGTGAGTGTTATCTACAACTTACCTGCACAGAATATACACTAGCTCTAAATACAAGCCTTGAAACTAAGGATGCATGCTAGAGTGGATACAGCTTTTATACCTTAAAATTACTCCTGTCCTGAAGAGTGAAATGGCACTGAATTAAAACTGTGGTTTTATGTAAGAAAATAGACTGTCCTTTGGAGGACAGGGGGAAAATGTCAAAAACTGTGTCAATCTTTTTTTCAGTGAAATTCATAGCAGTACTACCAATAGGCTGTGTCTGTAAGATTGTGTGTCAACCAGACTTTGTGACTGGGATACTCTCCTTATGTGGGGTGCAGATTGTGAGAAGCATTCCTGGGGGGAAGGATTTACTTTTCACCAAGTTCAGTAGATGCAGTGGAGCTCTAGTCTCTTAATCAATTAGGTCTAATGAATAACCTTCACTGTGCTCCTGTTGAGCAAGTCATGGAGCTTGAAATAATCTCATAAACAGACTCTAGGTCTTGAAATTGTGTGGACTAGGATTAATATGACCTGAATAGGATTGTGTAAAACATCTGGTCTGTGACACAGCTGTTGAAACCATTATCATTTAGCAATTATATCATCATAAAGCTGTCAACTGCTCAGTGCTTACTGGTAGCCTTCCAGATTCTGGAAGCCCATGCCAAATACTGTTCTTGCTCACTTTGCCTCCACAACTAAAAGACCTTTATGCTGACAGACTGTTTTCATGCAGTCTCTCAGCATAAAGAAGCTCAGGAGTGAGCTGCCCAAAGAGACTTTTTGAAGAGACAGTGAAAAAAAAAATAGGGAACAGCAAGGATCAGAATGGTTGAGATAGGATTTTCATATCTATTCCCACAGAATCTTTCCTTCAAACCCATCCTGGTTTCCTATACACTGACTTCAGGAAATAGTGAGATGAATTCTTCACAGCTCTGTTCTCTCTGTGGGAAAACACTTTCAACTGTTTTTATTTTCCTCAGGCATTTTGACAAGATAAAAGAGGAAAAAAGAAGAGAAACAGAGAGGTGAAGGAAGAGACTGCTGCTTAGTGAATTAATGGTGGCCCACAGGATAATTCCTCTTCCTGCTTACAACTCGTTTAGGTTTAATGGTTGTTAAGTGGGATTTGTATAATAGGTTGTGTCTTTTAAAGCAATTCATTTACACAAGCTCAGGCATTTCAGAAGGAACTGTTAACAGACTTGGCTGTCTCTTCTGTTTAGCTTCTTCAAGAGAAGGTAAGCAGAAAATCAGCATTAGGATGTGAGGGGGACCTATCACTTGAAGTAGTCTGGGCTGGGATAGGTATAGGTTCCAAAATTTGAGGATAGCTTGTATGTCTACAGGGTCAAGGAAAAGTGAATTTTTTAATTTGCAGTGCTCTATGTCATTTTTTATAGGACTAATGGAGACAGAAATGGCAGTCTTACAGCTAAAATTGTGCATAAAATTGTGCATAAAATCTCTCCTAGTTGACTTTAAAGTCAGTAAATGGACTATATATTCCTGATAGTTTAAGTAGGTAATATAACTATTCCTATGAGACTAGGACTAGGATTTGCTTCTTCCACCTTATTAAGAGTGCTAGGAGAGCAGGACCTCAATCATAAACCTGTACAGTCTAATGGAACAATTTTATTGTTTTTAATGTATCTTACTTCAGTGCACTGCATCGCAGTAATTTCCAAAAGGAAAGTTGAAATGTAGTGTAGATACAAAAAATCAACTTATTTGGTACAGAAAAACATATCCTCCTCTTTCCTGGGTGTGTGAGAGTCAATTTAGAAATTATCATTTATTTATGCAAACATCTCAAAAATTAAAAGAATATTTAAGACTCTTTGGCTTTAAATTCCATTTATGGAATCACAGAAAATATCTTGAGGTTGGAAGGAGAATCTCTGGAGATTGTCTAGGCTGACCTCTGCTCTCGAATCATAGTCAGCTAGAGCAGCTTGCTCAGTGTTTAGTCAGGTTTGGAATATCTCCAAAGATACTCAGTATCTGAAGATACTCAAGAACTATACAACATAGCTGGGCAACCTGTTCCTGTGTTTGACTACCCTTACAGTAAAAAATGAGGGGGATTATGTTTAAATAGAATTTTCTGGAATTGAATTTATGCCTCTTACACAACTGAGAATAGGCTGATGTTGTTTGTTTATTCAGACATTTCTACCCATCAATAAGGTTCTTCCTGAACCTTCCTTTTTAAGGCTAAACAGTCCCAAATTTCTCAGCCTCTCCTCATATGAAAGGTGCTCCAGACCCTTCATGATCTTAGTGGCCCCTTGCTGGACTTACTCCAGCATGTCCATATAATTCTTGTGCTGGGGAATCCAGGACTGAATACATATCCCAGATGTGATCTTGCTGGTCCATAATACAGGCAATAACTCAATAACTTCCTTGACCTGGGAACACTTTCCTTTGTGCAGTCAGAAATGCTGTTGGACTTATTTGCTGCAAGGGCATGTTGCTGACTCATCTTCAACCTTTCCTTGAGGACTCCTACATCCCTTTTTTTTTTTTTTTNCTTTTCCTTGGGGCCCCTCAATCCCTTTTTTTTTTTTTTTTTTTTTATTTGGAAAGCTGCTTTCCAGCTTTGGTACATGAGGTTATTCTTTTCCATGTACAGGATGTTCCATTTCTCTCAACAGGTGTATCAATCAGTCCTCCCAGTTTTGTACCATCTGCAAAATTTCTGAGGGTGCACTCTGTCCAACTGCCCAACTCGTTACTGAAAATGTTAACTTGTGTTGCACAAGAGATGGATGGCATCATTTATCATTTTCAGCCACTGCCATGAAGAATGATAGGTAACAATAGCAAAGATTTTCCATAGCAAAGAGTATTTTAGCAAATCTATTGACTGTTTTACTGGCAAACATGTTTTTTGCAGTGACAGAATTCTCTTGGGAACAGTCTTATTTATAAGAGGATGTTCCTTTCAGAAAAAACAAAAAAACAAAGAAACCCAAAAATCCACAAGCAAAACCTGGTGGGTGCAGGACAAAGAGACTGTGATGAAGAACTGACTGTGCAGAAAACTAGGAGTCAGCAACAACTCCTCCAGGCACTGATGTCCTATGCCTGCTTATGTATTTACACCAAAAAGGTATACAAAATAACTAATTGCTTACTCAAAATGAATCTCTCTGAAAGAGCTTCATTGCATGAGATCTCCCTGACAAGACAGGACCCTTGCTGGGGAAGCCTGGCTGGCTGCAGACTGTGACATCGGTAATCTAATTTAAAGTGAGACTTCTTCTATTCTTGATTAGCCTCACTCCTGAGAGAATTTTCTTGAGTGCCATACTAGTAGCATCTCACATAATATATAGTAAGTAAAAAATCAGTTGTCTGAGGTTTAATTCATAGTCTTTAGAGAGTTAATAAAACATTTTGAGGGGGAAAGGAAATAATGAAAAGGCCTCACAAAACCACAATAGTTTTCTGGATTAATTAAAAGTTTAGGAAATTTGTCCTGCTGGAAATCTCCGTAATCTCTCTGCAGGTTTACACACTATAATAAATTATCAGCTGCATCTGAAGAGTCCCTTCTATCTCTGCAATTGTAAAATGACGTCATAGCTTTGCTGGAACTGAGACACTAATGTTAAGTGCAAGGTCCACAAAACCCTTGAAGTTTCACCCAGAACATTTCAATACCACATTCATTTGCTGGTCTAAAGCAAGACAACTGGCTAATGAGGAGGGATCAGTCACAGGCATAAGAGGCTGTGTGAACAGTATGAGAACTAAAGTGCCAAACTGGTGACTCAGAGATATGGTGGGGGACAAAAAGGGGTTGGGACTACATGGTCTTTAAGGTCCCTTCCAATCCCTTAATGTTCTATAATAATATGATTCCATAATTCTATGATTCTATGTCGTGTTTCATTGAAATTGATCTAGTCTTTGATTTCATACTGCCAGGCCATCATTTCTTGAAAGCTCTAGTTTTCACTTGCCCTAAGTGAGCTGGTGGCTTACCTACATTTTCCTTTAGAGACAGATGTACCCCTGAAGCACCTGCAGGGAAAATCCCATTCACTGGATGCTAGTGCATCCGAGAAGATGTATTTTTAAATAAATGCAATATGTTTCAAGGAAAATCTCCTGAACATGGTGCTTGATGGAATGATTTAGTTTAGCTTGATGGAATGGTGCATTTCATGGAAGGATTTAGTTTTGTGTGGAAGCAACAGTAATAACAGGCTCTAGTAAATTATTTGACTCTTATCATATTGATTAATGGAAATGATTGCACAACTACGAAAGAATTGTGACTTGGATCTGCCAATTCTCTCATGCATTTCGAACACCAGTGTTACTGGTCAGCAAGCACACACTACAGAAAGAATCTAGTAGTTAAGATACCATAATTATTATTTTTAGATAAAAAACTTACTCCATTCCAGGGCACCGGCACTCTACGATAACTTAAATTTCTGGGAAAAATGCAGAATAATTCTTATCCTGCTTCCTAGGCTAGGAAAAATAGTTAAATTTCTTCTGCACCATGTAAAACTAGTGAAAAATTTATCTGGTCTTCAATAATTAAGATAGATCATAGACTCTTTATCATTGCTAGGTCAATACCTAATGTATGTCATTAGCACAAAGCATTTCTATCCACTTTCTTCTTGACCTGTGTTACTGACTTTGATGACCGACCCCTTCTGCTCCTTATGGAGAGCTGACTATTGTAAAGAGCTGAATAAAGTCAAGTTTGTTCACACCTTCCCCTCCATGCAAAAATAGTGTTAAATACCTGAGAATTTCCAGCAGATGGCCAACACGTTGATTAGTGTCCAAGATGATCAGGTGGCACATGACACGCAAGAAAAAACAAGAGACCTGTTATTATTTGGCTTGGAGAGAAGAAAGTTAAGGGCAGGTGGGGCTAGGGGAGGTGTAATTCCAACCTTTCACTAGAAAAAAGGCAGATGTAGGGAAATAAGAGACAGTGCATGCCATTATGACAAGATGGAATGGTTACAAGTTGCAGAAATAAAACAAAATGAATTTGCCCTTGAGGGTCCTACTGTGCTAGAACAGAAAGTGCCCAGAAAGACTGTAAAATCTCCCTCCTTGGAGGTTTCTAATTCTCCACTGGGTAAGTCCCTAAGCACTTCTTCTACATTATAAACTGGTGTTGCTTTAAGTTGAAGGTTGGACCACAGACCCCCACCCCCTGGATGTTCCTTCAGGCAAAAAGTATTCAGTGATTCTGTGAATAGTCTCTTGACTGTCAAGAGCACAAAGTATATAGACATTTATACTGGATATGGAACTTCAGTACCACTTTTTGCTATACAGATCCCACTGTATTTCTTTCATGCTGGGCAAAAAGTGAGAATAACTAATGTGAAGTGTCCCTGTCTTAGGATCTCCAGAATGTGCAGCTAAGACACACAAAAAAGGCAGGAAGACAAACAGATAGAAGGGTGATGTTATTTACTCAAGGATAAGTGGAATAGTACAAGACTGCTGTTAGGACCTATACCACTGAGCAATATACTAGGGAAAAAACCTATTTTCTTTATGCTGTTAAAGTGCTACACTTCTCTCAAAATTATGCTTAAAGATACAAGTTTTCCAGTGTAGTAATTTGCCATTGACCTGATACAGACGTTCCTATACAGTCATTAACAACTATAGTTACTATTATTGGGCTTGCCAATAACAGTTGCATTAGGATGTCTTGGAAATGTGGAAGAATAAAAGGAGAAAATGGTGAAAGAGGTGGCAGAAGTAAGGAGTGGCAGCAGGCAGCAGAAGAAGACCCTGGAGGAGCAGAAGGAGGAGGCAATAGAGAAGGTGACAAAAGAAGTTGCAAAGGGCTGCAGCAGAAGCAAAGAAGGAAGAGGTGACAGAGGAAGTGATGTAAGAAAGGAGGCAGAAGAAGGTGGTGGAAGAGAAGAAGCTGATGGATGAGATTACAGAATAGGTGATGGAAGAAGCTGGAAGAAGAAGGTGGTGAATAAGGGAAGGTGGAGGGTGTTAAAGGTGGCAGAGACCAAAGGTGGAGGAATACAGTGGCTAAAGAGCGAAAGTCATGGAAGGGTGTGGTGGTGAAATGCAGTGGTAAAGGCAGTGAGACAGAAGGCAGCTTTGGCATATGGAGGCAGTGGCTGATTAATTCAGCAGTGGAAGGTGGCAGCAGTGGGAGGTGGCAGAAGGCAGCAACAGGAGGCAGTGATGGAATGTGACAGCAGACTGCATTGACAGGAGGTGGTGGCAGCAGAAAGCAGTGGAGAAAGACAGCATAGACAGGCGGTGCACGAAGGCAGCAGTGGTGGAAGGAAAAATGGTGGTGGAAGAAGACAGAAGAAGGTGGAGGTGGCAGAAGGAAGGCATTTGCGTTGGAAGGTGGCTGTGGCAGATGAAGGCAACAGAAGCAGGCAGAAAAATAGGAGGAGGCAGTGGAGGAGGCAACAAAAAAAGGTAGAGGAAGAAAGCCACAGAATAAAGAAGGAGGAGGAAATGGAGGAGGCAAAGAAAAAGTGCTGGAAGAACAGAAGAAGAAGGCTATAGACAAGGCAATTAAGGAAAGTGTCAGAAGATATTGGAAGAAGAGAAAAAAGAGGCTATGGAAGAAGACAGTGAAGGAAGGGTAGGAGGAGACTGTGAAAGTAAAGAAGGAAGAAACAACTGAGGAGGCAATGGAAGACAATGGTGATGAAGGCAATGGAAGAAGAAGCAAGAGTCAACAGAAGAAAGGTGAAGAAGAAGGAAAAAGGTGACAGAAGTGAAGGAGGAGGCAATGGAGGTGATGGAAAAAGGCAGGGAAGGAAGAGAGGGCAGAGGTAAGAGAATGCAGCAGAATTGTGTGAAGGAAGAAGAAAAGGAGGCAATGGAAGAAGGTGCTGGAAATTAGGAAAGAAGGAAGTGATGGAGAATGTGACAAAGTAAGTGATGGAAGGAAACACCAGAAAAAGCTGGTGGAAGAAAAGGAGGATGTGATGGTTCAGGTGACAGAATAAGATGGCAAAGGAAAAGAAGGCAGAGGGAATGGAGAAGCTGGTGGGATAAAGTGTCAGAAGAAGGCAGCAAAAAAGGAGAAGGAAGACTTGATGGAAGAAGGTGTTGGAAGAAGAGCAGTAGGCAATGGAAGAAGGCAGCGTGAGGAGAAGGCCACAGAATAAAGCAGAGGATGAAAGAGGTAGAAGAAGGTGGTGTAAGAAGTAAAGGAGGAGGACACAGAAGAGGTAGAATAGAATAAGGCAGTGGAAGAAGGTGGCAGCAGAAAGGAAGGCAATGGAAGAAAATGTTGGAAGATTAGGAGAAGATGGAGGAGGAGACGGAGGAGGTGACTATCTGTATTTTGGCTGCGATAGAGTTAATTTTCTTCTTAGTAGATGGTTTAGCACTATATTTTTAATATGAGAATAATATTGATAACACACTGATGTTTTGTTTGTTTTTATGTAGCGCTTACTCCAAGTCAAGGACTTTTCAGCTTCCCATGCTCTACCAGCAAGGAGGTGAACAAGAAGCCATGGGGGAACATAGCTGGGACAATTGACACTAACTGGCTAACAGGATATTCCACACCACAGAACATCATCTTTAGAATATAAACTGGGAGGAGCTGGACAGAGTGGACTAATCCTTGCCCAGGGACAGGCTGAGCATTGCTCAGCAGGTGGTAAGCAATTGCACTTTGTTTTTCTTGCGTTTTCTTTTTCTACCATTACTACACTTTGTTTTAAGTATTAAACTGTTCTTATCTTAACCCACTAAGGTTTTTTACTTTTTTTTTCTGATTCTTCTCTCCATCTAACTGGAGGAGAGGAAGTGAGGGGAGTGAGGGGAGTGAGTGACCAGCTGCATTGTACGTAGTTGCTGGCTGCATTGTACCTAGTTGCATTAAAGTATAATGATCTTTTTGTGGTGCCAATGTGGGGCACGAAGGGTTGAGATAACTACAGATCTGACCTGAATGTGATGAAACAAAATAATTTTTGCATGTTTTCAAAAAGAATAAAGCGTTTTTTTTAAATCAGCTTACATGACAGAATCGCTATTTAATCTGATCTGTGTGTTCAGCATTGCTGTCACCTCTGTGTTTTGAGAGCCACCTATTGGGAACTATTAATAATTACACCTTTTGCCTTTTCTCCTTGCAGAGCCAACCTAGGGGGCAAACTTCCTTCCTTCCTTCCTTCCTTCCTTCCTTCCTTCCTGCCTCCCTCCCTCCCTTCCTTCCTACTACAGAAGCATTTTAGGCTCCTATCTGAAACTGCTTGCAGAGCCTCTAACAAACCCTCTTGCAGAAAGCACTAAGGGAGACTCAAGGTTGATCCCTATGCTTTTGGAGTCAGGGATACGGAGGATCTGAGGTCTGTATACTCCAGCTGAAGAAGGGATACGGGCAGTAGAAGCATAGGAGGAATTACAGTGGAATAAGGTTGCAAAAGAAGGGAAAGGAAGATGGAAGCAGTAGAAGACAAGGAGAAGGGAATGAAGAACAGAATGGAATAAGGTAGCAGAAGAACATGTCGGAAGGTGGTGTTGGAAGAACAGGAAGAGAAGGAGGAACAGGGCTGTGCAGCAGAAGATGACAGAGGAAGGGACAGAGGGAGGCAGCAAAAGAAGGCAGTGTAAGAAGAAAAAGAGAGGGCGACCGAAGAAGGTGGCAAAAGAACACCGCAGAAGAGTAGAAGGCAGCAATGGAAAAGTTGACAAAGGATGTCAGCTGAAGAGTTGACAGTGGTGAAGAAAAGCAGCATAACTGGAGAAGGAAGAGACAACATAAAAGACAATTGAAGAAGGCAGCAGAATTGAAAAAGATAAGTCAGTGGAAGAGATAGTGGATGAAGATGGCAGAAGAAGAAAAGGAGGATGAGGTGACTTAAGGAGACTACAGCAGATTGTGGCAGAAAACAGTAGTGGAAGAAGATAAGGAGCTCTCCTTGGGGAGTGTTTGTAACCATCCCAAAGCTTCTCCCTTCCCTCTGACTCTGCCCTTCCCTCTCCTACTTTCCCGTTCCTTCTCCACCAAAACTGGAGACTGTATCTTAGTCACCACAGCCTTGCTTGGCTACTCTCCTCTCTGGATGCCTGGGTTCTGTGCTGTGGAAAAGGAAGCAAGAAGAGGGCAGGAAGAAATTACACCAAGGCAACTGGAGAATTTCCAGGACATGGGGGATATTTTGCTCAAAGGCTGGAGAAGAAAATGTGCACCACCATCAGTTTCTCTCTGGGTCAGATATAAATAATGATGCAAGCAATACTGAAACCAGCTTTAAAGGAAGGAAGATATAAGGACTCTATCTAGGTATCCTTTCTGAGAGACAGAAAGGAGTTGTGTGGAAAGCAGTGTTCTGAGTAGTCTTTATGTTGCTCAGGAAAGACAGCTATTTTACTCTCCCAGCAAACCATTCAGAACTCAGAATCACTTAGGGCAAGTCTTCCCATTATTTAAGCTCTTATCCCCACTTCCACCTCTGCTTGAACAAGAACAGCCCAGCAGCACTGTCAAATGAACCCACCTTCTAACACACATCTCTGTCAGGTCAGACCTGACCTGTGCCCCCCCATCCTGCTCAAAAAGGGCTGAGGTGCTCCCAGGAGACCTTCTGTGCTCCAGAAAATGAAGGCATGAGTTTGGGTAACTCTTGAAATTTATGCAGGACTTAAGCAACCCTGACTGTCTTTCTCTGGGTCACAAGTGACATGCTGGCAGAAGGGTGAGAGTCCAGAGAGATCCGTAATACTCTTTAGTCTCTTGCTAGGCTGTAGTAGCAGGGAACATTCCAACACTAGGCTATTCCTGGGGATTAGGGAAATTGGAGTGAGTGTCCTTCAACCTCATAGCCCTCCAAGGACTTTTCTTCCATAAATGTGTCCCTTCTCTTTTTGAGGCCATGTAAATGTTTTGCATCCATAAAAACCTGTGGAAAGGACTTCACAGCTTTCCTAACCTAGAGGAAGTGTCCTTTCCTTGTTTTGAACCAGCTATCCATGCCAAGTTTTGCACACTACCGCGTAATAGACAAAAAGCAATCCATCCTTCCCCAGGCTCCCAGGCCACTCATAATTTTATAAATCCCTGTCATGTCCTACATCCTCTTTCTCTCCAGGACACTAAGAATCCATGTCTCTGGCAAGGACAGAAATAAAATAAAAGCATTGTGGCCGTATGTGAAATACAGGCATCGAGAACAAGGCTAGAGGCTGGGACAGCTATTTTGTTCAGGTGTGGAGAGCTGGAGGATAAGAAGCTTTGGAGAATGTACCAGCTTCTTCCAGAAAGGAGACAGTTCAGAAGAGGAAATCAATGGACCCTCCACCAGCAAGTTCTGTGAAGTATAAAAGGACCACCCTCAGAAACTCCTCCTGATTTATGCTCCTAGGAAACTTTATCTCTGTCAGCCCATGTTCTTACCAGGTGTCTCTGTCCCAGGATCTTGCATCAGTCTGTACAAATGTATTTCCTCTATCTGAGTCCAGTGTTGATAAAGCTGACTGAAATACTTGAACTAGGAACATGGAGTTCTAGAAATACAAGCTGCCATTGCTTGTCGATTGATAATAACTAACACAGCTGCCCTTCAGTCACCAGCCCTCCCCCTTCCTGTGCCCCTAGAGCCACCAGCTTTCTACTGCGATATTAGGTGTACATTCTCCAGTGTATTCTTTGAAGGACCTGGCAAAAAATGCTACAAAAGGTCTATGGAATGTTTGGCAGCACATCTGATGACAGCCTTTGTCTACGCCAATGGCATGTTTTGGACAAAGAAATTAGAAATTGCAAACTAAACACTACTGCAAACTGGAAATTTTTTTGCTCGGCTTTATTATTATGGGATTGGACAGCTTTGGTATTTTTTAACACCCTTAGTCCTATTATGGACATTGTCCTTTTCCACAGAAGCTTCTAATCCTTCTTTCTATGACAGGATAAAACATGCTTTTAGGAAATCAGTGCACTGATACC
>VXAC01008086.1:0-43074 GCA_013399225.1 Rhipidura dahli
CTGTTTCTAGGAAGCCTCTTAAGCCATCACTCTGCCCCGCTCCTGCACAAGAGGCTCGTCCAGGTGCCACCCTTTTGTGACAAATCTCGTGTCCCTTTGCCTCGCAGCTCTGAACTCGTGTGCCCTGAACAACGGCGGCTGTGAGCACGACTGTGTGCAGGTGACGCTGGCCCAGCACCGCTGCCAGTGCCGGCACAACCACCAGCTGCACGAGGACGGCAAACGCTGCGTCCGTGAGTCCCCGCGGGGCTGGGGAGCCACAGCTTCCAGCTGGGAGCTGTGGGATGGGGATGCTCAGATGTTCCACAGATCAGACTGGGGGATTTCCAGTAAAAACTCTGTGTGTTTTGTTGTCATGGACATGTCCTGTGGCTTATTCCAGGGGATGGGAAGAGCTGGAGGAGTGTAGCCAACACAAATGAAACTGTCTGAAGGCGCAGGCTGCTGTGAGAGTGGAGGGACAGCAGAGTGTGGCAGTGGGGTGGGATCCTCTCCCTCTCTGGCTGACCTGCTCCTGCCTCAGGAGGGGGAGAAGCTGAAGGGGACAGAACACAAGGTTGTTCTCATCCATATGAGCTGGCATTCAAGAGACAGGAAGGAGGGAAGTCCCGAGCTGTGAAGTTGCTAAGGCAAAAGCAACAACTGGGATATTACAAACGCAGCAGTCAGTGGGGTTTGCAGCATCTGTCCTGGTCCTGGGGCAGGCCACAGATTGGCAAAGCAATTTGGAGCAAACTGCCAGCACTCTCTCTGTAATCTCTGCAGAGGGATGTGCCCGTGCCAAGCTCCTGCTGGAAGGGTTTTACCCAGCCCTTACTGCCAGCCCTTTGCAGGATGTGACGCCGTGCAAATCCCCCCGAGAGGACGGAGCAGCTAACGGAGCAGCAGCGGGCATTTTCTGCCTGCTGCAAAATGTCACAGACTGCAGGCTGCCCTGCTGCCCCGTGCCCTGCTCTGCCACAGAGCCCCAAGATCAGTGTGGGGTGACCCGGGCTCTGTGCTCTGCCCGCAGTGAGGGACCCGTGCGCCGACAGCAACGGGGGCTGCATGCACCGCTGCCACAGCCACCGCGGCCGCGCCCGCTGCGACTGCCACCCTGGCTACCAGCTGGGCCCTGACGGCAAGGCCTGCCAAGGTGAGTGCCCTGCAGAGCTCCCCCGGAGGAAAAGCCCTTCATCTTGTGGATCAGGGTGTTGATGTTGTAACATGGATGTGTAGAAAAACTGCACTAGTCCAGATCAGTAGAAACAGAGGCAAAGCCCCCTTTAATGGCTTTTTTTCCCGAGGTTTTTATATGTCAGTTCACAAAGTGAGCTGGATGGCTTAAAGTAATTGGTCCTCTGGCCATCCGTTCCCAAGTGTTTTTCTATTTGAAGCCGTAACAATTTGGGAAAAACAACAGCAGGTGTGAATATTGATAAAAACTGGCAACTTTTTTTAGCTAACTTGCATGGGAAAGACAGAATACACAAAATACTAAAGAGCTGAAGAAATTCATTGCTAAAGCTCTGTCAGCATCTGCATGGGGGAGTGCTCAGTGTGAGCAGGACAGAGGGATGCACACGCCTTCCCATGGATGGCTCAGCTGGTGGCTGTGTGAGAGCCCTGCTCGAGCAGTCTGTGACAACAGACAGCTGCTCTGAGGGAGGTTCAGGGCTGGACACTGGGGAGAATCTCTTCCAGAATGGGTGGTCAGGCGTTGGGATGGGCTGCCCAGGGAGGTAGTGGAGTCCCTGTGCCTGGAGGTGTTTAAGGAGAGACTGGATGTGGCACTCAGTGCCATGGTCTGGTGACAAGGTAGTTTTAGGTCACAGAATGGACTGGATGATCTCAAAGGTCTTTTCCAGCCTAATTGGTTCTGTGATCCTGTGAATGCCCCACTTTCATGTGATCCAATCTCCTGGGAAGATTTATAGGAATTCCAAACTTGCAACTCTGTGGCTTTGTTGGTCTGGACCCCAATAAAGAGTTCAGGGTCCAAGAAACCAGTACAAAACCCAAAAATCACAAGACCAGTCCTTTTGGAAGGATGTTTAAGGCTCAGCCTGCTTACCTCATGGCTTTCTCCCTCTCCCAGATGTGAATGAGTGTCTGATGGGGCTGGCCATGTGTGCACACCAGTGCCTCAACACCCGGGGCTCCTTCAAGTGCACCTGTAACCCGGGCTACGAACTGGGGGCGGATGGCAAGCGCTGCTACCGTGAGTACTGCGGGCTCAGCCCTGCCCAGCACCACAGGGCACACCTGGGCTGCTGCAGGCACGTGTTTGCCACTGCCCCCTGGGAATCACCAGGGCCAAGCCATGGCAATCTCTGCTGAAGGATTTCACAAGCACTTCTGGGGCTGTTTACTCCCCCACCAAGATAAAAATCTTGGTCTGGTCTCTAAAGTCATCACGAAGCTACTTTAGCTCGTTTAGGCAATTGGTTTGGAGCCATTTGGCCTCAAATAAGCCGAGTTCTGCTCTTGGGGACTCTGTTGGACAGGCTCAGTCAGCTGCAGATGTGTCACTGAAGGAGAAATCGAGCCAGTGAAGGGATCACATCTGCTCCCATCAAGGAGAGAAATAAACCCTGTGATGCAAGAGTGAGCTGGACTGTCCTCACAGCTTTGTGCAGCTGGTGCACCCCAGCAGGGCCAGGCTGAACCAGAGCCACCAGCCCCTCACAGATGGCAGCCACCGTGGCAATCCCAGTGCTGGCAGCTGGTGTTACTGGGAGCTGTGAGGGTCTCCCTGTGCAGCTGCTGGAGCTTGCCA
Source organism: Rhipidura dahli (assembly GCA_013399225.1). Lineage (NCBI taxonomy): Eukaryota > Metazoa > Chordata > Aves > Passeriformes > Rhipiduridae > Rhipidura > Rhipidura dahli. The sequence goes on from VXAC01008086.1 coordinate 2,759, forward strand.
AGGCTTTGCAGGCCATAAATGGATCTTGAAAGGCATCAAACAGAGCAATGGGGGACACCAGGATGATGATGTGAGATTTAGGAGCTGAAGCAAGCACACAACTTCCTTCCTAGGGACACTGCCAAGCTCACACTGTGAGCACTGACATTGCCCTGGGGTCACCAAAGCAGCCTTTCCACATGAAAGGTGTTTCTCCCTGCCCTTCCTAGCACGCTTCTTTTAAGCAAAACCCTGTCTGTGCTGGTTTAATAAGGAAAGGGAAGAAAGGGATGACAATCACGTTGTGAAATCTGGAATAAAGTCTTCCAGTGTGGTACAGCTTTTGTTTTTGACAAGCACAGATCCACTGGGAAGCATCAAGCTCCCTTTCTTTCATCTTCCTTGGGTTTGAATGCATGAAAAACTCAGTGCTCCTGAAGGCAGAAATTGTTTTCCTGAGGTTCAGAACTGAGTCAAAGCTCCATGAAACGAGTTCCTTTTAGTTTAAGAAAGCTTAATTAACTAGACAAGTTTACAGAAACCTTGCCAAGCTCGGATGATCTATGGCTGCAATTGATGTTTGTGCCGACCACTTTTGACATGTCAGGAACTAACGATTCTCGCTGTAGGCATCTGGATGTTTCCCTTCTTAGCCGTGTTCTGCTGCTCCCATTTCTCCCTGGCACCAGAACAGCTCTGCTCTGAGGCCAAGCCAACTTTTGGTTGGCAGCACACGCTGCTGCTTGGCAGGAGTGGGAGCGGCTTCATCCGCAGCCTGTTCATCCCAGAGATTGTCCAGAGCCTGCTCCACGACTCTGTCCCTAAGAGGCTGCGTGAGATCCAGAGGTTTCTTTTTATACCCCGCTTCCCAGCCCAGCAGTGGCCCCTGTGCTGAGCTATTTCCATCCTTTCCCACTGCAGATCCCCCTCCTCAGTGGGGAGGCAGTGCCAGGAGCTGGCGGGGGCGCGGCACCGAGGGCAGGCAGGGGCCAGTGGTGTGTGCAGATGTGTCCCACAGGATCCTGACCAGGCTGCTTTTTCCAGGAATAGAGATGGAGATTGTGAACAGCTGTGAAGTCAACAATGGGGGCTGTTCCCACATGTGCCACCACAGCAGCTCTGGCCCAGTCTGCACCTGTAACTTTGGCTTTCGGCTGGAAGAGGATCAGAAGTCGTGCACTGGTAAGGAACAGGAAAAGGCCAGGTCTTGATTTCCAAGCACATTCCAGGCACTGGTGAGGATCCCTCTTGGGATTTTAGGTCAGGATCCCTCCTGGCTGCTGTGTATGTGGACTAGAAACAGGCTAAGGAGGATAAAAACCAGTGGAAAGTGAGAGTAGATGGAATATTGCTCTGCTCAAAGACATCCCCAAACCTCCCTTCAAGACATACTTGGACAGCGATTATGACTTGGACAGCGATCATTACTTCCCAAACTAATTATTTTTTCCCTGATGAAACTGCCCTAAGCAGGAGTCAGTCAGCTGGAATCACCCTGCTTGTAAGGACATGAAACCTGTAACCACAACCTCCGACTGGGAATCACAATGAACTTCCCCCAAGGACTCGGGATTCCTCCCTCCAAGGGGAGGATGATCTGTTAACACAGAGCTGCCTGGTTTCAGGGAGAATCCTGGCTCAGCATTTGGCAGCAGATCAGTAAAAGCTCACCAGGACGAGTCCTGGAGCAGTTCAGCAGCTCCTGTCACCACTCTGCGGTGCACTGACACCCTTTGTTTCTCATTTAGATATCAACGAGTGTGACACTGGTTCTCACTGCTGTCAGCAAGTCTGCTACAATTACCCGGGGGGCTACGAGTGCTCCTGCCACGCCGGGTACAGGCTCAGCACGGACGGCTGTGGCTGTGATGGTGAGTGCAAACACCTCCCTGGGCTCCAGGGGTCCCTCTGCTTCTCATCTGCCTGTTGTCACTCTCCTCGGTTTGCTTAGGGTGGGGCAGCTCAGTTCTAACCCCCACACCAAGCCCAGCACAACTGGAGAGGGACAGTTGGATTTTTGAACACGTTCAAGTTCAGATGGGGATGACTCAGAGTGAGCTGGCCCAGGCCTGAGCCCATTAATTCACAAAAACCATTTGATGTTCAACCCCAGAGGCCAACTCTGCCCATCACTTTCACCCAAGGGATAAAGACAAATAACAGTGTCTGTATAAAGCAGCCAAGATGGTGACTTAATGAAGCTTTTAATTAGGAGAACAAGAAATTGTCCTACCTGGTTGTGAGCAGCCAGGCATTTCTTTCAGCTTCTCCCAGCTCCTACCAGTTTTGCTGCCAGCCTTCTGATGAGTCACCTTTTCAGCAGAAAGAATGGGGGGAAAAATCCCCCTGATAATTGTTCTCACTTCCAAAGCTCTCAACGACATTTCCCAGGGGAAGGAGCCAAACACACCCACCTGTTCCTACACAGCTAATGATGGATGGGAACTGAAGCCCAGCACATTTCATGTTGAAACCCAGGCATCCCTAATCCCTGAGGTGCTTTAACTCCATTTTCAGAGCTGGTGGCTCCACATATTTAGCAGAGAGGACACCACCAGCCCATTACTGCTGCATGGCCGGGCCCCTGTCCCTGCTCCTGCCCCACTGGAGTGTCCCATGTTTTTTAGATGTGGACGAGTGCTCTGCAAACAACGGGGGATGTGAACACACGTGCCAGAACCAGCCAGGGTCCTTCCAGTGTGGCTGTGACATTGGGCACATGCTGGATGAAGACAGAAGGAGCTGCATCTGTAAGTGCCTCGTCAGAGCTGCCTCAGGCTGGGCGGTGGGTCCCTCCTCTGCCTCCTGTCCCTGCCAGGACCACAGGAACTGGAGCTCCTTAGCCCTGCACCTCTCATTTTCCAGCTCCTCCACAGCACCTGAGCAGTGGCAGTGCCTCACCCCAGCCCTGGAAAGCTTTCCCAGACAGGACCAGTCCTGTTTCAGCCTCGTTCACTGTCCAAAGAATTGCAGGGAGTTCTGGCACAGCTTCACCTCCAGCAGCTGCACAGCTGGCAGTGATGGCTGCATGTTAAAGATCCTTAGCCCCTGCCACAGCCACCAACCTCTACACCACCTAACAAATGATTTATTTGTAGCAGTACAGGGAGCTGGAGGTCACGTAGCTGACCTGGGCCCACTATAGACAAAAAAGCCCTGAACAAACAACTTGAAAAAGCTTTAGAGGTGACAAAACAGGGCAAGATCAGTGAGAGAACAGAACACAAAGGGGTCTGGAGGGTCTCCAGCCACAGAATGACCAAACTCTGTCTGCAGAATCAAAGGGATTTCTGGGGTTTTTTTTGTTGGCTTTTTTGNTTGTTTGGTTTTTTTTGGTTTTTTTTGTTTTTTTTTTTTTGGTTTTTTTTGTTTATCAACACTGGGAACAACAAAATTTAAAAATGCAGGTGGGCAAACCCGAGACCTACAGAGAGTTCTGGTTTCCCTTTGCTGTTGCAGAGGTCCTGCCCCACTCTTCACCTCTCAGAGACCTTGTCTCCCTTCCCACTGTGACACTGTCACCTCTGTCCCTGCTCCCCCAGCCACAGAGGACACGGTGGAGGCTCTGGATGGCCGGCGCCCTGTCATCCGCCCCATCCCTCACGTTGCCATCCTGCGAGATGAGTTCACCCAGCTCCTCAGCGATGACTACGAGGAGGAGGAGGAAGAGATGGAAGCACGAGGGGAGCACACGCTGTCAGAGAAATTCGGTGGGCATTTTGCAGCGGCGTTCAGTGCCCTGCTTTGCTTGGAACTCTCCAGGAATAATGATCCATGCTGGGTTTATTTGTGAATACGCCAGGACCTGTCAAGTGCTTTTCTGTGTCTGTCTCTGCTGCAGCCTCAGCAGGGGGGTTTCCCTGCCCAAACCCTCTGCCCAGGGTGCTGCAGCAGCCTCAGCGAGGTTCTCACCAGCCGTGCCTCTCGTTGCAGTCTGCCTGGAGCACACCTTTGGCCCCGACTGCAGCCTGACCTGTGACGACTGCCAGAACGGAGCCTCCTGCAACACCGAGCGCAGCGGCTGCCACTGCCCGGCCGGCTGGACCGGCGTGCTCTGCAACCAGAGTGAGTGGCAGCTCTGTGCCCTGCGCGGGGGATGCAGCCCCGCGAGGCTGTGGCCGGGCTGAGCCTCATCTCCCTCTCCTTCTCCCTCTCCATCCCCAGCTTGCCCGGCCGGCACCTTCGGCAGCAACTGCAGCCAGAGCTGCCGGTGCCAGAACGGTGGCACCTGTGACCCCGCCAGCGGCGCCTGCCGCTGCCCGCCCGGCGTGGCCGGAGAGCTCTGCCAGGACGGTGAGTCCGGCGTCCCCTCGCCTGCTCCGTGGGGCTGGGGGCCATCCCCACCCTCCTCCTTCCTGGTGTCCGTGTCTTAGCAGAGGTTTGCCCTCCCTGGGCTGTTCTGGCCGTTGCCGATGCCGCTCTCAGATGTCCCAGATGTGCTTCTCTGAAGCCTGGAAGTGTTTCCCATGGGATTCCCTAAACGCATCCCTTTGTAGCTGTTCACTGACAGCATCTTCCAACCCTCTTGTTGAACCATCCCTGCTCCATCTGGCTCCTCTGACCACCGAGTCTTGTGCAGAAAAATGCCATTGTAAAAAGGAAAAGATGTGGCAAAGAGGACTCTCCCCCCACAACACAGTGCTCCAGGGATTCTGCTTTGTCTTTCCACTCAGAGACCTTTGCAGTCCCTGCTCACTGCTCAGCCATGACTGGGGGCAGAGATCTTTATTTCATGGGACATTCAGTGGCAGACCCAGGAAAGAATGTCAAACCCACAATTTCCATGGTGAATTTCCATGGAAACCGTGAAGGTATTTTCCACCCAAAGCATTGGAGCTGTGACAGCAGTAGTTACCCAAAGTACCCAGAGGAGGTGTTCACTGCTGGTGGTGCTCACTTCTTGCTCCCAAAGGGTTAAAATTTGGGGGACATAATCTGAAAATCAGAAAGAGGGAAACGATCGGAGATTCAGACAAAAGGGCTTCACTCACATGTTGGGAGCATATGGGAACTATTACTGAAGGAGGAGAGCGAAGTAGAATGCAAATGAACACAAGAGATACCCCGACCTCTTCTTTCTGTAGGAAGGAGGTGATTGAGAGGGACAGAGAGAAAAAAAGGAAGGTAAAATTAAAATAAACAATGCAGAATTGCTCTGTTGTCCCAGGGTGGCATTTCCTCTGCTCCTCTGGTCGTAGGGACAAGGCTTGTGGCAGACATAGCCTGTCTGCCATGTGCTTCCAATGATGATCTTCAGCATAACAGAGAAAAAACCAATAATTTTATTCACTTAATAGTGCAAATATCCCTGTGGCTTTTCAACAGGAGCAGCCTCGTGGTTTGTCTTTTCACGGACGACAGCCTTGACCTCTGGGAGCCCTGTGGATGGGTTATTTCTGTCCCAACCAGCACAGCTGCTGGTCACAGCGAGTGCAGAGCTGATGGGTGCCCTGGAGCACCACGGCGAGTGGCAGCAAGTGACATCCCCTGTGACACTGCACAGCTGATTTGGAGCTGGTGCAGGGGATCTGATCGCTGTCGTCCTGGCTGCATCCCTTCCCTCGGAGCATCCCTGGCCTCACACAGCTCTGTGTTTCTCTGCTGCAGTTAAAATGACCTGCTGAAACTGGCTCATCTTCCCAGGAAATCTCTCTCTGTTCCTAGGGTGCCCTAAGGGATTTTTCGGGAAGCACTGCAGGAAAAAGTGCAACTGTGCCAACCGGGGTCACTGCCATCGGATTTACGGCGCCTGCCTGTGCGACCCCGGCTTGTACGGCCGGTTCTGCCACCTGGGTACGCTTGTCCCCGCGGTTACCCTTGGATTCCAGCCTTTCTGGGAAGAAGATTTCTGCCCCTCGCCCGGGGTCTCTGACCAGCTTTTCCCCTCTGCCTGCAGCGTGCCCCAAGTGGGCGTTCGGGGCCGGCTGCTCGGAGGAATGCCGGTGCCTGCAGCGCAACTCGCGGGACTGCGACGCCAGGGACGGCTCCTGCCGCTGCAAACCCGGCTACCGCGGGCAGCGCTGCGAGGACAGTGAGTGAGGCACAGGCACACAGCCAGCTGGGCTGGAAAAGACCTTTGAGGTCATCGAGCCCAGCCTATGACCCAACACCACCCTGACATCCAGACCTGAGTGCCACGTCCAGGCTCTCCTTAAACACCTCCAGGGACAGGGACTCCACCACCTCCCTGGGCAGCCCATTCCAATGCCCAATCACCCTTTGTGAAGAACTTCTTCCTAATGTCCAACCTAAACCTCCCCTGGCACAGTTTAAGGCTGTGTCCTCCTGTCCTGTGTCCTGAGAGCAGAGCCCGACCCCCACCTGGCTGCCCCCTCCTGCCAGGGGGTTGCGGGGAGTGATGAGGTGTCCCCGGAGCCTCCTCTTCTCCAGGATAAACAGCCCCAGCTCCCTCAGCTGCTCCTTACACTCTCCCCAGCCTTCTTGCCCTTCTCTGGACACGCTCCAGCCCCTCCACATCCTTCCTAAATTGGGGGCCCAGAACTGGACACAGCACTTGAGGTGCAGCCTCAGCGGTGCCCGGTACAGGGGGAGAATCACTGGCCTGGTCCTGCTGGCCACACCATTCCTGATCCAGGCCAGGTGCCATTGGCCTTCTTGGGCTCATGTCCAGCTGCTGTCCATCAGTGCCCCCAGGTGCCCTTCTGCCTGGCCACTGTCCAGCCACTCTGTCCCCAGCCTGTAGAGCTGCAGGGTTGTTGTGGCCAAAGTGCAGGACCCAGCACTTTGTCTTGTCAAACTCATATTCCTGGATTTGTCCCATCCATCCAGCCTGTCCAGGTCCCTCTGCAGAGCCCTCCCACCCTTCAGCAGATCCACAGTCGCTCCCAGCTTGGTGTCATCTGGTGTCATTCTGTTCCTACAAAGCACCCCTGGAGCATCCCCCTTTCTTGTGCCGTGGCCTCTTTTCCCCACATTAATTTTCTGGAGGGGAAAGCTGTGCTCACTTTCCACCCTCCCAGGCTGTCTCACCCCTTGTTCACTCCAGAGCACGCCCTGCTCACCCTCAGCCACGTTCAGTGCTCAGCAGGAGCTGTGTGGTGGGTGATGGAGCTCAGGAGGGTGCTCAGCATCTGGGGCTGGGCTCTGCCAGGGGTGAGGAATAATTTCAGAGCTTCTTTCTCTCCAATTGTGGTTGTTCACAGGCTGTGACCCTGGGTATTATGGGGATGGCTGCAAGAAGAAGTGTGGCTGCTCTCCAGGAGTGCCCTGTGACCCTGTCACTGGGGAGTGCCGCAGGGAGTGTCCCCCAGGCTACCACGGGGAGCACTGCGACCAAGGTAAGGCAGGGCCGTGCAGGGCCGCTCTGTGTGCGCTGGAAACTCAGCAATCCTCCCACTTCTGCTTCACAAAACCACGCAAAAGCACTTCCAGAATCCCCTGAGAGCCCCAGCCCACTGCAGATGGTCTGATGGAGTGGCCAGTAGAGGCTTTGGGGGACTTTTAGGGGTCTGTGAGACGCTGCCATCTCCTTAAAGTGGGAGAGTGAATTCCACCTACAAAATGAGCCTGATTCAGAAGAGGAGAATAAGGTCTCACTTTACCCTGCCACTGGACATGTTTGTGTTGGTAGATGGAGGTGACTGGGATCTAATTATCCTTCCCTGGCCTTGATGTCTTTTCTGTTCAAGGCAATCCCTGCCCAGCACAACAATATCACATTTTCTGCTCCGTTCTCTATTCCTTGTTGAAATTCCACTTCATCTGCAAGGGCAAAAGAGTATTTTACATTTAATTTACATTAGAATTCAAACTTCTGCCTCTGTATGAATCTCCTAGAGCAGTTTTGTGCTCTTCCCATGATGGGCCAGTTGGTTGGGTGGTGACTGAACTGCCCAGCTCTGTGTATGTCTAACTGTGTCCAACACTCAGGCTCTGAGGGTGCAGATTTCAGGATCCTGGGGGCGGTTGGTGTGTCAGAGAGCTCCACTTTGGTCAGACAAAGGTGCTTTGAGAGATCCTAAAGGCAGTGAGTCATTGGCACGAGGTGAGGATTACAAAATATGAACACAGCGCTTGGAACAGGATCAGTTCTGCCAACCGCAGAGCTGAGTGGCGACTGAAAAATCAACCTATTCCTGCTCCTGTGAGGCTGGAGCCTCCTGAACCCCCTTCAGCTGGTTGGATCCCACAGAAAATGCAAAAAGCTGGACACTTGAAGTCCACAGTTGAAGACAGACTGCAGCAGCAGAAGATACTGCATGGAGAGGTTGGAAGTGGCCACATCTGGATTTGGATTGGAGCAACCCAGGAGTTTCTGCACTTACTGATGTGCAGCCAAACACTGCTTCACCCCAGCCCAGAAGTTACAACCATCAATCTCATTAATCTGCCAGCACAGGGTCATGGTGCAGGGCCCCATCTCTGATGGGACTTGATCGAAACAGGAGCTGCAGACAGCAGCAAAAATCCCAATGCAAGTGCTACCATAGTGCTGGCAGGAGAGATGGGAGCAGCTCCTGCGGGGCTGTGCCTCCTGGCAGGGTCTGACAGCCCTGACCCCCCCATGAAGGGATGCTGTGGCCCCTGGAGCCCCTGGAGCCTTGTCAGGCTGGGTGCTCCAGCTCGGGATATTTTTAAAAAGGGTAAGAAAGGAGCTGAAGGCTGTAGGGGGGAGTCACACAGGAAATAACACAAATATTTGTATAGAAATAGTAGGCTCTTGGCTGTTGTTGGGATCTGGAAATTATTAAAGGGTGAAGACAAACATCTGCCATCAATTAGCAAAGAGGAGGAATAACAAAAACTCCACTGTGTCACTGGAAATGGAGGCGCTGCATTTCCCCCATGGTTTGTCAGTGCCGGCGCGTTCTCCTCTGCTGAAGCTTCACAGAGCTCTGGCTTTGGTGAGCGTGGAGCTCTTGTGGGGGACTCAGAGAGGATTTAAGGATCTTTGGCTCTGGGGGCCTCAGTGTGCATGGCACCAGCTGGTTGCTAAATTGTGGCACGGGGTACAAAGATCAAACCGAGCTGGGTTGGGCAGAACCACGCTGGCATCCAGAGCAGAGGGAGGGAAAAGAACTTATTCCTCCTCTGGGTGAGGATGCTCCTTCTTTCCTGCTTTCCATCTGTGTCCATCTGTGCAAACCTGGCTGCTTTTTAAAATGCTGGTGCTCACATCCTGGAGGCATTCAGGCAGGGAGGTAAAAACACTTGCAGTGTCTTGGAAAAGCCAAGGGATGGTTTGGTGTGGGGCTGGGACCCCGGTGCTCTGCACCCCAGCCCACAGAGAGCAGGGCGGCTGGGGCAGAGTCTTTACCCAAAGACTGGAGACCAGTTTGGCCTCAGCTTTTGGGGATGTGAGTGGTCACTCTTGCATGAAGAAGTCCTTGTTGGAAGGACACACAACAAGAGACAGGCGATGGACAACACTTCTGTGTGTCCTGACTGACCACAGTCGTGGCAATGCTGGAGGTGACCAGTGTGCCTCACAGAGTGGTCACACCCAGACTCACAGAGTCATTAAGGTTGGAAAAGACCTTCAAGGCCACCAAGCCCAACGTTTGAGCAAACACCACCATGCCCACTAAACCGTGAGCACAGGTGGGAACCTCTCTCAGCTGGGGCTGTTCCCCACAGACCCAGAGGCTCCTTCGGGCTGGTAAAATGCCCTTGGGCACCTTGAGGGGGAAGTTCTGACCCTGCTGTTCTCCCACAGAGTGCCCTGAGGGGACATTTGGGGCAGGCTGTCAGCATCCATGTGCCTGTGGAGGAGCGTCCTGTGACCGGAGCACGGGGCAGTGTCACTGCCCGCCCGGCTGGATGGGAAACGACTGTGCCCAAGGTGAGCATGGCAGCAGGGCAAAGGCATTGAGGCAGGGATTTAGGTGCAGAGGGAGGAATTTAGGTGTAGAGGGAAGGATTTAGGTGCAGAGAGAAGGATTCAGGTGTAGAGGGAAGAATTCAGGTGTAAAGCCATTGCTTTTCTTTTGGTGAAATTCAGTTTAAAACCACCCAGTGCAATTAGAATCATCTTCGTGGAAAATTAGAAAAAAATGCAGCTTTTTATGGTGAGTCTTAAACAACAGCCCTGCTTTGCTGTCAAGGCTGAGGGAAGCATAAGCAAATGCACATGACCAAAAAGATGAAGATGTTTTTGTTTGTTGCAGTCCTTAACATAGGAGAGGGAACTTTCTTTATCCATGAGTGTTTTTAATTGCCTTCACCAGATTACTCTTTAACTGCTGGAAAACTAGAGAGTCCGAAATGAAAAGCTTTTGCATGAATCTGCAGAATTGCAGCAGCTGGAAGGTGTTAGTCGCATAGAGATGTCCCGCTCCTAAGAGTTTGGCTGAGTGATGAAACTACGTGCACAGTGCTTACCGTGCATTTCAAGCTGCCTTTTTTTCCAGGCCCTGGAGCAGCTTAGGACCAGTTGAAGAAGGATTCTTGCCCTGGTTTTAGCTGTTCTTAGCCTTTTGCTCCTCCTTTGCGACTCCCAGCGGGTCCTGGAGCAGTCTGCGGTGTGACGGCAGCTGCAGAGCCCCTGAGCCAGCAGCACCATTTCCCACTGAGGAGCCCTTGGAGCTCCCCGCGAGTGGATGCAAATCCAAAATTGGCATGAAAATCCTGCAGTGAGCTCAGAATAGCATGGACAGAGTGCTTGTGGAGCAAGCACGGCCGTGCTGTGCTCGCTGGTGGCTGCGAACAAAAGTCCACGTCTTGCATGAGCACAGACAGCAACGATGGCGAGGGGGAGCCCAGAGGGGCAGACATTTCCCTCTGCCACCTGGGCTCTGATCCCGGGGCTGTGTGTTCTCTGTCTGCTCACGCTCCAGCTTGCCCCGAGGGTCTCTGGGGACCGGGCTGCCAGGAGATCTGCCCCGACTGTGCCAACAACGCCAGCTGTAACCCCACCACCGGAGCCTGTCTGTGCCCGCCCGGCTACACCGGCCAGCGCTGCCAGGACGGTGAGTGTGGGCTGGGGCGGGTCCCTCACCTGGAATGTCCATTTCCAGCTGGAATGAGGGGCTTTTCTGCTGTCCTGGAACATCCAGTGACCGACAGGCACCGCCGCGCTCAGCAGGGCAGGCTGAGCACTGTGCACATCTCTGTTCCCTCACTCGCTGGGGTGCAGCGTGGGGACTCCAGACTCACCCTAGTCCCCTCTCCATAGTGGTAACTTCTGCAGCAGCAGAAAGGGAGGCAAAATGCTGAGCCCCTCATCTCCTCAGCACCTGCACCCGGGGTATCAGAGCTGTGGCGGTGCTCGTGGCTCTGCCGAAGCACCGCAGGACCCGCCGGCTCCGCCGAGGGCCAGGGTTCCAGCAGCCACCTGCAGTCCCTCCCTGTTTCCCTTGGCAGTGTGTCCACCCGGCTGGTTCGGCCCCGACTGCCAGCTGAGCTGCAGCTGTGGGAACGAGGGACATTGCCATCCGGTGACCGGGACGTGCAGCTGCCCGCCCGGCTGGACGGGGCACCACTGCCAGCGAGGTACGGCACCCGTGCTCTGCCACCTTCCCTCCCGGGCCACTCTGACCTGTGCCAAGCTCTGCTGCCACGGCTCAATTCCCATCTGCATGCCGTGCCGCTGCCAGGGAATCTCTCTGAAATCCTTTCGGTTTCTCTGCTGCCTGCCCGGTGCTGGCAGTGCCACCGGCCTTCCTGCGGCCGTGCTTGTCCCTGTGCCCGAGGAACGTTGTGACTGCTGGCAGAGGCTGTGCCCACGCCGTGTTCTCGGGTGCACACCACTGATGGGCTCCTGCTGTGTTTTTTTCCAGCCTGTGACCTGGGGCGCTGGGGCCCCGACTGTGTCCACACCTGCAACTGCAGCAACAGCGACGGCAGCTGCAGCGCCGAGAGCGGGCAGTGCCTGTGCGAGGCCGGGTTCACGGGCAGCCGCTGCGAGCAGAGTGAGTGCTGCCCCTGCCCCGCCTGCCCTCGCACCCAGCGGGGGCTGCAGGTGCTCCGGGGAAAGGCGTCGGGCCGGCCCAGCCCCTTCCCTGGCTGCGGTGCCGGTCCTGTGCCCGGGGTGGCTGGGCGAGGTGGGTGCACACCCGTACGGGGCAGATTGGAACCCACCGGCTGTCATTAAAAAAAGCAGCTGCCGGGTGTTTTTATTCCGTTCAGAGTACGAGCCCCTGCCTTAGGATCGCTTCCCTGGGACTTGGGAAAGGACAGGCTCCTCAGTCTCATTTCTTTCAGAGTGCCCTGAAGGGTGGTTCGGGCTGGGCTGTCGGCAGCAGTGTCAGTGTGACAACGGGGCCGCCTGTGACCATGTCAGCGGGGCCTGTACCTGCGGCCCGGGCTGGCGGGGAACCTTCTGTGAGCACCGTGAGTACCTGAACCTGGGGAGCAGGGCTCCAGCCCAGAGGGTCTGTGCTCCCTGCCTGGCTTTGCTCTGCCCTTACAGCAAAGAGAATCCTTCAGGGTGGTTATGGGGAGAATAAGTCTGCGAGCTGCTGTCCCTGGTTTTATTTCTGGAGGGAAAATGTCTAGGGAAACAAAAAAAGACTATGAAAATGTAAATAATAGATGGCCCAGTGGCTGCACAGCTGCTGCAATCACCCGAGGGTGTACATGTCGCACACGGGGTCTTGGAGCAGCCTCCTGGAGGGGTCTCTGGATGCAGGGATCTGGCTCCCCCAGCAGCCTCTCCGTGGTCAGGAACCTCACACCATCACTCTCCTGATCCACCACTGCCCTCTCCTGTACCTGAAATGCCCACAGTAGACTCACATGTAATATCTGCTGCCCTCAGCAGTGGCTGTCACACCAGTGCAGACTCACATTGGCCACAAAGGCCACCAAGGGGCACCACTTCCCACTGGGAGGGCTCCAGCTCTGCATTTCGTGTGGATTTCTCCTTTTGTTTTCCACAGCCTGCCCTGATGGGTTTTATGGGCTGGAGTGTCGGCAAGCCTGTGACTGCCTGAATGGTGCCCACTGTGACCCTGTGACGGGACAGTGCCAGTGTCCCCCTGGCTGGACCGGCTCCCGCTGTGCCCAGGGTAGGTGTGTCTGTGCCCAGGGTGGGTGTGTCTGTGCTCAGGCTGGGTGTCTGTGCCCAGGGTAGGTGTATCTGTGCCCAGGGTGGGTGTCTGTGCCCAGGGTAGGTGTGTCTGTGCCCAGGCTGGGTGTGTGTCTGTGCCCAGGGTGGGTGTCTGTGCCCAGGCTGGGTGTCTGTGCCCAGGATAGGTGTCTGTGCCCAGGGTAGGTGTGTCTGTGCCCAGGTGCCCACCCTGCCCTCCACAGACACTCTGGAGCCAGGGCTGTCTCTGCTGCCAGTCCGTAGGATCCAGAGGTTTGGGTTGGCTGTTCCCCACTGGTGATTTTCTCTGTTTGGAATTTAATTTGAATTCAGAGTGGGGGGCTCTGCCTGAGCATGTTGTGGTTGGATGCAGTGAGGAAAAAACTCGTTCCAAATAGGTAGAAGGATGTAACAGTGATGCTGGCAGTGTCTGTGTTCGGATGTCTGGCCTGTGGGACACATTATTTTCCTGTAACACCACAAAACCGCCTCACGCAGCAGCTAACACCAGTGTCAGGTCCTCTCCCAGCCCCTGGCATGGTTGGCAGGAGCCTGGCTGCTGCAATTCCCACCTCCTGCCCACCATTCCTGCCTGCTCTGCTCCCCTGCAGCGTGCCAGGAGAACAGGTACGGCCAGGACTGCAGCCAGACCTGCCACTGCTTCAACAATGCCTCTTGCAGCCACATCAGCGGCCGCTGCCTCTGCTCAGAGGGGTGGACGGGACCCACCTGCCAGCAAGGTAACCCTTCCCAGCCCAGCCTGCCTCCCCTGCCAGCTCGGGAAGAAATGCATTCCTCGGGGTGGGTGGGATGCTGCTGCCTCTTTGGTGAAATACCAAAAAGTCATTTTGTGGGCAGCTGAGCAGCCTTGGGGTGGGGGGGGAGGGGGTCACTGGCTCCTCTTGCATCAAAATCAGCGTTGCTCTGTATCAGACCACCCACCCACGGCTCTGGCAGTGTGGCAAAAGCCTCCAGAGCTGCATCCTGACTGGGATGTTTGTCCTGCTTCTCCTCCCTCAGCCTGCCCAGCTGGTTTCTACGGGAAGAACTGCCAGCAGCGCTGCCTCTGCCAGCACGGTGGCACCTGTGACCCGGCCATGGGGGCCTGTGCTTGCCCTGCGGGCTGGACTGGGCTGGCCTGCGAGCTGGGTAAGGAAACAGTGGGAGAAAGGGCTCTGGGGCAAACAGGTCCTGGTTTGGAATGGTTTTCCCCCTGAAGGTTGGAGGTGACGTGCGAGGGGGTGCACGGTCCTTCCTGCGTGTGCGGGGCGGTGGGAGCTGGAGTGATGGTGGGAGCTGGGAGGGTGGGTGCCAGGACAGTGTCTCACTCTGTGCCCCTGCCAGCCTGTGCCCAGGGGCAGCATGGCCTGGACTGCCAGCAGCGCTGCGAGTGCCAGCACGGGGGGCTCTGCGAGCGCCAGACGGGGCACTGCCTCTGCCAGCCCGGCTGGACCGGCCACAAGTGCGAGAGACGTAAGCGGGGCACGGGGGGGCTGATCTGGGCATCCACGCTGCACAAGGAGGGTCTGGGGTCTTAGGCAAAGACATAAAATTCAGATTTCAGCCCAGCAGGGAGCTGGCAGTGCTGTGGTTTTGGCTGTGCCCCAGTTTTGCCCACCACTGTGCTTTCTCCTTCCACTGAATCGCAGAGGGGTTTGGGTGGGAAGGGACCTTAAGGACCATCCAGTTCCAACCCCATCTGGCTCCTGTCCTCTGAGGGCTGTCCTGAAAGTGCTGGTGAGGACCCAGAGCAGCCTGTGGCTGTTCTGGTGGGAGAGGGATGGGATTCCCAAAGGCACAGACCCCCAGGCATCGGTGCAAAGCCCCAGACCCCAGGCAGGGATCGGGGCAGCAACCCTGCATGGTGAAACCAAAACGCCAGGGGAGGATCTTCCCCTGCCCCAGAGGGTAACAGAAGGTCATCCCCTTTCCTTTCTTCCTTCATTGTATCACACTGACCATCAGGGCCTGGCTTTGCTCCCAAGCCCCAGCAAACCACGGACGTCTGTCCCTTGGTGGCTCCGTGCCTGCGGTGTCCTCAACTGTGACACACCCTGGCAATCTCCTTCCCACGAGGAAGGGTTGGAAAGGCTCTTGTCCTTCAGAGCAGCGGCAGGGACCTCCTCATGGATCAGCACAGCAAGCAGAGATCCACAAGCTTCTTCCCTTCTGGGGTTGTGACACCTCAGCCTGGCACGTCCTTAAACCAGGGTGTAAAGTCAGCACTTCAGTGCTTGCCAGCTGAAGTCTGGCACAAGGGAGCTGCCACCAGAGCCTCAGCTGCCACCAGCCACTCCCAGGGTTCCTGCTGGGAATGTTCTTCCCTTCAGGAGGCTGTCAACAGCTTGGCTGGCAGCTGAGGCTTGGCCACAAAAATCACCTCGCTGGATCCTGCTGCATCCCGAGGCACAGTGTCCCCTCCCAGAGCAGCCTCGGCAGCACCAGGCAGTGTTAAACACTGCTGTACATTCTTTCAATATAAATTAATGAAGAAACCCACCCAAAAGGTAGAAATTATGGATTTTTTTTTTAAAGAACCAAGCTAGGGTCCAGTCAGCTCCCCAGGGCTGTATTTCAGGCTGCTTGTGTGTGCACAAGGGACAGGCCCAGTCAGCTGTGGAACTACTGGGAAAAAGCCCCGAAAAGTTACCTTTTTTATGCAACTTGTCCTCTCTCCTGTGTTTTCATCCCTGAAGCTTGTCTGGAGGGGCTGTTTGGGGCACGCTGTGAGGAGCTCTGTGACTGTGGGGACAATGTCTCGTGCCACCATGTCACTGGTGCTTGTGATTGCCCCCATGGCTGGAGGGGCCAGCGCTGTGAGAAAGGTGAGGAACACCCCTGGCTAAGGGAAATCCAGGGAAACAGCGGCTGCTCCAGAGCCTGGGAAGGAGGGGAACTTCATTTCTAATGAGAATTACAAGCTCTGGCAATATATTTTGAGGCTGTTGGGCTGCCTTGGTTCTGAGGCAGAAGCCCCTCAGGTCCTGATGCCTTCCAGGCATTAACACTGACTTAAAATCCAGGCAGGAGACTCACATCCCGTTGTTTGTTTTCCCACAGCCTGCCTGCCAGGCTTCTTTGGGAAGAACTGTGCCAGCCGCTGTGCCTGTCCCCCGGGAGTGCCCTGTCACCATGTCACCGGCCAGTGCGGCTGCCCGCCCGGACTGACCGGCTCTGGATGTGAGAAACGTAAGGAGATGGGAATAATCCTCTTACAGCTCTGCTGCCAGGCTCTGGGAACGTGAGGGGTCAAGCAATCCCTGCAGAAAACAGAAGGGGAAAAAAAAAAAAGAAAAAGATAAACAGGGAAAAGCAGCCCAAGAGCGGAGCTGTGCCAAGGAGCGACTCCCAGTCTGGCAGCTGGGTGAATGCCTGTGGAATGTTAGCGGGGCAGAGGGAGCCAAGTGGGAAATTGGAGCTGGGTATTTATCCAGAGGATTAGCAATAAATCACTATTAAAATGAGCTCCTGTGAGTATGAGCAAGCCTGGAAGAGGCAGAGGTGTGTGAGCACATTCCGCACTCAGAGGACAGCGCTGGGTTTGCCATCTCCACGTGTGGAGCTTGCAGAAATGTGAGGGCAGGTGGGGCTGGCACAGCAAAAGGCACCTAATGCCTTTAAGGACTTGTTTTTCCTTTCAGTCCAAGTATTTCCTGGAGTGAAGGAACCTTTCGCACACGGGTCCCTTTGCTTTTTGGGTGGCGGAGAACTTTCACTGCCTTAAAAGGCTCTCTAAATCCTGCCTGAAATTAAAAAGGGAAAAAAAGAAAAAGCCTTGCAGAGAGTGGGGGGATGGCTTCTGAGCCACCTGGGTGCCGTGTCTCCTCGCAGCCTGCCTGCCAGGGACCTTCGGGAAGGACTGTGCCCAGATCTGCCAGTGCGCCGGAGCCACCCAGGAGTGTCACCCTGTCACCGGGGCCTGTGTCTGCCCCCCCGGCTTCCACGGTCCCTCCTGCCAGCTGGGTGAGTCCTGCATCCCCTCTGCAGGCTGTCCCCTCCTGAAATCCCAGTGCCATGAGGGATGTGTGTGGGTTGAGTTCTGGGTGCTTTGGGGCTGCTCTGTGTGACAGAGCGGATCAGAACCCCTCTGGTGGTGCCAGCCTGGCACAGAGCAGCTGCCAGCAGAGCTCTCTGCCTCCTCCCTGGTGAAACACCCGTGCAAACCCACCTGGTGGATTTTCCCAGGGTGTCTGGACCTTGCTCTTGTGTTTTTGGGCACTGAGGCCGCTGTCTGTTGTCCCCTCAGAGTGCTCCCCGGGGTGGTATGGCCGTGACTGCGAGAGGCTGTGCCAGTGCAGGAACGGGGGCCGCTGTGACGCTGCCACGGGGATGTGCCACTGCCCCGCGGGCTTCATCGGCGCTGACTGCGGCATCGGTGAGCGCTGCTTTACCCAGAGGGGTTGGGAAAGCAGGGGAGCCTCCTCAGGGGGAGCTGAGGGCTGGGAGATGCAGATCCTGCCCACAGAAGGGCTGCTGACCCTGTGGGGGGTGAGTGGCTGACCAGGGACTGGCTCCTGAGAAGAGGTCCCGGCGTCCCTTTGGCACCTGTGCTGGCAGCAGTACCCTCCTGCTGTGCCCCAGGGAATGAGCCTGCAGCTGATCATGTTTGCTGTTTGCCTTAGCCACAGAAACATTTCCCTGCTCCATTTATTTTACGATAAATTGATTTCTCCTGACACACCATGCCCTCGCTGTACATGGGCATGGCTGGGCAGGGCTTGGAGCAACCTGGTGTAGTGGGAGGTGTTCCTGCCCATGACAATGGGTTGGAAACAGATGATCTTTAAGGTCTCTTCCAACCCAAACCGTTCCATGGTTCTGTGATACAGCGGTGCTGACCTGGAGGCTCCTTCTGCCTCCCATCACTCAGCTCCAGTGCTCTGCAAAGCTTTCCCTCTCCCATCTCCCACCTCCAACCCCCTCCTCCCACCTCCCCAGCCCTGCTTTGGCCTGACCAAGGTTTTCCTCCCACCAGGATGCCCCGCTGGCCGCTACGGCCAGGACTGTGCAGGGCTGTGCTCCTGTGGGGCTGGTGTTCCCTGTGACCCCGTCACCGGAGACTGTGTGTGCCCTCCGGGCAGAGCTGGCCCCACGTGTGAGCAAGGCAAGTGTGGGCCATGGGGTCGTGCATCAGTGATGCCTTAAGAGGCCTCTTAGAAACAGAGACTAGTCAGGAGTAAGGGAATAAAGGTCTTTATTTGAAAGGCCTCCAAAAGTACCCCTGGGGAGCCAGAGGCTGCTGCCCAGATGGGCCCCGAGATGGACCCTGAGAGGCCACGAGTTCTTCCCACTTTTATAGGTTTGGTTCATTTGCATCTCAGGGTTCATTCTCCAATTAAAGCTTCCGTTTAATGATGTAATTTCCCCTCAGCTTGCCCCCTTTCAGAGGCTCTTTGGTTTACACTTTTTGGGCCCAGGAGGGGCTGGGTGTCCTTGGAGAGCAGCCTGGAGAGGCTTTGTTGTGTGTGCCCAGCACAGAGAGCAGCACTGAACAGGGAACAGGAAACTCCAGAGTTACACACTCTGGAGGTTTGAAAAATATAAAAGTTAAAACTTAAGGCATCATCAGGACTGTCAGGCAGTGGGTTGGGAAAGGTCCTGAGCAGGAACTCATTTCCCTGCCCTGAGACTTCTGCTCGTGGTCCCTGTGCTCATCACTACCTCTGACCCCGCAGGTTGTGAGAAGCACCGGTACGGGGTGGGCTGCCTGCAGCCCTGCTCCTGCCACAACGGGGGGCTCTGCGACAGCGCCGATGGCTCCTGCTCGTGTGCGCCGGGCTGGACAGGGAAATCCTGCGAATTAGGTAACCCTGGCCCGGATGGACTGTGCTGCACCGACCCAGTAACTGTGGAGCTCACCCACCGGGTCCGGTTTCTGTTGTCCCAGCCGTGCCTCACCACAGCCCCCTGAAGCGCAGGTGTGGGGCTGCTGAGCAGCTCTGCCTCTCCCTCTCGCCCGCAGAATGCCCTCCGGGAAGCTTCGGTGCCGCCTGCCAGCTGCGCTGCTCCTGCCTGCACAACGCCACCTGCGACCCGGCCACGGGGACCTGCCGCTGTCCCGCCGGCCACTACGGGCCCCTGTGCGAGCACAGTGAGTGCTGGCGGCGGGGACACCCTCGGCTTGGGGCGGGGGGGAATCTCTAAAGCTCGTCCGGAGAGCAGGACCGCAGGACACAGGTGTGACGCCAGTGGCACACAGCGCGGGGCTCTCCCTTTCCCGCTGGTTCACAGCGAGCCCTTCCCAGGCAGCAGCGGCAGGGAGGCGATTCCTGATCTCTGCGGGACCCCACGGTGCCCTCCCAAGGCAGCTGGGCACGCACTGCCCGGCGGTGCAGTAAGGGAATCAAATGTCGTGGAGCTGCGCACGGTGCTCGGCGGCTGCTTGGGCACATCTCGGGTAGAAAGGCTCGCTGCTTCTCCCTGCTGGGCTGAGCGAGGCGCTGCTGCAGAGTTCCACCCACCCGCGCTCTGTGATGCATTAAGAGGCCCCCTAGAAACAAAGACTAGACAGGAGTAAGGGAATAAAGGTGGGTATTTATTTGAAAGGCCAGAAGCTTTCAAAGGGGAAAGGGCTTCCTGGGGAGCCAGAGGCTGCTGCTGAGATGGACCCCGAGATGGACCCTGAGAGGCCACGAGTTCTTCCCACTTTTATAGGTTTGGTTCATTTGCATCTCAGGGTTAATTCTCCAATTAAAGCTTCAGTTTAATGATGGAATTCCCTTCAGCTTGCCCCCCTCTCAAAGGCTCTTTGGTTGATACTTTTTGGGCCCAGGAGGGGCTGAGTGTCCTTGGAGAGCAGCCCCGGAGAGGCTTTGTTGTGTGTGCCCAGCACAGAGAGCAGCACTGAACAGGGAACAGGAAACTCCAGAGTCACACACTGGGCAGTACAGGATTTGAAAAATATAAAAGTTAAAACCCAAGGCATCATCTAACGAGCTTTTCCCGTGCCAGGCTGTCCCCCGGGTTTCCACGGAGCGGGCTGCCGGGAGCGCTGCGACTGCGAGCACGGGGCTGGCTGTGACCCGGCCACCGGGCGCTGCCGGTGTCCCCCGGGGCTGCGGGGCGAGCGCTGTCACACAGGTACCTCCCACCCTCCTCCCCTTCCCGGGGGATCCCGAGGGGCGGGCACGAGTGCCGGTGCTCTGTTCCGTGTCTCACACAGGCTGCCAGGAAGGCACCTACGGCGAGGGCTGCCAGCGCCTCTGTGACTGCCCCAGCGATGTCCCCTGCGACCCGGCCACGGGGCGCTGCTTGTGCCCGCCGGGCAAAACCGGCCCCACGTGTGCTGCAGGTGAGCTGAGCCCCAGCTGGGCAGGGGAGGAAGGGGCCTGTGTGACGGGGAATTTGCTCCCAGGAAGCTGGAAGGGGCTTTTTTTGCTGGCGTGTGTCGCCTCACAGAGCGAGAGGAGCCGAGGCACTCGCCTGTCTGGCTCTTGTTTGCGGTCAGATCTCAATGCAAACTCTCCGCCAGCCTCCAGAGCCCTCGTGCTCGGATTGACACGGTCAGAAGGCTGAGGATTAAAGGCTGAAGGAACATCCTGGTGGGCCTGTGGATGCTCTGACATCCTGTGTTACCAGAAAAAAAAACTCTCTTTGCCCTATCCCACACCCAGCCTCCACCGCAAGCTCTGCAGCATCCCGGGAAAGCTCTGAGCGTTCCTGCTCGGCTGCTGCCACGGGCAACAGCCTGAGCAGCTCTGTGCCCTCCGCAGACTGCCGGCCCACCCAGTTCGGCCCCGACTGTCGCCTGGCCTGCCAGTGTGCCCCCAGCAGCTCCTACTGCAACGCCCGGAACGGGCAGTGCCTCTGCCTGGACGGCCACACGGGCCCCACGTGCCGGGAAGGTGAGGGACAGCGAAGGGACAAGTGCAGCCACTGCCACCGACTGCAGCCGGCGGGGAATCCCGCGGCAGAACCCGCAGGAATGCTGTACCCCTGCAGGGCTGTGGGTCCTGCCCCGGGGGTTGGGTTTGCGAGCAGTAAATCCACTCACTGTGGTCACTCAGGGCAGTACCTGCCTCTTCCCAAGCCCCTTGGTTGGCCTGACCCGTTTGCTGTCACTGCAGCCATGAGGGAGGTTTATGAAGCCTCAGAAATAAAGCTGTTTAGCAGCCTGGCCACAGGTAAAGCCAAGGCACAAATCCCACCCTCCCAGGAGCACGCTGGAACGATGATCCCAGGGAACCACCGTGGAACCCCCACACTCCTCATTTCTGCCCAAACCATGACTGAACCTGTTGGCTCAGTGACCCCCATGGGTGTTGGACAGGGGGGTGGGGGGCAGGAGGGTCTGACCCAAACCCACAGACTGCAACCAGTGCTCCCATTGGGGAGGGGAATGGGGAGAAGGTTGTGCCCCCCCAGCAGGGCAGCAGTGCGGAGGGTCGGCCCTGCAGCAGGGCTGTCCACAGCGAGGACTGACCTGTCCTGTTTTCTCTTCCAGCCACACAGTCCCTGCCACCCACCAGGCCACCACCACCACCCCTGGAGGGGCTCCGGCCAGCGGGGAAGTAGGTCCTGCTCTGGAGAGCACTCCCTGGGTTCAACCAAGCAGTCACCTGAAGAAGCCAATGACCTGTAATGAACTCATTTATAAGCCACATGAGCAGCTCCTGTCTCCTGACAACCCTGGCTGCTGCTTTTGGGGTGGTCTGAGTGAGGCTGAAGTGCCCAGTATAACCAGTTCACTGTGCCAGCACGGGCTGGCCGCGAGGACACTTGTGCCCACACTGGAGCGTGCCTTTGGCCAGGGACCAGAGGATCAGCTCAGAAGGGATCAATTCTCATCAGGAGAGAGTGGACATTGCTGGCCTTCATCTTTTGGGTGCTGGGCTTGGGGAGGGGGCTGCAATTGTGGTCCAAATCAGGTATTTATGCATCAATATTTATGGGAAGCTGCACCACGGTGTTGTCAGGACTGACAGCTGACAGCGCCCGGCTCTCCTGAGACTGGGCCTCCTGTGGGTGCACCACCTCACTTGAATTATTGTTTTAAATTTGAATTTTCCATGGTGTTTTACTGTAAATGACTGTTTACTAGGGGAAAATACGCTGGGCTCCAGCACTCACCTGCAGAGCTGGTGCCTCCTCGCTGACAGCACACGCTGTGCTGGACAAGCTTAGTGGGGGCCTGGAGCCTGTTCCTCATGCCAGGATTTTGTGAGCCCATGGAGCAGGAGTTTGTCAGCCCACGGCGCTGCCCGTGTCACTTATTCCAATAAAAAGGAAGCCCGAATCAAGTGTGGCAATCAGAGACACTGCGTGGATGGAGATGAAGCGCTCGCACATCTGGTCAATGCAAATCCCAGCTGGAATGTCCTCTCCCAGCCCTGAACCCTGAGTTTGCCATTCCAGTCACAGCCAGGAGCTGGCCAAGCTGCAGCAGTGGGGAATGTCACCATTCCAATGTCACCACATTGCCCTGGCCAGGGCCCAGGGCCGCCTTGGTTTGCACAGAATTCCTGGGCAGGTAAAGCCTGAGAGCTGACACTGCTGGAGGAGCCCCAGCTCTGCAGAGGAGAGAGACAGCCCCGCCCCGCCCCACCCCACCCTGCCCCATGTCCATGTCCATGTCCATGTCCATGTCCATGTCCATGTCCATGTCCATCCCATCCCATCCCATCCCATCCCNAGGACCAAAATCCCGTTGTTGGGGTGGGATGCTGGATAAGCAGGGAGCAGGAGGAGCATTTTGTCCATGTGCCAAATGACCCCAGCCAGTGCTGCCGGTGGTGCTGCCGATTCTCCAGACAATCATCCCTCTGCCTCCCTCTGCCTCAAACCTCCTGGGGCACTGCAGGAAGGTTCCAGTGACTGGGAGCAGCACAGGAGGAGAAGGAGGAGGCCAGGGGAGATGCTCTGCCTCGATGGCCCTGCTCCAGGAGAACATGGAAACAGCCTTAACCATGGGGACAGATCCATCCTGCCCCACTCCAGCTGCAGATCCGTGGCTCCTGGAAGCTGCTCAGAGCAAGCCATATGTCTGAGCATGGGACTGCACCAACCCTGTACCTGTATTTTTATATAACCTTTTTTTCCTGTTCATATTTCTTAATACAGTTTGTTTGCTTCCCCTTTTCTTGTACTGCCTCCCTTTTTGGATCTTCTTTAATTTAGCACTGATGAAAAATGTTACTTTCTCCACAGTTAAGAGAAATAAACAGAAAGCCTGGCTGAGTTTCTACTTACCTTGTCTCTCTCAGTCAAATACAGGTACTCCAAGTGACAGCAGGGGCTGGCACTCAGGGGCTCTGAAGGATGTTTTATGCGAGGAACATTTTGTGTGAGAACATGCAGAGGCCACGGCAATGCCACCAGCAGAATGGAACTTCTTTTGAAGGCTCATAGTTGGGACAACCTGGCTCCTTGGAGCTGTCATGCTCAGGGACACTGATACCACTAACAGAGAACACGTGGCTCATTGGTATCCAAGAATTTATTGCTGCCTTCATGGACAGTTTAAGTTTGATCAGAACAGATCTTCCATCAACGCTGCCCCTGTGTATGTGAAGCTGGTGGTGTGTGGGGCTGGCTCACCCCAAAATTGTAGCTGCCATGTCCCCTGCATGGGGTGTGAGGGGCTGAGCTCCACGCAGAGCCCCCTCCCTGGCTTGGGAGGAGGGAGAGGCAGGTGGGAGCTGCAGCACTGCTCCTCATCCTGCCCCTGCTTCCCTCTCTGCCTGGAGCATCCATGCCTGGCCCCAGAGCTGACTCCACAGGAACAACTCTGGCATCAAGTATTTTATGCAGTGACAGAAATGTGTCTGGCATCACCTCACCTGTGCAGGTCCTGGGACAAAGGGCCCGAGAATTATTGCGGGGAGAAGAGACAAAAAAAAAGAGAAACAAGAAGGAAAACTGGGTCGAGGAATAAGCCAAGCACCCGGATTTCAGTTCCTAACAATGCCAGACTGAGGGGTGCTCTCCCCATGCCCAGTGTGCAGCAGGTGCTGGCCCTGGTGCCAGCAGGGACGGAGACAGCGGCACAGACACCTCAGAGCCCAGAACAGCCTCAGCCTTTCCAACCTGAGCCGAGGCCTGGGCTGCTCCTGGAGCCTGTTCTGGGTCACCAGCGCTGCCAGGAGTGCCCGGTGCTGGCTCCCAGGTGCAGGAGCTGCTGTGTCCCAGCCATTGCACAGCCCTGTCCTGGCCGATGAGATCTGCCGCAAGCACAGCTTGAGAAGGGCTCTGCTGCTGCCTCCTCTCCGTGGGCTCAGTCTGCAGAGGTCTGGAGCTCCCTGAGGCAGGTCCCCGAGGCTGAGGGGTCCCTCCGGGCTGTCCCTACACGTCGGTCTCGATGCGCAGCCGCTCCATGCGCCGCACGTTGCCCTCGGCGGCCACGCGGCTGGTGATGGGCCGGGCACAGGACTGGGGGAACCAGCCCCGCTCCCCGTCCCGCAGCCGCTCCCCCCAGCACCAGCCTAGGAGAGAACAGAGCGGGTGACAGGGCTGGGAAGGGCCACAGATCCTGGGGATGCACCATTCCCTTCCCTTGGAGGTGCTGGCTAGAGGCATCCAGTGATGGCAGGGGAGGAGGTTTCTGATTTACTGCCTGTTCTGGGGTGTGTTTCTCCCCCTCCCAAGGCCTCTGCTGCTTGTGCCAGCCACAGTCTGCACGCAGGAGTCACCCCTAAGGAACACAAGAGCTGCCCATGGCAGTGCCACCTCTCTCAGTCCCTGCTGGGACACAGCACCAGCCAGCACCACGGGCCTCACCAGCAGCCAGGGCTTCCTGGAGGCTTCTGCAACCGCTGAAATCACAGGTCCTGGTGACCACTGAAGGCTCCCCCACCCTGGCTCTGCTGAGGTCAGAGCCTGCCCTGGCCACAGCCCCGCGCTCGCTGGCACTCACCGTCCTCTCCCCCCAGTACCAGGACAACGTCTGCCTGCTGCAGGGACAGCTCGTCCGCCTCCTTGGCCAGGTAGGCGCGGGTGATCTCCACCTGGCTCAGGTCTGCAGGACAGGGGACACCAGGGACAGTGAGCAGGCACAGCCCCCTGCTCAGCCGTGACCCCCCGGCTGCCCACCCAGCACTCCACAGGACTTCGTGCTCCATTCCCTCCTGTCCCCACCCCTTATCCCTCCAAGCTTGCCAAACCTCCTCTAACAACAGCTGAAGGCATTCCTGGAATTCCACTGTGCCTCCCAGGAAATGTACTTAAGGTTAATTGTGACTGATAACAGGGGAGGCAGCTCCGAAGGAGCAAGGCTTGGGTTTTCCTCTCCATTGGCAGGAGTGGAGGAGAACCAGGTAGAAATGTGGGCCTGCAAAGGTTCTGGTGCAACAAGGAATGCCAGCAGAGCCAGGCTGCCCTCTGGCACACGGTACCTCCTTTGGGAGTGGTGTCAGGCTTCTCCTTTTCCCTGTGCATCAGCGCCGCGATCCACCGGGCCCGGTCACTCCTGCCAGAGGGAAACACAAAGAAAGCCTTGGGACAGCATCCCTGTGGCCAGCAGTAGCTGGACATTCCCAGCAAAATGAATGCTTTCCAGGGGAGTCCTTTTGATGCCTAAGAGGCCTCCTAGAAACAGAGACCAGACAGAAATAAGGGAATAAAGGTGGGGATTTATTGGGAAGGCTTTCAAAGATACCCCTGGGGAGCCAGAGGCTGCTGCCCAGATGGGCCCCAAGATGGACCCTGAGAGGCCACGAGTTCTTCCCACTTTTATAGGTTTGGTTCATTTGCATCTCAGGGGTCATTCTCCAATTAAAGCTGCAGTTAATGATGGAATTGCCCTCAGCTTGCCCCTCTCAGAGGCTCTTTGGTTTATACTTTTTGGGCCCAGGAGGGGCTGGGTGTCCTTGGAGAGCAGCCTGGAGAGGCTTTGTTGTGTGTGCCCAGCACAGACAGCAGCACCGAACAGGGAACAGGAAACTCCAGAATTACACACTGGGCAGGGCAGGGTTTGGAAAATATAAAAGTTAAAAACCTAAGGCATCAATTTGATCAGAGTATTCAATGCAAGGACACTTCCCAAATGGCACACACAGCCCAGCTGCTCTGCTTCATTTGGACAGGGGAAGCTGGTATGGGAATTACATGGGAAATGCAAAAGGCAGGAAAGAACAGAGCCTGGGAGAAGCCTGCACATCCTCATTTCAGCAAGGAGGAGCGTGGGGGTAAAGAGAGCTTTGCAGAAGCCTCAGAGGATTCCCAGGGCACCAGTTCATCCCAGGAGCCAGAGCAAAATCCCAGTGTGCCACTCACAGTGTCTCTGCCGACAGCACCACCTCTTCCCGCCGGCCCTCGCTGTCCTTCTCCAGCACCACCCGCAGCAGGTGCCCGCCGGCCTTGCCAGGAGGAGGGGAGGGTGGCTCTGTGCTCTCCACCTTCTCCACGGTGACCTGGTCCAGCGTGGCGTAGTTCATGACTGTGTAACTCTCCTCGCTGCGGCACAGACGGGATCAGCGCCTCAGCTGTGGGGTCTGGGCTACTTCCCGGCTCCAGGAGGCTCAGCAGGCACTGCCAGAGCAGCCTGGAGCTGATGGCCAGGGTGGGACATGGCTCTGGGGACTTGCTGGACACCAACCCACCCACCCACCCACCAAGCCACTGGTGGGACTGGGCGCTTCTCTTCTGGCTGACAAGGGACACCTCAAAAAGGTCAAACTCACGGATGTCTCAGGTATGTGCCGCTCAGGAAATGGGGGTTTTACCCCCTGGCTGTTCTCCAAGAAAGGCAGGGCCCTCCCCACAGCCTCACCTCTTCTTCTTGGTGATGATGAGGACGTCGTTGAACAGGAAGAGGTGGCAGAGGCGGCCGGCGCCGCGGCGGAAGAGCCCGGCCTCCTCCGAGAGCAGCAGGTGCAGCTCGCCGCGCTTCAGCAGCCACCGGGACACTGAGATCAGCGGGAAAGGCTGCAACAGCGCCGGCAGCAGGCTGAGTTACTGCCCTCCTCACCAGCAGCAGCAAAGCCAAGGCAAGAGCTGAACCTGCAGCAGCCCTGGGGTCAGCTGGGATGGACACACCACATGCGTTTAAGTGCCTTTTCCAAAGCATTTTTCAGGCGGAAGGCGGAGCAGCCGTGCACCCCACTCCTGCACAGCCAGAGATGCAGCCCCTGGACCCCAACAGTGGGTGACAATGTCATGGCTTCACCACACCCTTTAGAAACCATATGCATCCAACAGCCCAGTCCAGGTTTCCCAGAAGGATTCCCAGCACAGGCCTGAGCTGTCTGAACAGGCCCCAGAAGAATTCCCACCACCACTTCCACAAGTCCTCACCTTCTTCTTCCCAAATTCCAGCTGTTTCTGCAAGGTGTACATCTGCTCTGTCCTCTCCATAGCCCGAGCTCCGTCATTGCAGCTCTTGACCAGCTGGGAAGAGAAAAACATCCCAAGGGAAACGGAGAAGGGTCAGACACTGAGCCCATCCATCTCCCACACCACCCTCAGCATTAGGGACTGTCCTGCTTCCCTGAGCAGGAGAGACAAACGAATCCTGGCACAGGCTTCAAGCCTTCAGGCTTCCCAAGGTTTGGGAAAAGGCAGTGGGATGCTCTCCTGGAGATGGCACATGGGCTCTGCCTGGACGAGGACTCAAGTGACCCTGCACCAACACCGAGGAGCAGCAGGAAGAGGAAGAATTAATTATCTAAGGAGAGCTCCAGGCAGGAGGATGGACAAACACACAGAGAGAAGGACTCTGCTTGGATGTGACAGTGGGACAGACTGGAAGCACCAGGAAAGTGCTGCCAAGAGCTGCTCTGCAGGGGGATGAAAGGAAGAGCCATCACTGGCACGGTGGTGGCTGCAGTCTCTGTGGCCCTTTGGCCCCTGTGACTGACCAGTGGATGGGAAACACAGCGAGAGGAGATCCAGGAGCACAGACAGCACACAGGTCACACCTTCTGCGCTCCACATTTCCCTCTCTGCTTCATTCACTGCCCTTTGCCCAAATCCCCAAAAACCACGGTGAGAGTTGTCCCAGG
Source organism: Rhipidura dahli (assembly GCA_013399225.1). NCBI lineage: Eukaryota > Metazoa > Chordata > Aves > Passeriformes > Rhipiduridae > Rhipidura > Rhipidura dahli. The sequence goes on from VXAC01008086.1 coordinate 30,662, forward strand.
AAGTACAAAGATGGGCCAAAGAGGAAAGAAGAGGACAAGAAAAAGGAACAAACCAAGATCAGGTGACAAAGGTGAGAAAGGAAAAAAAGTGTTCATCCAGCATCTGTTTGGAGCAGAGGAGCCTCAAGTGAACCGATGCTGGGAGGGAAGGAGAGGCCGGAATGGCAGCGTTGGATTGGTGCTGCAGAGAGCTGAGCTGGCAGGAGGAGAGGTGGAGGGCTGGCAGCTGGGCCTCACCTTGCTGATGGCCTTCACAGCACGGGTGGCAGCTGCATAGGCTGCAGAGCGTGCGTTTGTTTTCTGCTGGACGGTCTGGAATTCCAAGGTAAGAAGCTTTAGTGATATTGCACCACAGAGAAGGGAGCAGCAGCAGCTTCCCCGGGATTTCAGGATGCCACACGTTGATTGAGCCATTCCCAGTGGTCAAAGGAAGGTTTAACAGTGCTGGGAGCTGTGAATCTGGGGGTTTCATGGCTGATGCGTGCCTGGCCACCCCCTGGCCCTCACCTCTGCAACCCAGCACAGACTGGGAGCAGTTACTGGAAATCCCACATCCAGCAGCTTTGCCACGTGGAGCAGATTTCCATGAAGAATGCAAGACCTGCTTTCCATTGCTGGGCTGCCTGACCACTCATCAATCAGGACACTTGTGCCACCCCAGTGGGGGACCCAGACATGGCACAGAAGAAGCTCAGATCACCCAGATGGGTGTCACCAAGGCATGAAGTGCTCTTCACAGAGCTTTAAGCTGCACACCTGACACCCCCCAGAGAAGCAGATTGCTCTGGATACAAATCAGAGTCACAGTATATGCTGAGTTGGAAGGGACCCATTAGGATCATCAAGTCCAACTGCTGGCCCTGTACAGGACACCCCAAGAATCCCACCCTGTGCTTGAGAGTTATCCAAATCCTCCTGAATAAGTACTCAGCATTCAGGCCTCAGCTCCCAGAGGGCTGGAAGTCCAAGCAGAGGCTGTCCCGAGCTCAGGAAACCAAAGGGAATAGCAGAGTCACCTCTCCAGAGGTGCCAAGCAGTGCCACTATGTGACTACTTACATCTAAGAGCAGGGGAAGCCGTGTTACCCTCTGCATGGGCAGAATGAGAAATGAGATCAATGGCAGGCCTCCACACTCTGGTTTCCTTTCAATTTGTTTCAGGGTCTCTTTAAATAAGGGGTTTGTGTTTCTGGAACAGGACAAGAAATCTCCATTAGCTCTGCTCTTCAGTTGTCAGGATTTTCCAGCAGCTCTCCACACATGGGAAATGCGAAACAGTGATGGCATTGCCTGGGGTGCTCATTGTCACTCTGCAGGGCTCAGAATCCCCAGCTGGGCAAAAATGGGACTGATCCCACAGCATGTGGTAGAAAAGCACCCAGACAGAGATGGTGAGCCCATCAAAAGGTGGGTAAAGCCACAGATGTACCAACAACAGACTCAGACTTGGCCTGGAGATGGACAGGGCCCATCTGTGTTATTGAACCCTGCAATCCTTGGGGGCCAGAGCCCCTTGGAGGCAAATCCTGGTCAGCCCCAGCCCTGTACTCACAGCAGCTTATCCAGTGTCCTCTGCTGATAGACTTCATTGGAGCAGTAGCTGATGTAGGGGTTGAAGTGTTTTGAGGCATGCTCTTCCACGATGTCACTGATGTCAGGGATCAGCAGGTGCTCCTGGTGTCGCTTCTCCAGGTCTTCAAAGAAGCTGAGGAGAGAATTCAAACGACCTCACCACATGACTCACCAGAGCCAGACAGACTGAGTGTTCCCACTGCAGCTTCCCAGTCCCCAGTTTTCCCAGAGGAGATGGGGCCTAGATCCCTTCTGGCAGGGCAGCTCCAGCAGCGGGGACACCCACGCCTTCCCCAGAGGCACAAGCTTCCTCCATTCCTGCACGGGATCCCTCCTCCACCTCAGCCCTCCATGAGGTTTAGTTTCTGCTTCACTGGGAAGCCACAAGCCCTGAACGCCCCCGCAGCCATTCCCAGGGCTGCTGCATCCTCCTCCTGCTGCTTTCCCACACGGACACAGCTTGCCCAGCACCACCTCTCAATGCATTTGCTCCCCACCTCCTGTTAAAAGTCTCAGTTAAAAGTTTCCTTTTTTTTCTTGCCTCACTTGTCTGGTTCTTTACTTCAGAGTTTGGAGTAAGAGGCAGGACACGTGCAGGTCTTCTAATGAGATTGTTTATTATATTCTTATCTATGGCATTCCTGCATGGGATGTGCCTCTGAGTTAACAAGGTGGAAAATGGCCCCCGAGTTCTCACTTCCAAGGCCAGTTAAAGCCTAATTTATCCAATTAAGAATTCCCAAGTATTATGTTTTTACTTGTAACCTAATACCCAACTATTCATGACCTGCACTGTGGGGTTTTTGACCCAAAAATAGAACACCCAGATTTGTGAAGAAGAAAGAAGAAGGACTAACCCACACCCCAAATCCTCCATCTTGTTACCTACATATCACTAATATCCCATAAACCTAAAACCCAGGATTCCAACATCTCCCCCTTCTGTTTGAACCACGAACGCTGCTCCCAGGAAGTACCTTCAACAATCCAAGGGATGATTGGTTTTGCACTACAAGCAAGCAAACAGCTTGGGGTCCCCTCCCAGGCCTGCCCAGTGCCAGCCCCCAGCCCCACTTGCCTCGTGCTGACTGTCAGGATGTCACCAATGTTGGAGAAGAGGTGGTGGTGCTCCGTCTGAGTCATGGTCTCCTTTAGCTCCTCGGACCTCATGAAGTGGCCCACCAGGATGCTCAGGCTGTGCATGTAGGAGTACTCAGAAGTGATGATCTCAAACATGGCCTGGGGAATGAGCAGGGCAGGGAAGATTAATTAATTAATTAATAAATCTTATTTATATTCTTTTGGCATGAAGCCACTGGAAATGACTTGGCCCCATGCTGGTTCTGTCTGTCACCTCATGCACAGCCTGGCCAACACCAATAAACCAGTGTGTTTTAGGATACCCAGTCACTGAAAAGCCAGAGCATGAAGATGTTTTCCCTTTCCATCAGCACCTGATGGAGCTGCCTGTTTCCCCACCAACTTGTGCAGGTGAGCCCTCCCAGCCCTGCCCAGTCCTGGAACAGCTGGAAGCAGCAGCACCACGAACTGAGCCGTGCGCAGCTCCACCTGGAGCCAACCCAGACACAGCCACGTGTGTCCCACAGCCTCTGGTGCCTCCCCTGCGCTCCCGGGCGTGTCCCAGGCTGCTCTCACCTCCTGTCGCTTGCGCTCCTCGGGGGAGATCCTCTGCAGGATGCCAGACTCCAGGACCTGCGGAGAGAGGCTGGGATGAGCAGAAGGATGGTCCTTGCACGCCCTCTAGTGCGGCCTGGGGCTGTGTCAGCCGCCCCACTGCCCATCCCACACCATCCCACACCATCCCACACCATCCCACACCATCACCACTGCCCACCATCACTCACTCCTGCATCAGCCACCGTGGCATCCACCTGGCCCCACAGCCCCCCATAGCCAGCTGCTGCTACTCCCTGGATGAAGATGACCATCCCCACAGCCCGCAGGGAAAGCCCACAAAGGAGCACCTGCCTTCCCCTCAGCTGTGGGTGAAGTCCAACCACAGCAGCACCACCTGCACCAACGGCCCTGGGCAGACCCTGCATGTCCCAGCCAGGGCTGGACAGCCCAGAACATGCCAGTGCAAGGGCTAACGCTGTGGAATGACCCCCTCACAGCTCTCAGGCTCTCAGGACCGCCCCTACCTCCGGGAGCTGGCTCCAGGTCACCTGCGCCGGGCGGTAGCTCTGCACCACGATAGCGGCGCCCAGAGGGGACGGCTCCCCTGGCACGGATTCCTCCAGCAAGTCCTCGTCTGACTCATGGCTGACAGAGTTCAGACCTCTCTCACGGATCTCCTGATACAGCTGGGGCTCTGAGGACGAGAAGACAAGAGGTCAGCACAGCCTCTCCCAGCTCAGGCCCACGGCTTCCCTTCCTACCACGGCTGCCTTGCCCTGTTGGCCACGAGCCACCAGCGCCAGTGAGCCCGGGCCAGAAACTCCCTGATGAGGTTGGACTTTGCACTGCAGTGATTACCCAGCAGCTCCTGCTCCCAACAGCCTCCCACAGCTCTCCCACTTTCCCTGGGAGCCATCCAGATGCGAGCACAGCAGCAACTGGAGAGTTATCTGCCCAGGAATGGGAAAGCAGGGCAGCATTGCTCCTTTTGCTCAGGGGAAACAGACAAAAGCCATGGCCTCAGGCCATGGACAGGGAGCAGTGGGAAGGGGCCTTGTAGGGATTTGTTTGAAGGGACAGGGACAGGAGCACTCACGGTCCTTGAACGAGCCGCCGCGCTTCTGCACCCGCTTCCGCCCGAGCGCTCTCTGCAAGGGCAAGAGGAGAGCCTGCTGTGGTTACCACACTTCTGAGGCCCTGGGAAAACTCCTTCAGGAAAAGAGGGAGTTACCTGTGCCAGTAACAGCCCACACCGCCCTGTTCTTTCAGCCTGGCTTTGGTCTGGGCTCTGTTTGCCTTACCCAGGTGACTCAGCCTTCACCTCCCGCAATCAGGGTCACCATCCGAACCATTCCGTACCTACGCTGCTGCTGTCAAACCTCCCTCGCACCTGGACTTTGCCTGCTCTGGAGTCTACCCTTCCCCAGACGTGCTTCACCCATGTTTGTGTACGCCTGGACCTGCTCTCCTGGCCAGCCCCACCCTGCAAACATCCCACAGCCGCCTGCCAAGCGGCCCCGGAGCAGCCAGCTCCACTCTCCACCAAAGCCATGTCAGCTGTTCCCGGGCACTCCAGGGACCTGCAGCACCTGCTGGTGACACGGAGCTTCCCAAGGCACCAGTCACGACACCAAGCTCAGCAAACCACCTCCAAAACTGGCCAGAGCTGTGGGCCCTGCAGCTCCTCTGTCACCAGCAGCAAAGCAGGGCCACATCCCTTCCTGACAGAGGTGACAGCGGGTGCTGAACCCACCTTGCTCCTGCCGGGGCTGCGGTCGGGCAGGGCGCTGCCATCCTCAGAGAGGGGCTTCAGTGAGGGAGTGGCCTTTGGTGGCTCCAGCTCGGCGCCCAGGCCCTTCATGGCCGCGCGGTAGGACATGTTCCTCAGGTTGCGCTTGAGGGTCCCTCCGCCATCATCCTCATCCTCTGCCTCCAGGGCCAGCACGGGGACGGCCGCCTGCTTCAGGTCAGGGCTCAGGGGTTCCCGGCTCACCCCAAAGCTCTGGTGCCGGGAGGGGCTGTTCTTGGGCTTGGAAGAGACGGCCAAGCTCTTGGGGATGAGCTGCTGCGTGCCCACCTTCAGCGCGGCCGGGCTGTCCGTGCTGAGGACGATGCGCCGGGGCTCGGCCGAGGTGGGGGAGGCCAGCGGTGACAGCGGGGCGGCACCGGGAGCCGCGGTGGAGCTGCGCTTCTCGGGGGGACAGGTCGGGCTGGGGGGCTCTGGCCGCAGCGGGTGGCATCGGTACTCCAGGAGCAAGGTCTTGTCATCCACAGAGGTACCTGAGGGGCTCCGAGACATGGCGGAGGCCCGGGGAAGCAGCAAGCTGAGGAGGACAGATGGACAGCCAGACAGACAGGTGGATGAACAACTCCCAGTGAAGCAGCAGGAATTTACACCGAGCCACGGGAACCTGGGGACAGCGCAGGACTCGGCCTCTGCCTCCCCAGGGTGCTCCGCAGGCAGGGCCTGTGTGGACACACTCGGGATGTCCTCAAGGGGCCACCCGTGTGCCCAGGCCGGGCTGGGGGCTCCAGGACATGGCCAGGGCTGGGCTGGGGGCTCCAGAACATGGCCAGGGCTGGGTTGGGAGCTCCAGGACATGGCCAGGGCTGGGTTGGGGGCTCCAGAACATGGCCAGGGCTGGACTGGGAGCTCCAGGACATGGCCAGGGCTGGGTTGGGAGCTCCAGGACATGGCCAGGGCTGGGTTGGGAGCTCCAGGACATGGCCAGGGCTGGGTTGGGGGCTCCAGGACATGGCCAGGGCTGGGCTGGGGGCTCCAGGACATGGCCGGGCACCGGGAGCGGCCGGGCCGTGCCACAGGCAGCGGGCAGGCTCAGGCCTGAGGCGGGCAGGCCTGCAGCCTCACCGAGCCCCGCTGCTGCCACACCTCCGTGTCCTCTTGTTTCCCTCTGGGGTGCTGCCAGCCACCCCAGGCAGTCTGCACCCTCCTGAATGCCTGCACCTCCCCCGGGCTGTGGAATCCCCGGCGGCGGCAGCGGCGCCTGGCTGTGAACCCGGTGCTCCTCCAAGCTCGTACCTGCCCCAAATCACGCCGAGGGGAGGCTCCATGCCGCCCACAAAAACACCCGCCCCAGACCCTGGGGCTCCTCAGCCGGGGTTAAGGTCACTCATCCCCCTCCTGTGCCACCCACAGAACCGTGCACCTACAGAACTCTGCCCCTACAGAACACACAGAGCGTTTTATGCCCTCTGCTTTACATAACCTCAGGAGAAATTATGGTTTAGTCGTTCTCAACTGAGATCCCATTGTGAGCCAGTGCCATCTCCAAGCTGTTCCTTTTCAAAGCCCAGGAAACAAACCAAGGCTGGGCCGTGCTTTTCCCGGCATGAATGACTGGCAGGAGCACAACACAGCCCCATCAACAGCAGCTCATCTGACGGAGATGCTGCTCATCCACCGCCCTTGGATGCGGGACACAGGCTCTGTGCCCAGAGGGCTGCCAAGTGTCCCTCGGACGAGGAAAACGCCACATTCTGCTCTTAACCCCACCCTGGCTGAGGATGAAGCTTATCCTAAGCCCTTGTGGCAATAAACAGGCCGCGATCCAGAGGCTCTGCGGGCTGCAGCATCCCCAGCTCTCGGTGCTGGGGTGGAGGGAGGCTCGACGGCCGCACAGGGCATCGACCCCCCCGTGTCACTGCCCACGGTGGCACAGGGGCACAGGCACCGTAACTCGGTGCTTCCACTCCTGCGTGCCCAGGGCTGGGCTGCAGGGGGTAGGGCTCCAAAGAGGCACGGCAGGATACAGCCCACGGAAGCACCCAAACCCCCCTGGGATGGACCCAACCCCCCTCGGCATCGCTGGCTACCGACACCCTCGGGGGACAGCGGCGACAGAGCCGCGGGAGGACGAGCCCCGGCTGCGGCTCGGGAGGGACGGGACAGCCGGTCCCAGCCGTGCCCTCCCCGGAAGGAGCTCTGCAGCCGCTCGCCCGGGACCGCCGCCCGCAGGGCTGCCCGGGAGCCCCGGTGTCGGTGCCGGTCCCTCCCTGCGGTCCCCGGTCCCTCCGCAGCGCCCCAGCCCCGATCCCCCGCGCCCGCACCTACCCGCGCCCCTCGGAGCCAGCGCGGCGGCGGCGGCGGGCCGGGGAAGGGATGGGAGGGACCGGCATGGGCTGGGAGGGACCGGGGCGGCACCGGGGGAGGTGCCGGGCTGGCCCCGGAGGCTGTGCCGGGCTGGAGGTGCCGCTCGGAGCCCGGAGCTGCAGCCGGTGTCCCGCCCATCCCGGCTCCGAGGAGCGCTGTGCTCCCTGCCGCTTCCCAGGAGTGAAAAATTAATTAAGCGTCTCCAGGAACGGTGTTTTGCTACTTCTCGATGAGTCTTAAGCGGGTGTTTGTGCGGAGCCCTGGGCTCTCGGCATTCGCCGTCCCCTAAAGCCGCCCCTCCAAGGTCGCTGAAGGCGAGGGGTTTGTTCGGTGTCGTTCTCCAGTCCCGTTAACGGGAGACGAACGAGTGTGCCCCGGCTGTGCTCGGGCTCTGGCCGATGCACACGCGGTATTTCAGCAGCCCAGGGACTGACCCTTACTCCAGGCACGTCTGATGCTCCCTTTAGTTGGGCCTTCAAGAGTGCTCAAAGGTAACCTCAGGCGGTGCCTCCAGATGCACAAAACATCAGTTTCGGCTGCTTTTGGATGCTGCAGCTACTGGGAAAGAGGATCTGGGGGTCAGGCTGCTGACAGCTGCCCAGTAACCCAGCTGCCCAGTAAGGATCAACAGCGCTCTGTGTTTTTACTGGGAACAGATTTTTCCTTGACCTTCTGTCTTGCCCCCCTGTTCTGCTCCTCCCCATCCCCCAAATGGGGCCGTTTTCTCTCTTGTTTGTGGTGAATCTCAAGCACTTTGTGCATGACAAAGTCCACTTGTCAGCAATATTCTTTTAAATGCCTCTGTTCTCTCCACTCCGGGCTCTGCCTGACAATCGCCCCATTATCACAGCTTTCTTATCCCATGGATTTTTTTTATCCTTTCCCTCCGGGGCTAATAAGGAGAAAGGCTCCAGCGAGAGGAGGGCTCCTACTGAAGGGTTCAGCTCCGACTGAAACTCTCCCGATCTCCGGGGAAGGGCCATTATCCCGTACGTGGGATACCATCATTTGATCACCATGAATGACTTTTTGAAGCGGGGCCATTCATCAGTTGTCTAATGGGGTTTTTAACTCAAAGGCCCGGCTTTCAAGTCATTTCTGCTCCCAGGGTCCCCTGGAGCTGAACCATCTGACCGCTATCACTGGGTAGTTCACTCACTCTTGAGCTCTGCTTCTGAAAGGAAATATGCTCGACATTTTCCCTGGCATTTTCTATCGGCTCCCTGATGCCCCATCCCAACACATTCTCTCACCCTGGAATACTCTCACTCCTCCCTGTGCAAGCATCCCACCCCTTCAGTGGGGTGTGGCACAGCACAGCAGCGTTGCTCACACCTGCCTTGCACTGACACGAGAGCTGTGTCCAACTCTGGGCTCCTCACAACAAAAGAGACGCTGAGGGGCTGAAACGTTTCCAGAGAAGGGCACAGAGCTGGTGAAGGAGCTGGAGAAGTCCTGTGAGGAGCAGCTGAGGGAGTTGGGGGAGCTCAGCCTGGAGAAAAGGAGGCTCAGGGGGGACCTTCTGGCTCTGCACAACTCCTTGACAGGAGGACAGCAAGAAACAGGATGAGAGGAAACGGCCTCAAGTTGTGCCAGGGGAGGTTCAGGTGGGACATGAGGAAGACATTTTTAACGAAAAAGGTGGCCAGGCCTTGGCAGGGGCTGCTCAGGGAGGTTTGGAGTCCCCATCCCTGGAGGTATCCGAGGAAGGCCTGGACGTGGCACTCGGTGCTCTGTTCTGGGTGACATAGTGGGGATGGGTCACAACTTGGACTGGATGGTCTGGGAGGGCTTTTCCAACCTTCATCATTTTGGGATTCTGGGATTCTGACCTCAGCAGCAAGTGGGGTGGCCATAATTTAAGTTTTTGGAGCTCTTTTGAATATTACAAACCATGCACATACAACAGCAAACTCCAGAGGTACTGCAGAGCAGCAAAGCCAGACAGTGACACACCCAGTGTCCCATTCCCGGGGATGTTCTCCATGGTTATTCCATGAAAAGAAGCTCACGGGACCACTGCTTATAAAAGCACACAGGTTTATTGCATATCAATCTCATGTATAAATTCATTGTAGCATTGGAAAGATTACATTTGGTATACATTCCTATTCTACAGCATTAACCTCAAAATCAGCTTTTTCTATTCATTATTTTAAAGGAATTTCTCTACACAAGTACATTTGTCTTTTATCACAAGCATCAAAATGAAATTTGTAAAATTGCCTTTTTGTTTTTTTTTTCTACACTTCATATCTCTTATTTCATTATGCTCCCAACAAAGCGATTCCATATTAATTAATAACTGCCAACACTTTTTTTTTCTTTCTTCCTTGGCAGTTCGAGGCTTCGAGCCTCGGACTCAAAATCTAATCACATATACAATAAGTGCATCTACGGAATTTTTTTCTTCTTAATAAAAATTTCACAAACGGACACAATAATGACTGCTAAACACAAGTCATGCACAGTTTACTTATAAACATAACAGAAGCAATATACAATCAAGAATGATATGGAACAAGCACCATCCTCTTTCTCAATGTTTTTTAAACATTATATGAAAACCAGACATTTACAATTGATTTTAAAAAAACACTATACAGGTCTAAAGGAAAAAAAAAATCCAACCTAAATCATATCTGTATTGTAACAATGGGAAAAGGAATGACATAGGATGCACAGATTTATGATTCTTGCAAGCACAACATATATATATGTTTTAAATTACATCTTCTGCAGGCTGGAAATGACATCAGGGCAAAACATCTCTTGCTTTGAAGAGAGCAACGAGAATGTAAAATACACTGAGAATTACTTTCAGAATTACTTTGTTCACATGTGAATTGCACATTTGGAAAATCAAAGCTGCCTTTTTTTTCTTTTTCGTTCTTTTTTTTTTTTTTTTTTCTTTTTCTTTAAATTTCTTCTTCCAAAGTGGTAATAAGAATTAACGACAGAAGAAAGAGGAAAAAAAAAAAAAAAGGAACCTCAGAATCATTCAAGAACATTTTAGTCACAGTTTCACTCAACACTACGGAGAAGTTTTCATGGCTTTGTGAGAGAACACTACTGACCACCGGCGAGAAGCAGAGGGGTTTTGCCCTCGTGTTGCCAGCACTGACCCGAGTAACGCCACTCCTGCCCTTGGGGATGGCCCTGTCACCATGGGCAGGTCCCCAGCACTGACCACGGGCAGGGTCCTCAGCACTGCCCCCCGGCCCCTGCCACACACACACACACACACAGAGTACAGCACGTAAAAACCGAGTGTAGAGTCAGCAGATTGACCTGGGTGGGGGCACGGGGGGCTCACGATCCAGTGCTTTGATGCTTCGAGTCGAACTCGTTCACCTCTTTGTGCAAGTGCTTTCGAAAGGCTCCGTCCGCGCCACGGCGGCGGCGAGGGGCTGCTCCCGCGAGCGGCTAAGTGCTGACTGGGGAGAGGGCAAAGCTTTCTCTGCACTGTCTGAAGGAGGACAGGACCCCAGCTGGGTATTTGTCCCTGCACAGCTGAGCACACCCAGCTGGTGTTGGCTGTTCGGCCCTGTTTGGGTTTGGGGTCCCCATCGATGTCCCTGTGGTGCCCGGCCAGGCAGGACCTGGCGGTGTGGGACACCTTGGAAAGGCACCCAGCCAGAGCAGCCTGAGCACCAAAGGGAATGTTCCAGGGAAGAACCCAGCACCCCAGCAGGAGAACTGGGAGCCTCAACGTGTCCTGCAGGACCTGGCACCTCAGCACATCCCGCGGAGAGAGAGAACCCCAGCGCATCCCGTGGGAGAACCTCAGCGCATCCCACCAGGAGAGCTCCTGGCCGCCTGCACCAGCCACAGCCATCACACCAGGACCAGCCACCAGCTCTGAGCTGCTGGGAAGCAGGGAAAGCACAAACACCAGACCCATGTTCTCCTCCCTGACCGGCTCAGGCAGGAAGATCCAGCTCTGGCCAAAGCGAGGGCCCTTCATGGGGCACCAACACTTCAGCCCTGCACAGCTCCCACTGACCACTCCAAAAATCCCCAGGGCTTCTCCTTTCTCTCCTCTGTGCTGTTGTGGCTGTGAAAATACTTTAAATAAATAGATCCTACACAAAGCTCTGGGTTTAAACCACACCTGGAGCGGTGCCCTGGCTACCGGACACACCGCAGCTGCTCCCCATCCCTGCCACCCTCACCCTTCCCGCCCTGGATCCTGAACACAGAGTGTCCATGGGGTTGGACACCACAGCTCCATGTCTCAGCAAAGCTCCCAGAGCTTCCCCAGCACTGGGAAGACAGCAGTGCAGAAAGTCCTGGACACAAACCTCTCAGGAAACAGCCTTGAAAAGACAAGATTCTCTGCTAAAGCAGCAAAACAAAACCTTCACACCTATTCTGAGCTGCAGCACATTTCAAGTGCAATTCAGTGAAAGGTAGAGATTAACAGAGGTTCAGTGAGGCTTCCTGTTTCTTTATCTTAACTGGAAAAAATCAAATTACAAAACTTGTAATCAGTGCTAAATTAGAGGAGTCAGGAGATTCTACAACATAACCCAGAGAAAATGGGGAGAAAACTGAATTTTGAAATATGAAAAGAAAAAAAATCATTTCATGATTTTAAACCCTATCTTTTTAATGTCCTCAATCCCTGGCTGGATAATACCTGCCCATCCCTGGCCAGAGGCCCCCAGGAGATCCATGGAGAGCCAGGATGAACCCAGGGAGGGGAACAGCAACAGCGTGAGCTCAGTCAGAGCAAGGACCTGACCAACTGCTTCTGCAGAAATGACACAACTGGCAACAGGGCTGAGAGAGGGACGGGGAGACCATAAAAACCCCAAATAAATCCCCACAATAACACTTGTATTCCTTAGCATTGACCCACATTTTGGTGTCCAGCTCACTGCTGCTCCCTCGGCTGCTCTGTCACCTCCCTGTGCTGCAGTGCTGACCTGCCCTAAGGTTTCTTCAAGGATGAACAAACTGTGGCTCACAGGGCACAGAGACACTCCCTGCTGCCCACAGATCCTGTTCCAGCATGGCAGGCAGTGCCACAGCCCTGCCAGAGAGATGCTCAGACACGTGGCTTGCTCTGAGCAGCTTCCAGGAGCCAC
>VXAC01008086.1:43412-71132 GCA_013399225.1 Rhipidura dahli
GGATGGGATGGGATGGGATGGGATGGGATGGGATGGGGTGGGACAGGGCTGTCCCTCTCCTCCGCAGAGCTGGGATTCCTCCAGCAGGGTCAGCTCTCGGGCTGTACCTGCCCAGGAGCTTTGTGCAAATACGAGAAGCAGTTGGGTCACACTGCCTGGTGCTCTCAGAGCCTTGGGCACTTTCACAGGGTGTTGTGGAAAACCAAGAAGGGGAGGGTAAATTTCCTGGTTCTGCTAATTTGCCTTTTGTTCCCTCTGTACCAAACCCAACACAGAGGCTTTCCTGTGGGGGCACTCTGAGGCTCCCCAAAATCAGCCTCACCTGTGCTCTTGGGTGCAAAGCTGACTTGCAAAGGTGTCGCACCCAACTCTGCTTTGCTCAGGGAGCTGGTTCCGTTGTTTTGGCCTGCTGGAATGAGGCTTCCCACACTGGACTGGTTCAGTACTCTCCATCTGCCCTTTTCCATGGCTTTCCTAACCACTCCATAAAGGAATGTCATCTCCAAGTTCCCTGCTCCAACAGCAGATGGAAATTGCAATGGGGGCCAGCACAAAGCCCACAGGATTTGTGGAGGCTGCTGTGTATCAGCAGAGAAAATAAAGCGATTTGAAATCGTTCATAAAATCTCCGTGAGCAATTTTAGAATTGAGAGACAACTGCATTCTTATCTCTGTGCTCGGGCTGCCGGAGCACGGAGAAGTTCCTCCTTCTACTTCAATTACAGGCCAAGGAGCAGCAGGCAGTGCAGAGGGAAAACCAGGCCAAAACAACGGTGTGAATCAGAGACCTGTGCCAAAAAAACCATCAGAGTCCTGTGCCACAGATGCCACCAGCATGGGGTGAGGTCACCCTGAAAGCCCCGGGAGGTGCCACATGAGCAGACGTGTCCCAGATGCCCCGGGTGAGGTGAGGCTTGCCCAGCACACGTTTCCTTAAAGCTGGGCAAGGCTTTACCCCGTGGCCTCTCTGCTTGGGGAAATCCAAGCATTTCCAGGAGCTCCACCACCCTGGCTGAGCACGGCTCTGTGCCAGCCACTCCCAGCCCATGCTGGGATCACAGGTACCAGGAGGAGCAGGGACCTGTCCCAGCCTCATGTGACACATCTGCCACCCCAACCTCAGCACTGTTCCAGGCTGGAGATGTCTCAGCTGGGAGCTGCACGTGGCTCATGATGACCACAGGCAACGTGGCCTCCCCTTGGAGGAGCTTTGCACTGTGCCAGTGTTTCGCTGGGAACAAAGGACAGGACGGTGTTTCGGTGGGAGCGCAGAACTCCGAATTTTTTCGGGGTGGGGCGGTCAGTTAAATAGGTTGAATTTGCCCTTCCCTGGTCTAACTCCAGTGGCTGTGTCAGAACGGCACCAGGGACAGGTCACACCTGGCTCTCTTCCCGTGGTGCTTCAGCGTTCAGCTGGATGGGAAGGAAATGCTGCCATGGGGTTCCAAGCTGTCGCTCCTGCTCAGGCTCTGCTGGCTCAATGGCACTGGTTTGGAAGGCTGGAGGGGCCAATCTTGGATTGCATCGCTGCAATTCTTGTCTCGCTCATGCTGTTCCTACAGGCTGTGAAATCCTGGGGCTGCTTCGGCGTTATCCAGTTTGGGAGAGGTTCATTCCGATAAATTAGAAAGGAAAACTCTGGAGAGATAAAAATGCAGGACGTGTGGGTCAGATGCGACAGGTTTCCTTCTCAACCCAAAGTCCAGACGACTCCCTGAGGCCCTCTCATCCATCTTCTGCTCGCTGGGATTATGCTGGGATGGCTGCAGCACCACCGCCGCCTCGCCTGGGCTCCGGCCAGTGCCTTGTGGACCTCTCAGAGGTGGTTGATGGGGTTAAAGGTCCCCGACTCTGAAGCTGCACCTGCCATGTCCAACCAAGCCCCCAGAGAGTTCTGGGAGGACGTGTGGAGGGGAGCGTTCTCAGACAGGGACAGCATCATTGCATAAGCCTGGGGGAGAGAGGGAGGCAGAGGACACGAGTGAGAACGGGATGGAAACGCTCCGTGTACAACACAGCACCCTCTGACCCTGCACACCCGGGCCAGCAGCACCCTCTGCGCTGGGCTGAGCTCACAGCCGCGCCCCAGGGTGGCACCCACCGCTCCAGATATCAGATTTGTCATGATTTATAGGGACAGGCACGAGACATCATCGTTCCCTTCGGCTTTCACAGGACTGAACCCATCCTGCACAGCCCTGTGCTCGGTCACCAACCTCCACACAACTCCAGGCTCTGCTCCCAGGGCATAGCAGCTGATACTGGGGCTTGTTCTTAAAAACAGCACATCCTCAGACAAGCCAGAGGCTCAGTGAGGCTGGGCTGGGGCAGCAATGCCCAGTGGGAAGTGGTGAGCAGCTGCTCCTCCCAGCTCGATGCCTGGCATGGGCCCACTGGTGATGCCACTGTGGCATATGGTTTAGGAATATGGAACTCTCAGGGTGGATTTATTGCTGCAGCAGAACCCTCAAAGGTGTCTGCTGAGAGACTTGTTGGCCCTCTAACAAACTGCTGGTTCCTTGGAACCTGGCTGCTCTCCTTGCACCAGGACACAGGATTTGTCTCCCACACCTCTGTGTCCTTTCACACGAGTGATGTGAGGGCTCGGGCAGATGACAACCTCATAGTGCAGAGGGGAAAGCCACTGTCATTGTCACCCGTGGCCTGAAAAGGAAGAGGAGGCAGTCCTCACCCTCCATGGCCCAGGGAAGAGGCATAGTTTTGTCATTTTGTGGACACACACACATCTAAAATTGCTCAAAACTAAGCCAAAAGAGCTCTGTGCTGCTTACACAAATGTTTCCTATTGATAGCTTAAATTATTTAAGTTTATTATTGGGATTGAAGTGTAAAACAGAGTCAAAACCCAAAAAATACCCTCCCCGATCGAAGCACAGGATGGACCCAGCAGGGTGGTGCACACTGGGAAGAGAAAGCTGCTCGCAAAGAGTTAGTGCATTTAGGGTGTTAGTGAGAGGACACAGGGAAGAGTCAGGCAAGGGGCTTCTGCTTAAATGGATGTCACCCCAAAAACCTGCTGGGCTCTCTTTCCCAGCAACCCCTCCCCAGCCTCACTACCGGCACCCAGTCTGAAGGAGGACAAAAAATTCCTCAAGTTTTGGATGATGCTAAATCAAAAAACGCGTTCTGCGTGGTGGCTGCACTAAGCTACTGCTCTGCTGGGCATTTGAGACAGATTTTGGGATAAATTCTGTTGCTTGAGGGTCAGGAAGGGACTCTGAGAGTTGTGCTCATCCCCCACCAGGGGCTGAGTGTCCTGTCTCCAGCCCAGCCTGCTGAGGCACCCTCACTGAACAGTTCTTTTGTGAGAATCTTCGTGGGGGGACCAAGAGACCAACTCCATAAACCCAGACTGGGTATTTTGGCTACTGAAAAAGCAGAAAGCACACACAGACCCGCCCCAAACCTCCAGATTTCTTTCAGAACTCCGGTAATTCTGAGATGCCATTTTGATGGGTTTTGGTGGGTCTGAACAGGTCTGGCTCATGGGTTTCTTTTTCCATTTTCTGGTTTGCTTTTAGAAATAATGGAGATAAACAGGGAAACCCTCTAAACAAACTGGGTTGTAAGTCCTGGCAGTGTTATTATCTTTGACACCTGTTTTAACCAAACCCACTTTGTTGCTCTTTCTGCAGACCAAACCTCAGTGGTGACCCACAGAAGAGCCACCCCAAAGTATAAATAAATAAGGAGTTATAAAAACATTCATACAGACAGATAAAAACAGACAGATGCCTCTCTCTTCCTGTATAACCCTGTTCTCACTGCACAGGCCGAGGTAAATCCACCTAAAGGTGATGCCCGCTCCCTTCCTCCTCTATTTCAGTTTAGTTGCAGCAAGATATGTTCAAGTGTGTGTTAGAATTCCTGCTGGAAAGGGGGAGTAACCCTCTGGAAAGGGAAAATAACCCTCTGAAAGGGGGAATAACCTTCTGAAAATGGAAAATAACCTCCTGAAAAGGGAAAATAACCCTCTGTAAGGGGGAAGAACCCTCTGGAAGGGGGAATAACCCTCTGGAAAGGGAAAATAACCCTCTGGAAGGGGGAATAACCCTCTGGAAAGGGAAAATAACCCTCTGAAAGGGGGAAATAACCCTCTGAAAAGGGGAATAACCCTCTGAAAGGGGAAAATAATCCTCTGGAAGGGGAAAATAACCTGCTGGAAGGGGAAAATAACCCTTGGCTAGAGGGGGCCAGCTGCTCCCTAATCCTGCAGTACACGCTGGCGCCAAGCTAGGAAAATGTTCTGGATATACCCACCTGGTTTTTAGCCTGCCTGTACAGAGTCTGTTTTATTGCCTCAGAGTCTAAGGTGGAATTAAACACATCTTTAACTTCAAATGCTTCCTCGGCTGCTTTGCGGAGATCCAGCCCCTTCCCAAAATTCGGCATCTGCTCCAAATCTAACAGGCCGGCTTCGTCCTCCTCAATACACCTGTACCAATGACCAGGGGAAGGGGTGACCTGGGTTAGCTGGTCTGGCCCAGAGCCTGCATGCACCACCCATGGGGGGCTCACGAGCCACATGCGTGATGGGACGGACAGACGGACACGGAGACGACACAGGATGGGAGGAGCGAGAAGGAAGTGGAGAGCAACGAGCAGCCAGGTGTCTGAGAGGGTCCCTGAGGTTCTGGGTAAAGGAATTGCTCGGTTTTGGGTGATTCATGTTGTGAATGCTCCCAGAAAATGGGGCAGACTGGAGCAAAGCCAGAGCTGAGCCTGTGCTGTGAACAGCAATCTTTCATTCTAAAGGTGTTTGGACATGGCTTGACCTTGGGGGGAAAATCCTTCACTTTTTAGAGAACATGGAATCTGGTTTGGGTTGGAAGGGACCTTAAAGTGGTCCCATTCCACCTCCCCACAGGCAGGGACATCTTCCACTATCCCAGGTTGCCCTGTCCAACCTGGCCTTGGACACGTCCAGGGATGGGGCAGCCACAGCTTCACTGGGCACCCTGACCGTCCTCACAGGGAAGGATTTCCCATGAAGATCGAACTTAAATCTCTTCTCTTTCAGTTTAAATCCACTCCCTGTTGTCCTATCACTCCAGGCCCTTGGAATGAGTTTCTCTCTGTATGTCCTGTAGCTCCCTTCAGGCACTGGAGCCTTCTCTCTCCAGGCTGAACAATCCCAGTTCCCTCATCCTTTCCTCCCAGCAGAGCTGCTCCATCCCTCTGCTCATCCTGCTGCCTCCTCTGGACTCTCTCCAGCAGCTCCACGTCCTTCCTGTGCTGACCCCCAGAGCTGGAGGCAGCTCTGCAGGTGGGGTCTCACCTGGGCAGGGCAGAATTCCCTTTTTACCAGAGCTCTGAGAATTCTTGTGATGCCTTAAGTTTTAACTTTTATATTTTTCAAACCCTGCCCTGCCCAGTGGGTAACTCTGGAGTTTCCTGTTCCCTGTTCATTGCTGCTCTCTGTGCTGGGCACACACAACAAAGCCTCTCCAGGCTGCTCTCCAAGGACACCCAGCCCCTCCTGGGCCCAAAAAGTGTAAACCAAAGAGCCTCTGAGAGGGGGCAAGCTGAGGGGAAATTACATCATTAACTGAAGCTTTAATTGGAGAATTAATCCTGAGATGCAAATGAACCAAACCTATAAAAGTGGGAAGAACTCGTGGCCTCTCAGGGTCCATCTCGGGGCCCATCTGGGCAGCACCTCTGGCTCCCCAGGGGTACCTTTGAAAGCCTTTCCAATAAATCCCCACCTTTATTCCCCTACTCCTGTCTGGTCTCTGTTTCTAGGAGGCCTCTTTAGGCACCACTTGAAGCCAAGAATATTTTGCAACAACTCCAAGGGCCAGAGCAGCACCAAAGGCTTTGCACAGATACCTCTTCCCTTGCCCTGACCAGAATTTTGGAGAGAAAAACAACCTCTGCTGAGCTGTGGTACCCTGAAAACTCTGAGGTTTTGTTTCTCTTCTCCTGATCCAGACTCCTCAAGCTTTGGACATCACCCCAGACTCTCCTTGCAGTCCACTTGTCTCGTGTGAAAATGGAATCTGGAGTGAAGGTTTGAATCAAACTGGACGCATGGCATGGCTTGGAAAACAACCCCACAGCACTCACGATGCACCACAGACACGGGCAGGGGGCTGAGCCCCCCGAGGGGAACGGCCCCCTCACCTTCGGGTGTGGTCAAAGCTCATGGTGAGAGACGTGGGCTCCTCATCCTCCTCATCCTCGAATGCTCCTCGGGGCTCCGCCGTGGGCGACGCCGTCTCGTCCTGGGACTTCCCCGTCAGGCTGTCATCATCTTCCTCTTCCAGTTCTTCGTCCTCATCATCCACATCTTCTGTTTTCTCGTTTGCCAATCCGTGGCACTGGGAATTGCCATCGATATCCTGGATTTCTGGCCTGAAATGTTTGGTTGAAGGGGAGGGAGAAGAAGAAGAAGAAGAAATAAAGAGAAAAAAAAAAAAGATGGCAAATCTTTAAGTGATGTTTCCCCACTGGAATGGCAGACTTTGGGAATGTTCTACATAGATATGAGCACAGACCACATTTATGTGCACATATATGTTATTTAAAATGCAACAAAGGAGAAAACCAACGTGTTTCAGGCATTAAAAATCACTGCTCTTAAGGCTGTCAAGAATACACCAACCCCAAGGCTTTTTGAACTACAAAGTTGTGCAGTCTGGATTTAAATGCTGGTTTTTCATCTCTCCAAATTTAACCTCCGTGGGACAAGCAGCCTCCCTCCTTCTCGGGGCTCTGTCCTCCAACAAGTTCCCTTCAAGCAAACAGCAGGAGGAAGCTACTACCAGCCAGCCTGAATTCCCTCTCGCATTATTCTGCTGTTCATCCCTGTCCTGCCAGCAGATAATTTTATTTTCTTGCCTACCTTTTATCCGCTAAAGCCGACGCTTGATTCATCTCGCTATTTGCAATAAAATTTCTGATTTCCGAGAAATAGGAATCCTCTTTTTCGTCTAAAAGTGCATGGTTGTCTGATTCCGAGTTGGGGGAGGAGGCGCTGGTCCCGAGGTGGTTGGTGATGACTCCGGAGTGCTGGCTCACTGTGGGGTAGGAACGTGGAGAGACAACAGGAGAGAGAACAGGAGACTCCATCAGGTGTTGGCAAGGCCAGGATTAAGAGGAAACATAAAAGAAGAAGGTTCTCAACGGCCCTCTCACTTTATATTAATGATGGAACACCCAAGAGTCAAAAGTCATGGAGCAAAGCCCCAAAGGAAGGTTGTGTTTTCCAGACCAAAATACAGGTGATATTTAGCACTTATGGACAATGCACACAACAACCTAAGAACCATTGCAGGGCTGTTTGCTTGTACCTTTATAATAATTTCTCCCCATGCTGGGAAACCACTCACTTGGCTTCATCACAGGAATTCCTTCCTTTCATTTTATTATGTTAAAACCTATTTTTCTTCTCGAACTCCCCAAAAAAAAACCCCTACAAAGAACCCAACAAACTCATCCTTAGGGGACAGTGCATTCCAGCGAGGGCCAGAGAGCGCAGACCAGGGAGTCTCCTCTCCCCAGTGATCCCCAGCAGACCCACAGAGCCTTTTCCTGTCACTGTTGTAACACAGACGTGTAGAAAAACCACGCGAGTCCAGGTCAGTAGAAAGAGAGGCAAAGCCCCCATTTAATGGCTTTTTTTCCCCAAGGTTTTTATATGTCAGTTCACAAAAAGTGAATTAAATGGCATAAAGTAATTGGTTCTCTGGCCATCCACCCTGTGAGGGGGGTTGGCCCAACTCTATCACGTCCATTCTCAAGTGTTTTTCTATTTGAAGCGTAACAATCTGGGAAAAACAACAGCAGGTGTGAATATTGATAAAAACTGGTAACTTTGTTTTAGTTAGCTTGAATGGGAAACACAGAGTTCTTAGAAAATGCTAGAGAGCTGAAGAAATTCACTGCTAAAGCTCTGTCAGCATCAATATTTCCCCCACCTGGAACGTTCTCGTGCTCGTGCTTCTTGAGGTGCCTGTCGAGGTTGGTCTGCTGCCCGAAGCACCTGTTGCACAGGTGGCACTTGAATGGCTTCTCCTTGTTGTGGATGTTCCGCACGTGCCGCTGCAGGTTGGAGGAAATGCTGAAGGACCTGTCACAGTATTTACACCTGAAAAACAACAGCAAATGCCAAAGAGTGAAACTTGAGGGAAAAAAAACCCACAAAACACCCCAAATAACAACAAAAAAAGAGAAAAATTGAACCATCGATACCCTGGGAAATGTTGGTCTATAAATCTTGACTCAGCTGAGGGAAGCACAGAGCACGAATCATCCAAATCTGATATTATTGTTACTTAAGAAAGGATTAGGATTAATTAGGAAAGGAATCGTCCAAACAAATAAGAGTTTGAAACAAAGTAATTACTTTTCCACGCATGGACGTAGGAATGGGAGAGGTGGATTTATACTTTCCAATTCTTTTTTTTTTTTTTGTTTGGTGAGGAATCAGGTGAAATATGGCTGTGGAGGGAGGACAGGGAAGGGAGATGAAGAAAGAAGGGAGGTGAAATGTATAAAGTAGTTATTAACTGGCAAATCCCTGCATGACAGTTAGCTGGACACACAGAAAATTCCGGCTTGATTTGTGAAATTCCTTGTGGTACTGCAGATGCAGGGAGTGCAGCGTGGCTTTAAAGGCAATTGTGGCTATTCTTATACCAAAACAGCTCCCAAGAAATCCACCATCCTTTCCAAACAGGGTAAGATTTACTCCTAGGAGCAAATATCTGGTTTATGATGAAAAGCTGGAATGCAAGGAGCCAAGCCAGGATGCTCAGGGGAGCTGCTGAGTGAAGAAATGTTCCCTGTCTGAGCTAAATCTCCGCAGGACCCACGGCAGATGGGCTGCGGGCTTGTTCAAAGCCGTCACCCCCATTTTGGGTTTAGGTTCCCTCCAAATAAATTGGAATTGCTGAGGGTGGTGCCGGGCGGGCTCAGCCCAGCGCAGAGCGGGAGCTGCCGATGGACTGAAGGTGGCAGCTCCGAGCCGCGGTGGAGAGTTTGGGTCTAAAACTCCTGAAAACCTCATTCCTGCCCGAATCCGCCAAATCCCTCGGTCCATCTCCCTTTAAACACCGCACTCGTGCCTCAGCAAAGCTGCTCCCCCATGGATCCGCTTCCAAAACCCAGGAGCAGCAGAACCTGTCTCTGCTGCAGAGCTCCACAAACCCAGGGCATGCTCAAGATTCAAACTCTTCCCAAGCCCTTGTAATCCCAGAACAAATGCACTGCAGCAGGGCTGCTCTGAGCTCCTCTAACCCACAGCAACATCTGCTCCGTAGAGCTGAGCTGCTCCCCAGTGGAAAAACTGGAATTCCAGAAAGGTTTTGGGACCTTAAAACCCATCCAGTGCCACCCCCTGCCACGAGCAGGGACATCTTCCATTATCCCAAGGTGCTCCAAGCCCTGTCCAGCCTGGCCTTGGACACTTCCAGGGATGGGACAGCCTGTGCCAGGGCCTCCCCAGCACTCCAAGACATGGAGATGGAGGGGAATCCATGCAGGTTTTGGGAATACCAGCAGCTGCTGATGTGCACAGACTCACCCTGTGCCTGCCTCACTGAAGGATGGATTTCCCTGGACACAGAGGACATGGGTTTCTTCCCTACAGACACAACAGGTTCAGCTGTGAGTGTGAAAGATCCCCCCCCGTGAAACACGCACACCCCGTTTCCAGATGTGCTCCAGCTGGGATTTGTATTCGGTCTCTAAAAATAAATTTGTATTAATTTTGGGAAAAGTGAGGATACATTTATGAAACACTCTCCCTCGCTGAACGTTTATGGATTCCACGTCCACCTCCGAATTTCCTACTGCCTAATCTCCAACAAGAATAAAGATATTTCAAATAATGCACCTTTATTTAAGCAAGGGAGAAAGCAAAATCTCCTTTCAAACCACAGCTTTTCCAGACTTCTGAAGTCTTTCCTCTTTTTTTTTTCCCAAAAAACCCCAAATAACTCCAGAAAACAAGATGTTATTTGAACATCAGCAAGGACTACTCTCCTTTCTATAAGGAGAGTTCAACACGTATTTCCAGCACCAAGGAATCTGCTCTCAGATTCTTGTTCAGCACTCCAGCAAACTGCAATGTCCAAACCTGCCAATATCCCCAAATTCCTGCTATTCCACGGGACTTCCATGAGAGGTTTTGTGCAGTTTAAACGAGGAACCCCCTCCTCATCCCTGCTGATGCTGGGGGTTTTCTCTCCCTGCTCCTAAAGAGTGCTTTTTTCATGTCTCCCAGTGCCTGGCACAGGGGGTACCTGGCACAGGGGATACCTGGCACAGTGGATATCAGCATAACCCAGCTTCCCAGCCTGGCTGTCCCTGTCCCTGCCATCACCCCCAGGAGCAGCTCCAGCCATTGAAAGGCAGCCCAAGGCAGGAAGGACCCGGCCTCCTCCATGTCCATTTATTTAGATGTTCAGGAAGCCTTTGAAAAGCTCCCCGTGACAGGTCCTCACCCTAACCATGAGCTATGTGGATGCAGGGTCGGGAATGGGGAGGGATAAAGAGCTTGTTAAAAAAAATAGGAACCAGAGGGGCACTGGGAAGGAGCAGCGAATGCCTGGGAGCAAAGGGATGAGGGAGATGTCCGGCGTTATTTGTGGTCCCTGAGGGGCTGGTGCTGGGAGCTCTGCTGGTTTTAATCTAAATAAATGGCCCAGGCAGAGCAATCAGCTTAAATTCAGGGAGAGGGGTGAGCACGGAGGCAGGAGAAGAATAAAACTCAAAGGCAGCGGTGTTTGCTTTGCAAACAGCCCCACAAAGCTTCTCCCTTATCAGCTTAAAGGGCTGAAAGCATCCAAAGTGGGAGGGAGTGACAGCGAGGAAGGAGCCAGGGCTGGAGATGGGGGGCTCTGGGGGATGACAGGAAATCCTGGGAGCTGGAGGAGCTCCTGGGACAACATGGGAGAAAGCAGGGAGCGAACCCCAGGAATGTGGGGAGGAGTTCCTGAGTCCCTCTCAGAGAGGTTTGCACTGATGGGTGTGAGCTGGAGAGGCAGAATTGCAGGAAAAAACCCACAGAACCCAAGGGCAGCAACTCCCCCTTGGAGTGACTCCTCAGCCTGGAGTGCATTTGTAGCAGGGTGAGCTCAGGCTGCATTTTGAAAACCAGAAAATGAGAATTATCTCTGATATTTATTGAAATTTGTGAAATCTTAGTAGATGTCAGCTACTGGTGGTTGGGCATTCCAGCTTAATGCAGATAACAGGACACAAAGCCTCCAAGGGCCTTTTTATCACAGAATTCTGAAATACATAGTCCTGAATTTCAGGTTTGGTGCAGAATAAATAAAAGAGGGAGAAGAAACTTGTTGAATTTCACTGTAGGGGACAGGGTCTTGGAGTGTTTCACTTGATTTTTAGGAAGTTCATTACCAGGTCTTGCCCACTCTTCAGAAAACATGTTGCAATTTCCCTTTATAAAAAGAATCTGCCTCCTTTGTTGCTCATGTGCTGTTAATTCCTACTTTATACATAATTAGACTCTTAAGAAGTTTGAGTGACTTCCTAACTGCCCCCAAAAAACTCCAAAAAATCCATCACCTAATTAATGGCAATCAGGAATCAAACGCACCTTAAGCACCTTATTTCCTGGCACCTTGTTTTCTGGAACATTTTAATTAATATTTGGATTAATATTTGAATTATTATATATAAGAATATATTTTATATAGTCACAGGGTTAAAAAAAAATTTAAAAATTGAACAATCCAAAGCAAAGTTGCAAAGGAGACAACAGGAAAACACTGAGAAGTCAGCAACCTCCTTTTACCTGCCTGAAGTCAGCACTTAAAAACCAAGCTTTCAAAACAAGTCTGGCTGCCAAAGCTGCAAATCTCAGTTCTCTGAGAGGAAAAGCAAATCAATGATAATTAAAGCTCGTCTGTAAACGCAGCCCCGGCTCTCCGGGGTGCTGTTAGAATGCAACATTGTCCAGGAGTCAGACCTCTAAAAAACCCACCCAGGCTATTTGCTGGGAGAAGACCAGATCAAATAAATCTTTATTTTCCTAACCTTTGTTAAGTTGCAAGTCTCCTTATTTGGAAGAAAACTGAAGGAACGATCTCGGAATAATCGGGAGCGAGCGTTTCAGTGGACGGGGAACACGCAGGGCCCGTTCAGGCATCTCAAATAACACAACCCCAAACATCACAGCAGGGAATGGGTCCAAAATATATGTCTGCTTTGGTGGTGGGGGGTGGTGGTGGTGTATTTTTAATTTACCTAACGTCTACACTAAAAATGCAGGATGGAAAATAAATATGTTTCTCAGTGTAGCAGGGATTACAATGTGGGAGAGTCAATTCTTAGGTTAAACTGAGCATAAAAATGTGATGTGTTTGACCGCACGGCCTTTTGCTGCTCATAAATTCGTGTTTCTCTTTATTTAATAAGTGCTCCATTTGCTTTGTTGCGAGCTTACGTACGAAACGCCGCAGGAGCAGCTACCCAAAGTGAAACAGAATCGTGAGCATTGTCTGACAACCTGCAAAATACTCCCTCACATCGTGGCAGACACAGTGCTGGACTTGCAGAGAGCCCTCGAGTCACCATTCCTCCAGGTTTGCTCATTTCTGGTCCTCATTCTAACAAATAAAAAAAAAAGGGGCATTTTTTTGCCCAGGTTTTTTGAAACTGTAACGCACCAGGAGAAAATCCTGGGGGGAAGATTTCCATGAGAATTAGTTATTTATATACCTAGGCACAGATATTACGTGCATTTTCTTGTGAGTTTTATTCAGATTTAAACCCTGACTTGGACAGGAGCCACAGAATCCACTGGGTTGGGACACTGTCCCTGTGCACGCTGAAGCATCAAAATCACATCACCTTGTCCCCACCTGACAGAAAATAGCTCAGCCTTCTACCTTAAACACTCACAAACGTGTGAGACTCTGTGCATTCCCACCCCTCCCAGCTCTCCTTTTTAACTCCCTGATTTAAGCCCAGACACTACCAAAACTCAGTTTTAAGGCAGGTAAATCGACAGGGTTTTTTTTTTTGCCTTTGCGTTTTTGTTCCCCTACTCCAGGCACCTCTGAAGTGCATTAAGAAAAGGGGGAAAAAAAACCAAAACAAACCCAGCTAGCCCCAGCAGTGAAGGTCCTGGCAAGCCCTTCAAACCAGCCCGCATTTCAGAGCCATTCAGCACCTTCAGCTGTCCTTGAGATGAATGGTGAACGTGAGTGTGAAACAACACTGCAAATCAGAGCCCTCATTTGCCAGCATACATCTAAATATAAGTTAAGTGTCTATCTTCGAGCTGCCAAGCCTGATTATTTTTGGCTGGTACACATAATATACAACCCTATGAATCACTCTGTGTAATGCTCCAGGCCTGTGGTATTCTGCTGGCACAGCTTTATGGGGAGGGAAGGGGGTGTGGAGGGGAGAAAAACCAGCAGAGTGGTGAGTGAGGAGTGTTTGGGAAAGGGATTTTTACAGGGGACAGCATCACCTGTAAGGCTGCTCTCCAGTGTGTGTCCGCAGATGCCTCGTCAGGTTGGCTGAGCGTGGGAAGATCTTGCCACAGTACCTGGACAGGGAAAGCCAAAGGGAACCATCAGGAGAGCCCAGGGATGGCACAGCACAAGCTCTGACACCGCTCCCCAAATCCCTTTGTGTGCTCGCAGCTGAGGCGGGCAATGGGGAGGATGAATCTGCCACCCCCGGGTTCCAGGGGTCACCGTGCTGACTGCAGAGCTCCAGCAGCAGCTGAGGGAGCTGGGACAGCTCAGCCTGGGGAAAAGGAAACTCAGAAAGAACCTTCTCACTCCTGCAACTCCCCGACAAGAGGGTTCAGCCATGTGGGGTCGGGCTCTGCTCCCAGGGAACGAGGGACAGGACAATGGGAAACGGCCTCAAGCTGCACCAGAGGAGGTTTAGATTGGATATTTGGAATTTTTTTCACAGAAAGGCTTGTCAGACGTTGGAATGGGATGCCCAGGGAGGTGGAGGAGTCACTATCCCTGGAAGTGTTCAAAACAAGTGTGGACACGGCACTTGAGGACATGATTTAGCTACAGCATTCCTGCAGGGTACAGAGGGTTTAATCACTGCCCAGTCAGATGGGCACTTGAGATGTTTCTGCATCTCCTTTCTAGCCCTGTTGATGTGCTCATCATACGGAATCTGCTCTTTCATCCTTGGAATTCACAGCATTTTCCTCTGGATAAAGGCTGCAGCACCGTGCTGTGGGTTGGGAGGCTGGCAGGCTGCTTAGAGCAGGGAAACGCAGCCACAGGAAATTAATGAAGGAAGGAACTCTGTTCCACAATAAATCTGGCTCACAGTAAAATCAAAAAGCCATAAATAAAAACACTAATTGGGAGATAAAATACCAAGGATGAGGGGCTGCCTTCTGTGGCTATGAAACCTACTGTAGGAGGAAGCTGCGACAGACTTCCTTAATTTCAGGGACCTTCAGCTGTCCTGAAGATGAGCAGTTAATGTGAGTGCTCCCCAGCAAAGGAAATCCAAATTGTAACTTGTGAGCGTGCATCTAAAGTTTAAGTTTAGTCCCTTCTGTAAGTAGAAACCTCAAATTTCTAAATACTCAACTGAAATCTGAGCCTGCAGCTTTTGTGGCAAAGTTGAACATAAGAGACACGTCAACCAAGGTTTGTACCCACTTTCTGCACCCAAAAAAGTCCCCTCAGTAGGAACCACCATGAGAACCTCGACAAAACTGCAACAGCAGACAGAGGTTTATTATTAAATACCCGTGATCTGCTCCAATTTGAAGCAGTGATGGGTACGTGAGGACTTCTGTGGATAGAACTGGGTTTGAAAAAGTTGTTTCCTGCATGTCGTTTTTATAAAATCCAATCATTTTTCCATAGCTGAGGTTGGATACAGCCAGGACTGGCATTGGGAACACCAGAGACTTGGCCTGGGGAGTTGGGTTTGCTTGAGAATCTCCAGATCTGCTCCCAAGGTTATTAAAAATTACAAAGCAAACAGAAGATGCTGATTTCCTACCAGACAAAACAAACTGTTTCAGAGGGAATTAGTCATCCCAGCCCTGCTCTAATTCTGCCGCCTCTTGTTTTCCCTCCCGGCAGAGATGTCGGCGTGGAGCTGCCCTGCTCCGTGCTTGTGCCCAGTGCAGCTGCCCAGCTGGGGTGGCACATCCCGGGGTGTTTCCACACCCTGGGGTGTTTCCCTGCCCCTGTGGGTGCCCTGGGATGCCCAGCTCACCTGCAGGTGTAGCGCTCCTTGCCCTTGCGCAGGATGGGGTCAGAGAGCGTGGGCGGCGGCGATCGGAAGTTGAAGGGGTGGTGGGGAAGGGGCTGCAGGGACGAGCCAGAGTCGGCCTTCATGGCTGCAAAGCTCTCCAGTTTCTCTGTCATCGTCTCAATGGCCGACATCTGCAAGGACAAGGAGAGAGCTCCCATCGGTAAAATCCCTGGGAAGGGCAGGATCTGATACGTGAGACACCAGTTTTGGTTGGGCAAAGCCTCCTGGTGTCTGCTCTCTTGGAATTTGGAGGCACAGTGGGAAATGGAGCCACTGAATCCAGCCAGGAAAGACAGGAATGGTGTACTGGTTCTGGAGAAAGCAGGAAAGGAGCAGCTGGCAAAGCCAGGAATTTACGTCCCAGAAATTAGCCCTTGTTCACTTTCTGCAGTGTGCCTGTGCTCGCTTTCAATCAAAAATTATCAGAAGCACTTGGGGTCAAAAATTATCTCAGAATACACCTGAGACATCCATTTTTCCCAGGATAACACTGGAACTAAACCCAGTGGTCAGATGCCTGAAGTAGAACTCCCCACTCAAACCCAAACCAAAGTCTTGGCAAGCAGGGAGGTCTGATGGCTCCCACAGCATCCTGGGGGCTGGGAGGGATGGGGCAGCGAGCACTGGCAGGCAGGAGACCACAGGACAACCACAGGAGAAGAGGAACAGAAATGTTTTGAGCCCAAAGCAGAAGAGTCCTGACCAAACTGGGGCGTGAGGGATGTTTGATGGCTTCTGGGGGAGCTGAGGAGAAGCGGAGGCTGAAGGGGGGAAGAGGGAGAAGCTGGGAAGAGAAGGAGTTGGGATCAGGCTCAGGATGCAGTGGCTCCACAGGGAGCTTGCCTGGTGAAGAGGCCAACACTTTAATTTTATGGGTAGGAGAGGTTCAGCAGCTCCTAAAGGGGGTGGAAGGATGGGTGGGAGGTGGCTGAGCTTCCTGGAGTGAAAGGGAGCTCCAGCCAAAGCCCTGGTTGTGAGCAGTGGCTCACTGAGTTACACTCAGGAGGAGCAACACCTACACATCCTGTTGGGATGGGAGCAGCTGGCAGGCAGGCCTGGAGATGGGACACCAAGCAGAATGTCCCTGGATGCTTTATGAGATTTAGTTTGTATGACTTGGCCATGTTCTCCCAGACACGAGATTAAACACCACCTCAGAAAAAGGGAGAAAGGGAACAACCTGGAGATACAGGAGAAGGGGAAAGCAAAAAAAAAAAGGGAAAGAATGAAGCTGGAGTATGTGCAAAAAAAACCAAAACCCAACCAAAATTAAAAAATGGATCTGCATAAAAGTCCACTTTTACAGCACTTTTACTTTCATTACAGCTCAACAGGAAATCCAAGTCCAAGAGAGCAACGCAGCTCAGAGGACGCCGCCGCCATCTCCGACATCCAGCTTTGTGCACTCCTGAGAGCACTTTCGAGATAGCAGGGGCAGAAAAGAGGGATAAAGCAAACAAGGCAGCAATAAAGCTGCCTCCTGGCTGCGCTGACATCACCGGGACAGGCGGGAGCTGCGGAGGCAGCCAGGGCGGCAGCGAGGAGCGGAAGGCAGGAGGAAGCCATACATCACCCCGAGATGCTCGATTGTACAGGAAGGGCTGACCTTTTGCACGTTTACACTTTATTAAACTGGGCTTTAGAAGGACGGGGAGGGGGAGGGCAGAGGGGGAAGAGAGCCAAGATATTGTTTAAAAATATATGGCTATGAAAAAAAAGTTGTCTTAATCACCCCCGAAGACATTGTGGAGGGCTGACAACCATTCATAAGCTGTAGAAAAGAGGAGCAGTAACCCCCATTTCCCGATAATAGATCCACAGCCCCTTAGCTGGAGGCTCCCAGCCCATGATAAATAGTAAGTAATACTTAGCACCAGCCACTTGAAAAGGTTACTTGATCATTTACAGCACCAGCTCTGCCCCAGCTGCCAGTCATGCAACAAAACCATCACGTTAAAAAGCTCTCCGGACCTTTCAGAGCCGTGCTCTCAGCCCTTCGCCCAGGTACCTGGAGCTCTCCTTTGTTGTGCCCTGTTCTTTAGGCACTTAGTCAGAGATATTTGCTAGCTTGAGAGCCGTAGGCTGGTTTTAAAATTCTAAACACTGGCCACGGCCTCTCCAGTGGCAAAGGCACTTTGCTATTTGGGGAACGACTGCCTGTGAAACAAAAAGGGGGAAGAAAGGAAACTTAACAGGTGAGGAAAGGCTTTCCATTAAGTTATCAAAAAGTTACACTGGTTATTTATGTTGTCCAGAGTTTCATTTGGAATAGACAATGTAGGAAAACCCCCAGAGAGCACAGGAACTTCTGCCAACGACTGGCTAAGAAATAAGAGCTGCCTGAGATTCGTTTTGGGAGAGAAAACATATCCTGACTGCTTTTATCACATCTTTTGGCTTCATCACATCCCAGTGAGGGCACTCCAGGAGAGCTGGGGATTAGTCACAGAGGAAAAGGCTGAGACCAGACTCGTGTTTAGAGTGAGGCAAGCCTGGGTAGAACGTGACTCTGACTGACCAGGCACAGGAACGTTGGTCCTAATGAAGAAAGCAGAAGCAGGAACCCTGAAGATGTGATTTCTTAGGAAAAGATCCAGGATCCAGAATTCTTAGGAATGCTGGATCCAGGGAATGGTCACAGCCCCAAGGCTGTCAGAGCTCCCAGACACAGGGTGGGATTGTTGGGGTGCCCTGTGCAGGGCACAGGTTGGATTGGATGATCCTTCCAGCTCAGGATGTTCTGTGATTCTGGGATAATCCTGGAAGGGGATCTGGTGGTACAAATGTCCCGTGTTCTGGAACAAATGCCCCATGTTCCTTGGCTGTGTCTGGAACACCTGACTGACTGCAGCATGGGAACGGCGCCTCTCCAGATCGAGTGATCTGAACACAGCGCCCGCCCTATTAAAGATCAGTGATCAGGAAGCTTTGGGCTGGAGTGATTGTAAATTTGAGGCTATTCTGCCTGATAAGCTGTTAGAGATAACCAGGCCTTCCAGATCTTTTCACTGCCATGGGAAGAGGACGTGGTCAGGATTTCGGGAACAATGTTAACAACCTTCCACCCAGAGCTTGCTCCTGCTCGGGGTCTGAACGTTTCTCATCGTCTCCTTGGGTTGCTTTGCCACGCTGGCTCCTCCCTGCTATCAGATTCTTTACAGGCAGATATCCCCACTATTCTAACTCACACAAACACAGGATGTTTCTGGCCAGCCTGTCACCATTATCCAGCCTGGATGAAGGAAAAATCGGGGGAAGTTATTAACCAAACTCTGAGGCTGGTGCGAAACAATGAGGGAACTAAGTTTAGCTGTGAAAGCAACCAGGACCCAGCTTTCACAAACCTGCGAGTTATTTATCTAAGGTGGGAAACATTATCAGGGGAGAACAATGTCTGTGAATATAAAGGAGAGCACAATGAGGAGCACGGAGCTGGGATCCCAGCCTGGGCACAGCAGGAGGGATGGGGATAGCTGGGGGCTGTCACACGCCTTTGGAGCAGCACTGCTGAACTCGCTGCCTGGCACTTCCACACACCCCTTGTGATGGAAGAGAGCCTCAGGCAGGTGGAAAATGCTGCTGCCTGGTGGCTGGGCAGTCCTTCTCTAGTTTGTACCACTCTAAATGACACCCCCCCTCCCTGCCAGGTGTTCCCAGAGGAAAAAACATGCAGGCATTCTGTGAAAGGGGAGTTCAGCAGATCCTATGAGCTGCACAGACCTTATCCCTGTTTTTCTGGCAATGCAAAAGAAACAGCAAGGCTCAACTGCCATCATCCTCAAACTGTGAATTAAAAGTGTCTGGAAGGAACTGATGGAAAACAGTGGAGTTTCCAATCAGGCTCTTGGATGAGGAAGAGTCTGACCCCAGTGATTGCAGGGATCTGTGTGTACCAGCTCCACCTCAAGTGTTCCATCAGCACGGCGCGACAACGTCACTGCTGTTACCTGGGGGTGAAAAAGCAGTGGAGAGGGTCGCAGGTACTTCTCCTTGAGGGCACCCACGGGGTCTGTCACCTTCCGCTTCTCCACCCTGCTGGACAACAACACAGAGGGTTACATACCTCACAGGCAGCCCCACACAGCCTCGCCATGCTTAAAT
Source organism: Rhipidura dahli (assembly GCA_013399225.1). NCBI lineage: Eukaryota > Metazoa > Chordata > Aves > Passeriformes > Rhipiduridae > Rhipidura > Rhipidura dahli. The sequence goes on from VXAC01008086.1 coordinate 62,769, forward strand.
TACACACGAGGTTGTTCTCCTACTCACACAAACGTCTTCCTCCCCCTTCTCCTGGATGCTACAAATTCTGATGCACAGTTACCCCGCAGAAAGTGCTGGAAACAACACGAACACAAATACCCTCCTTTGGGCAGTATTTTTGACTGAGAAAACATTTTGCTCCTGCTCTGCTGCAGTGGTTTATAAGCCTCTGCTGTTGTGAAATGTCATGGAAAACCCTGAGTTTAGAGCAAAAGTGTCTGAGCAGGCAAAGCTCTGGAGTCCACAGCAGGCAGCCCCTGCATGGAAAATAAATTGTCTTTGAGAGTTTGCGTTTATCTGAAGAGTTAACACTGGGCCAGACTTTGCAGCCCCAAGCGTGCTGAAATCATTAGGTGTTTCATATTTGTTTCCTCCCTCGCAGCTGAGACATAATTTGCATTGAGTTTCTTTGGCAAGCCCATGTGGACAACAGTTTAAAAAGTGAGGGGCTGGTGGGAGAATTCTAAAGTGACTCAGAAACCCGAGTTCTTCTGATATCACCTCAGCCCATTCAAATATTTCATGCTTAAGCATCTGACATGCAGAAATGACCCTAAAGCAAGGCTCCCATTTTTGAAAAGATTGGCTCTGCTTCCACAAAATATTCTACTTGCAGGGAAACTGAGGTGTGGAATCACCAAAAAGACAAACTGAGATGTTCTCTGAGGGAAAAAAAAAAGTCTTGTGGAAGTAACTCCAACAAACACAGCTGCATCTTTAAATGGCTGGAATCGAGTCCATCCAGCTAAACCAGTAGAAATCCAAGAGTAAGAGTGATTTTAACTACATTAGTCCAGCATAAATTGAGAGCAAATTATTTTAGCTGCATTTCAGCTGATTGGTGTGTGGATCAAATTACCAAAGAGTTTAAAGAAGAGCCCTGCCGAGTGCAGTCAGCGAACTGTGCTTAATCTGCATTTAATTCTTCTTGGGTAGAGGGAAAGAGAAGAGCTGGATTGGAAACGCAGTCAGAATTAGGGGGCTTTGGAAGGGACGTGCTTTTATGGGGCTGAGCTGCCAAAAAAACCAAAGAATAAGTAAAAAGTTGATCCCTGAGCGCCCCTGACCAGCACAGCTTTGCTCTCCGTGAGGCACTGAAACATCCAAGGGAACATCCCTGATCCCAGCAGAGCTGTCTGGGGAGAGCCCTGCCTGCTCCACACACGTCAAACCTGGTGAATTGACAGCATTTCCCCAGCTCTGCCATCTCCCAGTGCTGGGGATGGGAACACGAGGTCCGAACGTCCCCGTCAGAGCCGAATTCCGCAGCGCCCGGAGGATTAAGCCGATCGTTTCAGCCCAGTGCCTGAGAACGTCACCCCCCCAGGCCGAGCTAAAAACTGCCCCCATTTCAGGCTGTCTGGCTGCATTAAATTATATCACCAGCAGAAAATGTCAAGGATTTAAGTGGCCTTTGGGAGCAAAAAAACGAAGGAGCCAAATTATGTGAGAGAGTCTGATAAAGGGAAGTTTAGAAACAAAATATTTCCATATTTTTCAAGCTGGGACTTGGAAGCTGGGCTGTTTCGCTCATTACATCAGAAGTCTGATTCGCAAGCAACGCCACCACTGACTTTCTATTTTAACACATGACTAAAACTATGTGCATCCCATGGAATGCAGCAAATGATGCCCCCATCCTTCACTTCCATCTGTTTTCTGGGCCTTTACGGTTTTCCCGAGGCCGCTGTTTTAATTGGCAGCGTCTTTCCCAAGCCGTGTTATTTCAGCATTCCCGCTGAGAGTGCCCAGAGGTGGCAGGACCCTACATGGATTCTTTTGCCTTTCTATCCCATTTATTGATTTGGGGTTTTTTTTTTCCCCAGGAGTACTTTTTACAAACACTGCTCACAGCATGCCTGATTTCTCCAGAGGGAGGTGGCCCTGGTGAGTGCCAGGCAGGGCACAGCACCTCCTGGGCTGGGAGGTGTCCCCATCCCCGATGGGGCATGGTGTGTGCACATCACCCCCGTGAGCTGGCAGGGCGAGAGATGCTCGTTTCATAGCCAGCACTGAGGGCTCACTAATCCTCATCCCAGCCGACAGCTCCTTGGCCTGGCCAGACACTGACATCACTTTTTCCCACAGTTATCAGTCCCGTGACAGCGGCCGGCGGTGACATCGGCGCTGTCGTGGTGCTCGCTGCCCTTTGAGCGCCCATCCCAGCGCTGACACCGTCACACCGCGGTGTCTCTGAGGCTTTCCAGTGCCAGGGACACAGCAGATCCTGCAGAGGAACAGCCATCAACCTTCCAGCAGGCTGGGCACAGCAAGGATCGCCACACATTCAGCACAAGGAGTGCAAGGACAAAGCGTTCCCCTCCATGAACTGAATCCAGGAGCCCTCCAGGCCAAGCACACGTATCCAAGTGGATGCTGTGGAGCATTTAGACATGGTAATGGCTAATTCAGAGGTGTTAATGTCTAAATCAAACTAGTTCAGGACATGCCTTTCTCCTGGACTTTGCTAAAACCTCCCACCTCATCCAAAGCCAACGCCCAGATGGGTAACACACAAATTTGCTGTCACCCTCACCCCAAAGTTTTAATAGTTTTCCTTTGGAAACGGGTTTTATAAAAAGGTCTCAAGCAGCAAAAGCCCCAAGTCTTCCCTTTTCACCTCCTCCTGAGCTGATTCCTTCTGGAAGTTTAGATGGCATTTGGATAACTTCACCCAGCCTGCTCTACACACGCCTTCCATGTTCAGCTCATTCTGACGTAACACATCAGGCCCTCCTCAGGACCATCTGTTCAAGTGACACCAGAAAGGCCTTGTTATCTCCCAAGAAAGATAAATCTGTGAGAAATGTATCTGGGAGAGATCTGGGTAGTAACACGCTACCATGTGTTTACACAGTACTTGTTACTCCAAGAGTAACACGTTTCAGCAGGTTGGGTCTGAACCAGCGGCTCCTCCAAATGGAAAAACTCCAAGTAAAGTCATTAGAAAGGAAAAGGGAGGGAGGGAGAAAGAAAGGTGAAGTGGCTCACAAAAGGCCCTCAAGTCAGTCAGTGGGAGAGCTGCATTTCCAGGCTCCCAGGGCTCCTGACTCATTCCCAAGGCATGAGAGCCCGGGGCTCCAAGGCATCTGAACTCTGCATTCTTATCGAATCAAACCTCTGGAATTTCCCCAGCAGAAGTGCCATCTTAGCGATGGCTCGTGGGAGAGTCCTTAAATAGGTCAAGTTTCTTCTTTATCAAAACAAGGATGTGTTCCTCACACATTGATTAGGAGGGCTCCTCATCCCTTTCCCTTCAGGAGATTCAATGTGTTGAGAAGGACAAACAACTACAGGAAACATTGACTGTTCTCCCCAATCAACCTGCATCCTCCCCTGCCTCAGGGCGTGGTGTCAGCTGAAAAAGGAGCTGGTTAGGGAAAGGCTTAAGGCAGGGTATGTTAATACCTGTAGATGGGGTCCATGAAAAAGGGCGATGGCTTAGCGTAGTGCAGGGAAGGCTGCTGAGGCAGCTGGGACTGGGAAATCTTAGGTAAGACCTCACTTGCCATCAGCTTCCTCTCCCCATAAATGTGGTTTTTCCGTGGCTCTCTCCCTCCGTTCTGGCTGGCTCGGATGCGGTTGCCAATGCTCAGATCCAGTGGCTGTTCCTCCCCTGAGGACGGGGCTGGGAGGACCTTGGGGGGCGGCAGAATTGGCTTAATCTCTTTTGGCTTCGTGGTGAGATCGAAGGGGGACTCTGAGCTTGTGCTGCCGACTTTGTGGAGGTCCCTGGGTGACTTTGGTTCTGCCTTGACCAGCAAATTGTGATTGAGGGTCCGCTCCGTGAAAGGGTAGAGGGAGTGGGGGAAATTGGGGAGGAACTGGAAGGGGAACATGGAATGATACGGGAGCGAACCCATCTTTTTCTCCTGCATCCCCATAAAGCCAGGCCCGAAATACTTCTCTGCGATGGAGGCAATAGCTTTAATAGAGTCATTGGCTGCCCCCGTGGTGGGCAGCAGGTGCTCCTCGGGGGGAGGAAAGAAGGAATGCTGAGAATAGAAGAGAGGGATCTCGCTCGTGGTGTTGGTGGAACTCGCGGACACCGAGCTGCTGACGAAATCTGGCTTGGTCTCCATTTGTTTGCTCTTGTCTTTCGTTTTGTCCCTGTCGCTCTCCGCGTCACTGTCCAGGTCAGAGCCGGTGCCAGTCGTGGTGTCCAGATCCGTGCCCGTGGTCGTATTGACATCCTCAAAGTCACTGCCATCGGACATGTCACTGTTCCTGGCTTTTAGCTTCTCCAGGTAGGAGTTTTCCAGGCTGCTTTCACATTTCTCCTCCCCTGAAGGGGCCTGGTTGCTGTTGCTCACTGCGGAGATCAGCGGGAGCGCCGGGTTCCCGAGGGGGCTGGGGAGCTTCGCGTCTGGAGTGTGGTTGAGGGGACTTTTGAGCAGTTGCGTGGGTGGTAACAAGGGAGGCCTGGGGTACAGAGAGGGCGGAAAAATCCCCGGGAATCCCGGGGTGAGGGCGGGGAAGGCTGGGGGTGCCGGCGAGAACGGGAGCCCGCCCGGGTGCGGACGGGATGGGAAATACTCGTTAAAGCCCAGGCTGGCGTGGTTGAGGTTGGGAGAGGGCTTGGATTTGTCCATCATGGAGGTGGGCGTGAGGGGGAGGCCGGGGGCGAAGATGCCGGCGGGGCTGTAATGGTTCTTGCCCTCGCAGAAGCGCCGGTGCTTGTTGAGGGAGGAGGTAGTGCTGAACATCTGCCCGCAGTCCTTGCACTTGATCTGGGTGCGGCAGTCCGCGTGCATCCGCTTGTGGCGGCACAGGTTGGAGAACTGCGTGTAGGATTTGTGACAGACCTCACCTAAAGCGTCAACAGGAACCAACAACAAAAGCGATATGAAATTAACNGAAAGCGGCAGGGATTCGACTCGGGATTCACCAGCCTCCCCCTTCCACCCCGCCCCGCCCCGCCTGCCCCGTCCCTGGGATCTCCCTTCCCCAGAGCAAGAAGAGGGAGAGCAGTGGAGCTTCACTACCTTTCCCTTTGGATGAAGCCCATCCTGGTAGATCTCTCACAAATCTGAGGGGATGTGATACCCCTTGCTCCAAGTTTTGGGGAATTTTCAGGAAAGACAATCATGGAATCACAGAATGGTTTGGTGGGGAGGGATGTAAAGCCCATCTCATCCTACCCCCTGCCACAGGCAGGGACACCTTCCTCTAGCCCAAGTTGTTCCAAGCCCTGTCCAAGTGTCCTTAGACATTTCCAGGTGTGGGGCAGACACAGCTTCTCTGGGCACCCTGTGCCAGGAGCTCCCCACCCTCACAGGGAGCAATCTCTTCTGTATATCCAACCTAAGCTGCCCCTCTTTCAGTTTGAATGCATTCCCCCTTGTCCTGTCACTCCAAAGCCCCTCTCCAGCTTCCCTGGAGCCCCTTCAGATCCTGGGAGGTGCTGTGAGACTTCCACACAATCTTCTCTTCTCCAGGATGAGCAACAGCCCCAACTCTCTCAGCCCAGATCCACAGGGAAGATGTTCCAGTCCCCTCACAACTTCACTGCCCTAATCACATACATTTTAATGATAACATCTCTTTATCATCTGCTTCCCATTAGTCCTGGCATGGCAGGAAGCAATGAGGGCTGCAGGGAGGAGAACTCTGCCTCATTTAATCAAACCTGCCCTTCCTGAATGCCCTCAGTGGTACAGAACCCTTCCAGGGGGCTCCTCTATAAATCCCCTGCCAGCCAGGCCTGGGTTCTGCCAGGGCTGGGATCTCTTTTTTTAATCCATTAAATCAGTCCAACACCCCTGCCCTGCTAAGTGAAGCCACATCAGCGTTTTTCTTTAACGACCTGTAAATACCAAGCTTTCAAAACATGGATTTTTATGACCCCTTTCACCTCCAGACTTTGCTGCTGTGGAAGGAGCAGGGCGAAGCGAGACAGAAATCCCACCCCAAACTTTTCTACACATCAAACCGCTGTGACTTTTTATTATCTGGTGCCTCTTTCGACATGGGAATAAATGCGGTGGTGAATTAACAAACTCCTTCCCCCGGGGAACTGCTGTTATCACCCTTTTGTGAGCAGGGAAACCGAGACAAAGCAGGGGAAGGACTTTGTTTGGGCTTGGACAGGCAAGGACAGGAATCCAAGTTCTGACACTCCAGCTCAGGGAGTGCTCAGTGCTCCTTCCCTTCCCCTGCTTTACTGATGGGTGCACATGAGCGTGATTTTCTCTGTATTTTCTCCTAAATCTTCAGGAGTTACTCCAGTGCTTGAATATGAAATGCACTGGCGGGGAGTGTTTCACTAGCAGCTCTGAAAATATCATAATAGAGTAAATTCTAATTGAAAGTCAAAGCAGAAGTGTGTAAAGTTTAATGAATTTGACATTGTAGTTCAGATGAGCACCCCAAAATCCAAAGGAGTGTCACTGAAGGCTTTGATTTCTGACTGCACTGGAAATTTAGGCTGCACTGTCTGACCCCAGAGAGTTTCATTGTTGGACCTTAAGCAGCTCTGGGGAAGCACAAACAGAACAAGAAAGTCATCACAGGAGTTTTGATGTTTGAACCAATCCTAATTTTTGGCAATCACACTTTAAAATCTTGGGCCAGGTCTCCTGAACTGCTCTTATTGCACACACAGGGTTTTATGGCTGTTGTAAGTATTATTTCAACTACTTTAGACTTTCAAAGAAAGGGTTTATTTGGCTTTTTTACTTCATTTTAAAGTGTTTTCTTAAACCCAGTTCTTAAACAATATCCAGAGTTCTGAAAGGGAGCACTACTGAATTTATTTTCCATGAAAATTCAGCACTACTGAATTTTATTTTCACGATAGTCTCTTAATTACAACAATCTCTGGGTTTTTTTCAAGGGAATCAGGAATCACCATCCCTGGAATTGCTCAAAAAACCTGTGGATGTGGCACCTGGGGACAAGGTTTAATGGTGAACACAGAGGTGCTGGGTTAGGGATTGGACTTGATGATCTCAGAGGGCTTTTCCAACTGAACCAATTCCATGATTCCAGGATTCTTCCATTTTTCACCCCGGGAATTGTTGCTAGATATATAAATACTGCACAAAATTCCCTAAAGAGAAGTGCTATAGCCCTGAGAGCTCCCACCATGCTTCTAAAATACGGAAAACTGGAAAATTTCTGTCAAATCTCCAGTTATCCAACCATTTAGTAACTCCACGTGGAACATCCTCTCTTGCCCCTCTGATTTCTGCAGTTACAAAGTCACAGGTTTGGGGTCTTTTGAAAGCCAAATATAATATTGTAAAACATTAAACACACACACAGAGAGACCCTTTTCTTCCATAGAACTGGGATAAAAAACCTTCCTGGTGAATCCTGCCCCGTGGATTTGAAGCTGTTAATGGATTCCACATTGATGGACAAAACAACCTGACACGTCTGACCTGGCAGGATCCCTCTGCAGTTGTTCCACCCTCTGATTTGGTCTGACAACTCCCTAATTCAGATGAGGTGAGAGTGAGGAGATTATGAGGAGAAATCCCTCATCCTCCTGCAGCAATCCTGGGAGTCAAATTATCCCTTTCATGTGCCCGGTGAAAGACTGCAGCAAAATGAGCGAGAGGAGCGTTTCTTCTTCCTCTGCTGACACCCAGCTGCTTATCTCAGGACACTGATTATCCCGGGACATTAATGGAATGAGTCTCCCAGGATATTCCTGCATGCTGTTCCCAACAGGGGGAAAAAAAGGCAGCAGTGGCTTCAGTGGCTTCCCTGCCGTAACATCAAAGCCTGGAATGAAACCCAGATCCCGGCCCGTGCCTGAACGACGTGTTCTGAAGTGTCAGGAAGTGATCCCTGAAGTTCCTGGAGCTTTGTTGTGACACCATCCACCTCCCTGCACAGTTATCCAAACAGAGGGTGCTGTGTCAATTAAAAAAATTTACAGCCCTGGGAATGACAGGGAATGAGATGGGTGGCTCTCCAGGGAAAATGCCTTTTGGAAATATCCCGCTGAGGAGAGCACTGAGGATGCTGTTCAGCTGCTGTTTGTTTGGCTCCCAGCATTACTGAGATGAAACACGCAGTAAATAAAGAAGAAAAAAACCTTCTTTGTAAAAAACACCTTCTCATCTCTGATTATTCCAAGTTCTTTACAAAGGCTCCAGGATATTAGGCACCCCTGCAAAACATTTCGATCAGGCTGTGCCAGCTATTTATTTATGTCACCAACAGGAGCATTCAAAAACGATTAAGGCAAAAAAGAGACGAGAGAAAGAAAAGATACGAGAAAATGGCATCGCTGTGACCGCTGAGAGACTCAGCTTTTAGCTTGTCAAGAGAGTCAAAAACTGCCACGAATGTTTGCTGAAAAAACAGGGAGCATGCAAAAAAAAAAAAAAA
>VXAC01008086.1:71170-84762 GCA_013399225.1 Rhipidura dahli
AAAAAAAATCATCTTATGCTCTGAGCTATAAAATTACAGTGGATGGGAGGGCCCCGCAGGATCCCGGCAATTACAGCCAGCGCCGGGCTGGTGATGGCCGTGACAACTTACATATGAAAGGTTTGACAGTGCTGTGGATGTGCTTGTGCTGCTTGAGGCCCGAGGAGGTGGCGAAGGTCTTGCCGCAGTCGGGGCAGGCGTGAGCCCGTGCTCCCACGTGCTGCGAGCGGATGTGCCGCTGGAGGTTGCTGGGGTCCGTAAACACCTGCGGGGAGGGGGAAAAAATGCCTTCAGGAGAGGGGGGAAAGCAGGAGGAGAAGAGCCGACATGGGAAACACTGATTTTGTTTGGTTATTGTCACTGCTGCTCGCGGCTTGAGGAGTGCAGGGTGGACAGGTGAGAACAGAAGAGCTCCTTTGGTGCCCTGCCAGGATGTGGCACCTCCCTGAGCCTGTGGTGCCCATGGTCTGGCAGGTCTGTGGCACCTCCCTGAGCCTGTGGTGCCCATGGTCTGACAGGTATTTGCCCACCCACAGCCCTCACCACCACCCCAGCACCCAAAGGGGAGTGGGCTGGGAGAGGGCTGAGCTCCACAGCCCCAGTGGGATGCCCAGGACAGCGAGGACACCTCTTCTCCCTGGGACAGAGACAGCAGGGTCACCTCTCCCTCTGCCACCCTGCTCTGGGCCAGCATGGGCCACCCATCCCCTGCAGCCCTTTCCCCAGGTCCCAATGTCTTCTCCCAGGTGAAGCCCCCCATGGACACTGTGTCCATCACCCCTTTCCCCAGGTCCCAGTGTCCTCTCCCAGGTGAAGCCCCCCATGGACACTGTGTCCTGCACCCCCAGGTCCCAGCACCCTCCTCCCCCAGGTGCAGCCCCCCACGGTGACTGTGTCCTCACTGTACCTTAACACAGTTTTCACATTCAAACCGTTTCCCACTGTCGTGAGACATCTGGTGACGAATCAGGTTGGATTTCCAGTTGAAAGCCTTGGGACACTGGTCACACTTGTACTCCCTCTCCTCGGTGTGGATCACCATGTGCTGCTCCAGGCTGGGAAAGAGAGACAGGCTGACCTCCAGACCACCCAAAGCAGGCAGGTCTGAGACCCAGAGAGGTGACAGAGATGGTGACAGAGAACCAGCTGTGAGGCCTGGGGGGTTTCCAGTTACCTGGTGCCTCAGAGCAGGAAGGGAGCAGCTCACTGACTGTGAGAAGGGCACTGACACCCCAACACCATTTGCTGGTTTTGATATTTATCTCATGGGTAGAAGACGCCCTGTTCTGCCTCAAAATGACTCCATGTTTTATGCATTTCTTATTAATACCTGAGTCCATTCTCAAGGGGGAAGAGGTTTATTTTACCCAGCCCTGACCCTGCAGGTTCCTGAGGGGAAAAATGGGCACTTTGTGACCAAAACTTCTGTGGCATCCCCCTGGGGAAAGCAAAGATATTTGCTGCTGCTGCTGCTGCTGCCGAGACTCTCACGTGTCCATTTTCACGGGCACCCGGCCCACGGCTTCCCAGAACACAGGGACTCAGCATTGGGAAGAAACATGATAAGGTGCAAACACGTTTCACTTCTAAATGTCAGACATCTTTGATTACTTCACTCAGCAATTTCTCCTTCTGCCAGCTGGCAGCGTCTCCCGGGCCAGGGGGATGGTGGCAATCCTGAGTGGCTGCTGGCACAGGGCCACGGCAGGGGTGGCACTCGGTGCTCCAGTGCCCTGTGCCATGGGAAACCTGCACATCCCAGGCCAGGAATCCTGCACCTCTCAGCCCTTAAATCCTCCTCCTCTCAGCCCTTAAATCCTGTGTATCTGATGCCAGGAATCCTGCATCTCTCCAGCCAGGAATTCTGCATCTCATGCTGGGAATCCTGCACCTCTCAGCCAGAAATCCTGTTTCTCTTATGATGGAAATCCTGCACATCTCAAGCCAGGAATCCAGTTCCTTTCAGGCTGGGAATTCTCAGCAGCTCTCAGCCCTTAAATTCTGCTCCTCTCAGCCCTTATATCCTGCATATCTGATGCCAGGAATCCTGCTCCTCTTAGCCAGAAATCCTGCATCTCTCAGGCTGGGAATTGTGCACATCTCAGCCCTTAAATCCTGCATCTCTCAGGCAGAAATCCTGCACCTCTCAGGCCAAGAATCCTGCTTATCTCAGGCCAGAAATCCTGTCTCTTTCAGGCCAGAAATCCTGCTGCTTTCAGGCTGGGAATTCTGCATCTCTCTGGTCACGGATTCTGCACCTCTCAGCCCTTCAATCCTGCATCTCTGAGGCTGGGAATCCTGCCCCTCTCAGACAGAAATCCTGCACATCCCAGGCCAGAAATCCTGCACACCTCATGCCAGCCCTGAGAAACAAGGGAAGGAAATCTGCATCCTTTGCTTCCTTTGGGATGAATGAACAGGAGTTACTCCTCTTGGTGTGAATTCCAACAAAGCCCAGCTCACACGGAACCTGCTCCTGCCCGACACCCCTGCACATGGATATTCAACCATTCCTACAGAACTTTAAAGCACGGCTGTGTTTTTACAGAAACATTAAAGCTGAACTGGCAAATCCTGCCAGTGTTCATTAAAGGCCACAGGGAAGATGCTCCCTGGGCATTTCCAGTGAGCCTGAGGGGTTCAGGATCCCAGGAATCACATCAGCCTTGGCCACTCAACACCAAAACTCCTCAGCACCAGCCCTGCTCCCAGCCAGATAATTCATATTTGTGGGCATGCCCCTCATAACCCGCTTGTTTTAAAGCAGCAATTTTCATTTTGCTCAAGAAATGGTGCTCTCAAAATGACCGGATGTTTTTACACCCATGAAGCAACACAAACCTTTCACATGCACATCCAAAAATATTCTCCTGTTAACTGTGATTTATGAGTTTATTTGGAGCAAATATGGACAAACTAATATGCTGTTTAGAGGCAAGTACCTACTGGGATTAGCGAAATATTTGTTTATTTAGTCAGCTGCTAAATGCTCAATTTCAGGTCCCCAGTGGCATCCTTGATTTCATCTGTATTAACTTTGAAAAATTCTAAGACCATCCAGGCACTCTGAGTGGGTTTATTTTGTGTTTTAGTGACTTTAAACTTGGCAGATTAAAGGGAGAGAGACAGATGTGGACATTTCCTCCCCACCCCACCAATCCACCAGCGTGTCAAAGGCTGAACGGGGATGCTGCTGACTCTATTTCCCCTTGACAAAAAAAATCAACTTTATATTACTTATCCCAAAATATTTGGTCTAAAATGCAAAAAACACAAGGCCACAGTGCCAGTCAAGACCCCCGGGGAGCCAGGAATGCACAGAGGGTAGAAATAGATTACAACACATACATTTTGAAAGGTTAATTTCTAATTAACATAAAAATTAGAGAGCAATGGAAGCTAAAAAGGAAAGAGGTCCTGACACCAGCAGATAAAAGAACTGGAATTTTTGCTAAGCATTGAAAGCATTTGAAGGAAGTTTTCCTTGCCTTGTCAGGTAAAAAAAGAAAGAAAATGGCAGGTTCTTATTTCTGATGGAGAGGAGCCAATTCAGAGGCACAAGGTAAGGGGGAAAGATGCCACTTTGGGCTACGAGGATCCCACCCAGGAATCCCAGGATCCATCCCAGCTTCTACAACTCCCAGGTACAGGGAATGCTCTTTAGGCTTCACCTTCCTCTCCTTTTTTTTTAAATCAATTTTTTCTCCCCCTGACTTCCTCACCCAGATCAAAGAGCCGAAAGTATCGATGTAATTAAGTTCAAAGTGACAAATGCAGGTTTTTAAATATTAAACTGAAGTGAAACAGGCTTTACATGGGCTTTAACCTCGAGGTTTTTGCTCTGCTCAGGCAGAGCCTGACAGGGGATTGCCTGTTCTCACAGTTTTATAACAAATCTTGTGGCGCGCGGGGTTTGTTCACCCAAGAAGGCAAAAGAAATGAGTAAGTGAGAACTTCAGCCTCCGGTAAACACAGAAAACTCTGCTTTTATAGAATTTTGTAAAGGCTTTTATCAAGGCTTAGGATGCAAATAAACACAATCTTAAAGTGATTAAAACAACCCCTCAACTTTTAAAGCTGGCTCCTGATATTTAACTGAGTCTTACTTTGCCAATGAATCAGAGAGCCCAAAGATGGCTGTGTTAAAGCTGCATTTCATTACCACCACATTCTGCTTAAAAATTGCAGTTTTTCAGTTAAAACCTGAGTTAAAATATTTTCCCATTTAAAGAGAAGTTTAATTCTTCTTTAGAGTTAACACATAATCATAATAATAACTAAATAATTGTTGCAAATAAACAAATGAGCTGGAGAATATCCAATCTTCTTTTTTCTCCTTTTCACGTTGCTGTCACAAGAACGTTTGGTGGACACAAAGAAAATTAAAAATTTGATTGGAATAGAGTTTTTTAATTGTTCCTTCCAGATCAAATAGGAGCTGCAGACCATATTAAGAGTTCCTAGGGCATCAACACCTCTTTAAACACACTGATCTCAAACATCCAAGAATTCAATTTAAAAGAACACTTTGTGCACGTCTTAACTGAACTAATATTGGTGGTTTTTCCCTCCGAAGCAGAGCACAGGGGAGCAGATGGTGGAAAGAACCCACCCAGGCCTCTCAGAAAACGACCCTTAAACTTCCCACCACCAGCCCTTGGGTGCTTCTACCAACGAGCTGTGAAATCAAAGTGAAATGAACCACTGCCCAACAGCCACAGAGGGTCCCAAAGGGAACATCCCTAAACCTTGTAGGGAAAGGAAAGGTTTCTAGGGAGAAGGGAGAGGTTTATCCCAAAAAGAACATTCCCAAAGCCTGTGGAGGAAGGAGAGGTTTCTATGGAGGAAGGAAAGGTGTCTATGAAAAAAGGGAAGGTTTATCCCCAAAAGAACAATCTGAAATGCTCTGGAGAAAGCAAAAGTTTCTATGGAGAAAGGAAAGGTTGATCCCAAAAAAAGAACACTCCTAATGTCTGTGGAGGAAGGAGAAGTTTCTATGGAGAAAGGAAAGGTTTACCCCCAAAGAGAACATTCCCAAAGCCTGTGGAAGAAGGAGAGGTGTTTATGGAGAAAGAAAAGGTTTATTTGGAGAAAGGAAAAGTTGATCCCAAAAGGAACATTCCTAAAGCCTATGGAGGAAGGAAAGGTTTCTATGGAGAAAAGAGAAGTTTCTATGGAGAAAGGAAGGGTTTATCCCCAAAAAAGAATATTCCCAAAGCCTGTGGAGGAAGGAAGGGTGCCTNAAGGCTGATCCCTTCAGTCTTCCCCAGCTGCCCATCATCCCCCTTTGGCCGGGATGGAGAGGGGAGGCCAGAGGAGGCTCTGGGTGTCCGTGGGTACCTGTATTTATTGGGGAACATCCTCTCGCAGTCCTTGCACTCGTAGACCTGTCCATCTCCGAGGCCCTCCTGCTTGATCTCGTCGCTGAGGCTCTCGTACAGGGCCCCCACGGCGCTGCAGCCGTACTTCTTGTGGCGCCGCAGGTCCAGCTTGGACTGGAAGAGCTCATCGCAGTCCTCGCAGCGGAACGAGGGCTCCTCTGCAACACACACAGCATCCCATGGTCAGCCCTGGCCCAGGAAACCCAACCAGCCTGGCCTGTTGTACCCAGAGAGGAGGCAAAGCTCCCCCGAGTCCAGCAAACAAACAAACAAAGAGCGAATTTGCAAGTGAGAAGGGAGAGAACCCAAGGGAGGCCGTGCCAGCAGCTGCTTTCACTTTGAGCATTAAGAGAGAAACAACAACAAAAAAAAANAGGGTGCCTATGGAGGGAGGAAAGGTTTCTATGGAGAAAGGAAAGGTCTCTTTGGAGAAAGGAAAGGTTGATCCCAAAAGGAACATCCCTAAACCCTGTGGAGGAAGGAAAGGTTTCTATGGAGGAAGGAAAGGTTTCTATGGAGGAAGGAGAAGTTTCTATGGAGGAAGGAAAGGTTTTTATGGAGGAAGGAGAGGTTTCTATGGAGGAAGGAAAGGTTTCTATGGAGGAAGGGGAGGTTGCTATGGAGGAAGGAGAGGTTTCTATGGAGGAAGGAGAAGTTTCTAGGGAGGAAGGGGAGGTTTCTATAGAGGAAGGAGAGGTTTCTATAGAGGAAGGAGAGGTTTCTATGGAGGAAGGAGAAGTTTCTATGGAGGAAGGAGAGGTTTCTATGGAGGAAGGGGAGGTTTCTATGGAGGAAGGAGAGGTTTCTATAGAGGAAGGAAAGGCTGATCCCTTCAGTCTTCCCCAGCTGCCCATCATCCCCCTTTGGCCGGGATGGAGAGGGGAGGCCAGAGGAGGCTCTGGGTGTCCGTGGGTACCTGTATTTATTGGGGAACATCCTCTCGCAGTCCTTGCACTCGTAGACCTGTCCATCTCCGAGGCCCTCCTGCTTGATCTCGTCGCTGAGGCTCTCGTACAGGGCCCCCACGGCGCTGCAGCCGTACTTCTTGTGGCGCCGCAGGTCCAGCTTGGACTGGAAGAGCTCATCGCAGTCCTCGCAGCGGAACGAGGGCTCCTCTGCAACACACACAGCATCCCATGGTCAGCCCTGGCCCAGGAAACCCAACCAGCCTGGCCTGTTGTACCCAGAGAGGAGGCAAAGCTCCCCCGAGTCCAGCAAACAAACAAACAAAGAGCGAATTTGCAAGTGAGAAGGGAGAGAACCCAAGGGAGGCCGTGCCAGCAGCTGCTTTCACTTTGAGCATTAAGAGAGAAACAACAACAAAAAAAAAATAGATCACACAACCAGAGGAGATGTCGTTTGCTTTGTGTCTTGGACTCTGCTGGGATGGAGAGACCGACAGGGATTGGGAGACACACAAAATTGGTTCTGGAGCGCTGCGCTCGTCTGCAAGGAGGGGTTTTGAAATTATGAACGAGTGTTTCCTCCAAAGGGGCTGCCAGGGAAAGAGGAACAAGCCAGACTCGTGCAAACACAGATAGTGGGAAAACCAAACTGCCCCAGCACCAACCTGGAGAATCTTCTTTCCAAGAAATTGCCTGTCTAATGTTCTCCTCTTAATTTTCCACTGCAGAAGCTCAGGGCTCCATCAGCCTGAGGAGTCCCAGCCCGGAGCACCATGGAAGGAAGAGCAGGGAGCCAAAGGCTTTGTTGCTGTGCTCTTTGCTTTTTTTTTCCCTCCTTTTTTTTTTTTTTTTTAAAAAAAAGTCCTAATGCACATAATAAATTACTGCAGTCAAGGTCAAACAAATTAAAAAGAGGGCAGCTATTATTAAGTTTACAAGGCAGCATCCTGACCATGGTGCCAAGCCAAACAATCAGCTCCGAGCTGTAAATTTTCCAGGAGAACAAGCCCTGCGAGGGAGTTGGGATAGCTCTGGGTTTCTCCACCCTGCAACAGAAGCTTTCCAGCCCCCACTGAGTCACTGGAGCCGCGTTTCCCTGTCCTCCCCTTCCCTCTTCCTCCCCGCTCTGCTCCGTGTTCAGCGTGGTTCTCTTCCTCTGGTAACTTTGCTCCCAGCCTGGGGTGAGTGCCTCAGCTCGGAGGGAGGAGCGGGGATATCCTGAGAGCTGCGGCCAGAGGCGATGCTGGGATGGAGCTGATCCTTCCCTGCTCTGGGGAGAGGGGATCTTGGGGTGGCATGTGGCCACGCTCACCCTCTCCAGGCAAAATCTGTGACCCCCGAGCAAACCTTGGCTTTGAAGCTCCCCCCCTTGCACTTGTTCACGCCAAATTTTGCATGGCTGCAAAGACTTGGGCTGAGCTTTAAGGCCTGGGATGGTGTTTTACATAAATCAGGTTAATTTTGTTGTCAGTGTGGCAGGAGTGGAAGCACGGGCGCTGTCACACCCAGACGCCACCGTGCCCCCACCTGGCCACTCACCTCCCGTCTCCCTTCCTCTGCTTAAACCTGAGATTAAAACTGAGCTTTTAAAGTCCCAGAGGCTGTTGCAGCAGCCCCGTGGGCAGAGGAAACCCTCTGCACACTGTGCACACACCTACACGGAAAGTATCGACATGGGAAAAGTCAGACCCGGCTGAAAAAGAAAGTATCACCCAAGCTCAGCCAGCACAGCCCTGCTGGGCATCTCAGCAGCCTGCCCAGGGCTCCCAGAGCCACCCACAGCAGGCAGGGACAACCCCACAGCACCCACAGGGCTGCAGGAGCATCTCCTGAGCTGCACAGGAGAGGGGTGCAAAAAGGAAATAAAATCCAGCAGGTCAGCAAAGGGATTTTGATGAAAAAAAGGGAGACCCAAGGGGAGAAAAGAGCCAGTTGTTCTCATTTCAGCTCGTTTTGGGGGTTTATAAACTCTGAAACTGCTGCCAGCAGCCTCAGTGTGAGGTGGGTCAGGCCCTGCTCTGCTCCTCGGAGAAATTCTCTTTATTGGCATTTTGTAGAACAGGACCAGTGTGTATCTCGTGTGTTTTATGTCCCTGAGGAAGCAAACCTGGAAAGCAGGACACCAATAACAGCAGAATGGAGAGACTGCACATCACCTACCATTAAAATAATCCAAACTATGGAGTGGAAAGAAGAAAACTTTCACTTTATGAGTGAAAAGAAGTAAAAAAAAAGGAAGAAAAAGTGTAGCACCAAGCTCCAGAAATGTGGAGCTGCTCTGGTGAGGTGTTCCTCTACCTGAGAGCCAACATTTCCCCTCTTTGCTCTCCTGTCAATGCAGCAGTGGCTTAACCAGGAAGGAATTTTTGGAGGAAAGACTGAAATCCTCCAGGCTGGGAAGCCCCAGGTCCTTTCACCTCTTAACAAGCTCCTACTGAACTTCCAGCTTCCCTCAAGCTCCACCTGGCAAATCCCCAGACCTGGAAACGCTTGGAATGAAGGAAACAGATTTTTTCCCCCCCCCCTTTCTTTTGACTTCAGAGAAAACTCAACAAAATTCCTTCCGCAAATCCAGGTGGAATTCTTCCTGCTCCTCGTTTGGTTTGAGATTTGCATGATTAATTGCAGCTCGTTTCACCCAAACTCTCCTCCAGGAAGCAGAACTCCTCTCTGGGTTTGGAAAAGCAGCCATGGAGAATAATTTCCTCCATACTGAAGCTGGGTGCCCCCTTCCCCTCCCACAGCACAGCCCTGCCTGCTCTTACCAATGACAGTGGGACATTTTTGTCCTTTCTGGGATCATACAGAGCAGGGAAGGAGGTGAAATACATTAATAGCCTCGAGAATATTTTGGAGAAGAGATTTTGCTTCTCACTCTCCTTGTCCTTTGCCAGGTCTCACGCAAATCATGCATGATAAATCAAATACAGCAGCTTTTCCACAGGTGGGAGAGACAGAGGGTAGGAAAAGCAATTCCTGTGCTTCAGAGTAGCTGGGTTTGGGAAAAGAAATTTGCGTTGAAAGGAGACTTAGAGAGCTGACAAAGATGTGATTAAAAGCCTTGTAGCCGCATGCTATTCCTGTTGCCACTGGTTGTAAATCCTGTTTTGATGCTCAGGCAGCCTAAAGAGAGGAAAATCTGATCAGGTGGAGAGCAGGTGTGGCTGGCCCATCCCTGGAAGTGTCCAAGGCCAGGCTGGATGGGGCTTGGAGCAGCCTGGGACAGTGGAAGGTGTCCCTGCCCATGGCAGGAGGTGGGATGAGATGATCCTTAACTTCCCTTCCAGCCCAAACCATTTCCAGGATAACAAACCCATCTCCAACCCTCCCCATTCTTCTGGCATCCCCACTTCTGAGCTCCAGCAGACCCCAGAGCAGACTCCTCAGTAAATACCCTGCAGGGGAAGGACCTGACCTGCGGGCTTAGGGCCCGACCTGCAAAACCGAACCTGAATCAGCACGGGGGCTCGGGGCTGGGCTGGGCTGGGAGCCGGCACTGATTTCGTGCCTGTATCAGACACCCACGTTGTGCACTCCAGGTTCTTCAAGCGTCCCTTTCCCCCACCCCCTGTAATTACCAAAAATAAAAACCATTCAAAACGAGTTCTCGTTAAAGTTTTCCCCCCTCTTTGAGCAAACACTGCCCTTCAGCGAGGTGGCTGCGCGGAGCGTGGCGGGGAGAAGGGGCTGCGAAGAAAAGAAACAGCCCCAGCCACGCCGAAATTGCTGCCTGTTCCCCGCGTCTGTTTGTCAGACCCGCGGTTAAATGTGCCGATCTGAAGTTCCATCAGCAACACTCAGGACAAAGCAGGAATGTGGCAGAAAAATAAATCAGTGCCTAATAGCTTTCAGAGAAACCAAGGGGAACACAATTATGTGGCATCTACATGCTAATCTACCAGACTCGAATCTCAAAGGAGTTCAAGTGCCCTACTCAAAATTCCTGCAGTGATAAGGGGTCTGCTGTGTTTGGCTGGGGTTGGGAGGAAAGATTTTTATGATAATTATCTTTGTGTGGAACGATTTTGCATTTTCTCTCCCGTTAATTCCGGAGTGAGCTGGGGGTGCGAGGCAGCGGGGAGATAGCCCCGCTGAAAGTAAAAAGTATTAAGGAGTCAAATATTTAATGTTGGCCTGGCATAATTTGACAGCAATTATGCAGCAAAAGCACTAGACGTTACCAGGAAGATCCGGATAAATGTTCCATAATGACAGAGATGGAAAACAAGGAGCACTTTTTGCTCGTTCACATAAAAGCCTGTTAGAAACTGAAATGCAGAACAGCGGTGAGTTTTCACTCAGATTTCTCCTTGACATCCAAAAAAAAAAAAAAAAGGTACAGAATTTATTCATCTCTGTGTGTTGGTCTTGAAGAAATATTTTTTTTGGGGGGGGGGGAGGGGGAGAGCAGTGAAAAAAGAATCCCAAACTTGATACGAGTGAGAGAGTAAATACCACACTGCACCCCCAGCCTGTCAGCAAATGAGATCCCAGCAGCACAAACCCTCAAATATTTCCAGAAATATTTGAAACTAACTGTTCCTTTAAAATCCTTTTAAAGGATTTCAGTGCAAATTCGAATCAGAAATTATATTCATGTACAGGTAAAAGAGAAGAAATGTATTGTGGGATGCCTAGAGAGAACTCCAAGTTCATAAATTAATTTTATGGAGCATTAATTCCCACTAATAGTTTAAAAACACCTGGTAAATGAGGATGTGTTTGCAGGAATAAATCACTGAATGATGATGTTGGGCACATCCTTCCTTGTTTTCCTCAGAGCTCAGTTTCCTGCTCGGTGTCTGTAGTGTCAGAGTCTTGGATGAATGTGGGAAAAAGAGTCCTAAAGGAGGAAAATCAGTGCTGGGAGCACTCTCAGATTTCCAGAATGCCCCACTGTGTGTCTAATGTGTGTGTCCTGCTACCTGCTCACAGCTCAGGATGTCTTTATTCCAGCAATCATAATTTTAGTGAGGACTCTTCCACTCCCTGCCTGCATCCCCCTTTTCCCTAAATCCCTGCAGACCGGTGTTTTCCAAGCCTTGGGATGCTTTGGCCATTTTTATTGCACCCAAAGGCACCTGGTGACCCTGGAGGTGGAAAAGGCTCCTCTGATCATACCCAACCCCACCAAGAGAAGGAAACAAATCTGCCTGAGGCTGATAAAAACTCACTGGAATGGACTGAGACAGCTGCTGCCATCAGGGAAAGAGTGAAAATGAGCACTAAATCCAGACAGCGACAGAAGGGGAGCTCCTGGCTCGGGTTTTGTCCCAGTCCTGCCCTGGCTGAGGGGCTCAGCACTGCCAGGGGCACTGCAGGGAGGAGCAGAAGCTCCCATGGAGGCCTTACCTTCCATGCTGGGTGCCATGTTCCCCAGGGAATAACCTCCTTCCTTCAGGCACACCAGGAGCTCTTCTCCCGGCTCGATCTCTTTAATAACTTTATAGTAGACCTGGGAATCAGGAACAGAAAGGGAGAGACACGTTACACACGCCAAGGCTTGAGTTCTACGTTTTAACCGATAATTCAGATTTCTCTGGCTCATGGGGGAAGCTGTCCCTTGATTTGGGATAATTGCTGCTCAGAGCTCCTTCTCCTGCCTTTATTTGACTCTTTGGGTGCAGAGTTTTGCAGGGCTTGGACAATAAAAAAAAATATCTTGAGCAACAGCTTCTCTCCCCCAAATTACACAAAACTTCCCTGTTGTTTGCCCTTCCTCCTAAAAGCTCAGGGTGTTTGTCACAGGGAAGGGAGGATTAAACTGATGGAATTGTCATGTTTAAGGCTCTGCTCGTGGACCCAAAATTGGCCTCATGATTAGAGCAGAATTATCACATCTCCACGGAATAATTTTGTTGATTATTCTCCCCATCAGCCTCGACCTGACCCCTAAGCACAGACCTGAACCTCTCCAGGTGAGCAGTCCATCCACATTCTGAGCTCCTGTCTGAGCACAGACCCTGGACTGTCCAAAACATCCCGAGCATGGCTCTGTTCACCTCCTGGACCTTTGTCATTGCACCAGGAGAAAGCCCCAAAACAGAAGCAGGATTCAGACACGGGCAGAGCCCACACACGTCATCATCACTGTTCCACCCCCAAACCCCACAGAAACCAGGACAGCAGGGCCAGGGACACCTGGGTCACACCTGAGCAGGCCCCAGTGGCCTCATTCCCTCCCCTGGGCCTGCTCCAGGAGCTCCTTGTCTCTCCGTGCTGAGGAAATTCAGTGTCTTCCACATGCTTTCCAAATTTCTGGAGTACACTGGACCCTGTCCTAACACAACACCCTGAGAATTCACCTGATAACAGTTATTGCAGTAATTAATTTTTGGGTTTTCTTAGCACTGCATTTAGCAGCAATCCAAAAAAAATCTTTTTCTGGGTAAAAACCACATTTCACCCAGAATAATTCCCAAAATTCACTGCCAGCCTGCGTTCACGGGGGAGAAAGACACACAACTCCTAAATTCCTGCCTAGGCTGCATTAACTGTGTCACCACGATGCATTTTTCCTCCCTCCCTGGCACGGAGCACGAGGCCTTGGCAGGTGCGTGGCCCCAGGCCCGGCGGGAGCAGCAGCTGCCAGGGATGCTCCTAAATTTGTCCTCCCTGTCCCGGAGTCTGCTCGGAGCTGCGGCTGCGGGGGGATGTAATCGCAGGGAGAGGGGCGCGATTCCAGCGACAGGCGGCTGCGGGGACAGGGGACATCCTCCCAGAGCTGCAGGGACACGGGACATCCTCCCAGAGCTGCAGGGACAGGGGACATCCTCCCAGAGCTGCAGGGACACGGGACATCCTCCCAGAGCTGCAGGGACAGGGGACATCCCTCCCAGAGCTGCAGGGACACGGGACATCCTCCCAGAGCTGCAGGGACAGGGGACATCCCTCCCAGAGCTGCAGGGACACGGGACATCCTCCCAGAGCTGCAGGGACACGGGACATCCTCCCAGAGCTGCGGGGACAGGGGACATCCTCCCAGAGCTGCGGGGACAGGGGACATCGCCCCCAGAGCTGCGGGGACAGGGGACATCGCCCCCAGAGCTGCAGGGACACGGGACATCCCGGAGTCCCCACGCGGTGCGGAGGGGACCGTGGAGCGCGGTTACCGCTCAGAACTTTCCCTCCACACCGAGGTCGGGAAGATCCCGACGGATCAGCCCGCGTCACACCGGGCACCAGGACGGGCCGCGATCCGCCCCGGTCACCGCACTGGTCCTCAGTCACTGCCCTGGTTTGGCAGGAGCGCCGCAGGTCCACGAGCGGAGCCGTTCCCCATCCCGCGGGGTGATGAACGCGCTCC
>VXAC01008086.1:84781-101747 GCA_013399225.1 Rhipidura dahli
CGCCGCGGGGGGTCCGCCCCGCCCCCCCCCGCCCCTGCCCGGCGCCTCCCGATCCCGATCCCGCTCCGGCGGGGAAGGGCGACGGCTCTCCCGCAGCCGTTCCGGGGCTCCCACCTCTCCCCGGGACACACCGAGCAAAAGTTGTCGCTCCCGCAGCTGCCGGGACCGGCATGGGNGAACGGGAGGGGAGGGGAGGGAAGGGAAGGAGGGCAGCCGGGCCGTGTGTCTGCAGCAGCTCCAAGGCCGGGGCAGACGGAGTCACAGCCGCCCCCATGAACGGGGTGCGTGCTGCGGGGCGGCCCTTAGCGGGAGCTCCGGTACCGAATTCTGTGACACGGCCCGAACCGAGAGCTCCGGTACCGAGTGCTGTGATACGGCTCGAACCGAGAGCTCCGGTACCGAGTGCTGTGACACGGCCCGAACCGGGAGCTCCGGTACCGAATGCTGTGACACGGCCCTCACCGGGGTACAGCCGTCACGGGGCACCCGGCACAGCCCTTACCGGGGGTTCTGGTACATCCCTTACTGAGCACCCGGCACAGCCCTTTCGGGCGCTCCGGGGCGTCCCGGTGCTCACGGGCTGTTTGCATCCCCTTCCCTCCGTCCCTCGGTCCCTCCCGGCCCCAGCACAGCCGCCAGCTCCCCGCAGCCTCACCGCGAGCTCCCCCAGTGCTGCTGCCTGAGCCCCGGCACCCGGCACTGCCCGGGCATCTCTCGCTGAGGGTTTCAAAGCAGGGACGGTCACAAACACAAAGGTTTGGGATGGGGAATGAAATCCGGCTGCTGGCCATTGACAAAGCATCCCAAAATGCCCAGACACCCATCCCCGCACCTGCCAGAACCCCTGGTATGATTCCATCGCCGGTTTCCAGTGGTTTGCAAACAGTTCTGCCAGCGCGGGCACATCTGTGCACAGCTGCATCCAGCTGAGAGTCCAAAAAAGGGACCTGGTGCCGTGGGCAGGATGTGGGCATCTCCCTGGACCTGCCCAGCTCCAAACCCCTCAGCTGGAAGCCCCGAGCAGCACCAGGCTGCCACAGGACACTTGTGCCCAGGTGAGAACAGTTCTGAGAGACCCCTGCTCCACCCAAACAGCGGAGTTCATTCCTGGGGATTCCACTGCAAAATAAAAAGTCGTCTAAAATTCTCCTTTTTCTCGTTATCTTCAGTGCTCCTCCCTGCTTGTTCTACAAGAAAAGCTTTGCCCAGGACCAAAGCACACTGAGATTAATGGGAAAAGTGACTGAAAAAAACCCCAAAAGGCAGCCCAGGAGTGAGTCCAGAGCTTGGGGCTGACTCAGAAAAACAGAGCTCGGGATGGGCCAAGCTAAGAGGAAAAAATAAAATAAAATAAAATAAAATAAAATAAAATAAAATAAAATAAAATAAAATAAAATAAAATAAAATAAATAGAATCGCTATTAACAGATATTTGTCTTGCAGCTGGCAACCCAAACCTGTCTAAAACACCAGCCGTGGTCTAAAAGGTCCATCAAGTTCAGAGACAGTCACAAATTTTACAGGGGAAAAATCCCTCAGAATCCGCCTGCCAAGGGCTGACACTGCCCTGGTCTCACCCTTTAACTCCTTTTCCTCTCCTGGTTGTTCTCAGAACAAAGCAGCTCCTTGTATTTAAAAACCTCCTTCCAGAAATACAGGACAGGCTCCTTTAATGATCAGGGAAAAATTGGATTCTGCTGGATTCACATTAATTTCACCAAACATTTCATTATAATAATTAATTTCACCTTTCAGTCGTGCTACTGATGGTCTTTTTTTATTTGCCGTGCACTGAAAAAGCTCAGATTTACAAATCCAGCAGAAGATTTACATTCACAAATCAATTCTGTTTGTTTACAGAGAAGTTCCACACTTGATCAGCTCGTGTTTGCCACCCCAGCATGGGCAGCTCTCCAAATTACCAGCTTTGTTTTACACTCAATAGTTAACAGGGTAAGGAGGGTTTGGTAGGACTGAGAACGCTCCTTGTCTTGATTTTTATCAAAATTATTTCTGGAAGAAAGAAAAAATTAAAGGAAAGTAAAAAAAGAAAAACCAAAAAAGCCCAAAAAACCCCTAAACCAACAACCAAAACAAACAAACAAACAAACAAACAAACAAAAAAAAACGAAAGTAGAAATAACCCAGAGGAATCCTTTTCCAGCCTGGGTTGATACAGGGAGCTGCTGTTGATGTGAACTTGTGGCAGCAGAGATCGGCCTCTGGCTGTCTCAGTTTGCTGCTAAAATGGAACAATTTGGTGCAAACACTGAAATATCAGCCCTGCAGAAGCACAGCAGCCACACTCTGGGGCTGCTCTCACTCGGAGCCCAGCACCACCTCATCCTTCCACTGAGGAAAAGAGTTCTGGAGCAGACAGAGCCTGGGGATGATGAGATTTAACCATTCCCAGAGACACAGCAAGGGATGGAGATGGACCTCAGTGAGTGGGAAAAGCCCATCCCAGAATTACCTCATTAATTAGGGCCCTTCCTAAGAACCAGCCCCATTTCCCTGCCCCAGGGATTTATCTGAGCTTCCCCATGTTTGTACTTCAGGGGGAAGAGAGCATTAAAAGGAGAGAAAGTGGATGCTGTGTTCACCTAAAGATCAAAACCCCACCCTCAAACACAGCAGCTGCAGCAGCCGAGCTCCAAAACCCCAAAACCAGCCTGAAAAAAGGTTCTTTGTGTCCTTGCCTCACCAATAATTCACTCCAGAGGCAGCCCAGGGAGGATTTGTCCCTCCTGCTCCCTCAGACCTGTCCGTGTGTCCAGCTCTGGACACGGAAAAGTTCGGCCTCGGGAATGTCCAGCCAGGACAGGGCTGCACATTTTGCTTTTGTTCCTGTGTTTTCCTCCTTTGGAATTGCCTCCCCTTTGTTTCCACTCAGCCACATCGCTTCTGATTTCCTCTTTTTAAGGCTCTGGGTGATGTACTCAGGAATCCTGAGCAGAGTTACCAAAGCTGGGCAAAATACACCCAAAATTCTGCACTGCACACACACCTCACACTGGCTGATCGAACAGAGGCCTGGTTTTTCTGTCTCCTCTTACTCCTTTTTTTTCCCCTCCCAATAGCTGCACCCCAACTAAAAGCAGCAGCTGTCACCCTGATTATTATTAATACACAATAATTACATCATTATATATTTTGATATATAGTGATATTATTATATATATTAATTATTCTATTAATGGCCATCAATAGAATTATTATATATTGTAAGTATATTATTACATAGATTCTGTTTAATATTTCAGACTCCTGAACTGCTCAAGTATTTTCCTTTTTAAGGCAGGAGTAGCAACAGGAAAAATAAACCATCTCCCTTTTAGTAAGAGATATCATTTATCCACTTTTTTTTCCCAGTCCTCCTTCAGAACCACAATTATCTCCAACAATCAAGGATCTTCTTTTCAAATACCTCTCCAGCACAAATAAATAGAAAGAAAACTGGCTGATGTTATTCTACGTGTGAAAATTGGCTTCATAATTGAAAAATGGTGAAGGAAATGTCTCAATTAACCTCCTTCTAAATAGAGAAATAAATACATTTTTTATATATTATAATCTGTTAATGGGTGGGGAAAAAAACCCTGAGTGGTCCAGATTTTGCTGTCAATTTCCTCACTAAAAATCCAGGAGAATTCTCTGTGCATTCCTGGGACTGTTCCTGAGTTACAGGACTAAAGAAGAACAGAAGGGGACACACACACATTCAAAGCACCATCTCCCCACGTAAAAATGTGGGGGTTTTTTTCCTGAAAAGAAAATGATTTTGATGAAAATCTTGTCCTGGCCCTTATCCCCACAGCGCTGCTTGGTTATTTAGAGGGCAATCATTTATTGCACAGGCTTTGATTTTCTGTGGGTGCTCACAAGCAGCCCCAAACTTTTTCCTGCTGCCTGAAAAGGAAAGATCAAACTTTCCCTCTGCTTTGGGGTAGGGAAAAACGGGTCCTCTGGTGAAATAAATGAAGTGAAATCCAGCAGAGCCAGGAGACAGCACGAGGTAGGAATCAGCACTGCTTAATCACTCTGGAAATGGCTTTGGGATTCACTCTGGGAAAGGTTTGGGATTCACTCTGGGAAAGGTTTGGGATTCACTCTGGAA
Organism: Rhipidura dahli; assembly: GCA_013399225.1. NCBI lineage: Eukaryota > Metazoa > Chordata > Aves > Passeriformes > Rhipiduridae > Rhipidura > Rhipidura dahli. The sequence goes on from VXAC01008086.1 coordinate 88,899, forward strand.
ATGGCTTTGGGATTCACTCTGGGAAAGGCTTGGGATTCACTCTGGGAAAGGTTTGAGATTCATTCTGGGAAGGGTTTGGGATTCACTTTGGGAAAGATTTGGGATTCACTCTGGGAAAGGTTTGGGATTCACTCTAGGAATGGTTTGGGATTCACTCTGGGAAGGGTTTGGGATGTCTCCTGAGTCCTCTCCCTTTGGGGATCTCCCCCTTTGCAGCTCTCCCTGCTTGGATCCCTCCCCTGTGACCTGCAGGGTTCTCTCAGCCCCCAGCAGAACGTCCCCTGAACCAGCAGCCTGTGGGGTTTGGTGCACAGGAAACAAAGCTGGAAGTCGACACAAATTCAGTTTCCTGAATTTATCCCAGTGGGAAAATGATTGATTTTTAAAGCCCAGGGTGGCCCTGGCCAGGAGAACACCCAGATGTGAGAGCCCAGCTCAGCTTCAGCTGCTCAACATCCCTCTTTTATTGGCACACAGCTCCCAGTGGCACCAGCTAAACCGAAACTGGTAAAGTCTGAGAACATTTTGTACCCTCCAGCCTGTCTGACTGCAGTGTCTTCACCATCCTGTGCCACTCTCACTGTGGGACTTGGCAGCCTGGTGTTTCCAAGGACATTTTTTTCCCTCGGATCAGGATGAAAAACTTCAACCTGCCGCTTAGGAATTTTATGTCGAGTCTCCCAGAGCTCAAATGATTTTGCAGTGCAGGGGTTTGTACCCAAAAGGCACCCTGGCCACTTGGGAATTACAAATTCAAGGAGTTTGAGGAAAATCCAGAGCAGCTGGGAACATCCTAAAAAGCCCTTCACAGCCCCAAATCTGCCTCCTGTCTGCTGAGCAAGACAACATCTCTCATTGAAGTTGGGTCTGGACAGTAACTTCTATTTGGGTTGTACTCAATGGGAGGTTTGTGAAGATCACAAGGTGAATGACTCATTTTCAACCCATTTTTAGTTTAAGCCTCAACAAACTTTGCAAACAAAATCCCATTAATTCCATATAACACCCTCCCCGCCCCCCTCCCAGGGACTGCTTGACCAGCACTGCCTGGAAGGTTTCAACTTTCCCCTCAGCAGACCCCAAACCATCTCCCACTCTCACTCTCCTCTTAAAAACAGACAACAGCTGAATTTCCACCCCAGCTTCACCCTCCCCGCCCTCCATTCCCATGGTTCCCATTTCCAATGCTGGTTTCCCACTGTCCTGGTGGGGTTTGGTGCCATCAGCTGGATTTCACATGATTTTCTCCACCACCAGAGGAATCAGGGACTGGATCAGGAGTCAGGGAATTGGGTCCTAAATTAGGGACTGGATTATGAGTCAGGGACAGGATCCTGAATCAGGGACTGGATCCTGAGTTAAGGACAGGACCACAAATCAGGGACAGGATCATTAATCAGGGACAGGATCCTGAGTCAGGGACAGGATCCCAAATCAGGGACAGGATCCTGAGTCAGGGACAGGATCCCAAATCAGGGACAGGATCATTAATCAGGGACAGGATCCCGAATCAGGGACAGGATCACAAATCAGGGACAGGATCATTAATCAGGGACAGGATCCTGAATCAGGGTCTGGATCCTGAGTTAAGGACAGGACCACAAATCAGGGACAGGATCACAAATCAGGGACAGGATCCTGAGTCAGGGACAGGATCACGGATCAGGGACAGGATACCAAATCAGGGACAGGATCATTAATCAGGGACAGGATCATTAATCAGGGACAGGATCATGAATCAGGGACAGGATCACAAATCAGGGACTGGATCATGAATCAGGGGCAGGATCCTGAGTCAGAGACTGGATCCTGAGTTAAGGACGGGACCACAAATCAGGGACAGGATCATTAATCAGGGACAGGATCATGAATCAGGGACAGGATCACAAATCAGGGACTGGATCATGAATCAGGGGCAGGATCCTGAGTCAGGGACTGGATCCTGAGTTAAGGACGGGACCACAAATCAGGGACAGGATCATTAATCAGGGACAGGATCATGGATCAGGGACAGGATCCTGAGTTAGGGACAGGATCCCAAATCAGGGACAGGATCATGGATCAGGGACAGGATCCCAAATCAGGGACAGGATCCTCAGTCAAGGCCAGGACCATAAATCTGGAGGTTTCGGCTCATCCCAGGGCTCATCCACCCCTCAGTCACCTCCCCTGGCTGCTCTCACCGCCCAGCGCCCCTGGCCGAGCCCCCCCGGCCGTGCTGGGCTGCGGGGCAGCCGGGCAGCCCCCGGGGCTGTTACCTGCTCGTTGATGTGGCACACGGCCAGGTTCTGCTCGTCGCAGGAGCACGACACTCGGATGTACTTCAGCCAGTTCCCGGCCCCCGCCTGGCCGCCGTCGGCACAGAACTTCTCAGTGCCCAGGGCATCGGGAATCTGCGGGAGAACGGGACAGGAGAGGGCTCAGCTGGGGCCAGGTGGCAGCCACGGAGGGGAGAAAGGGAGGAAAAGGGTTTGCAGGGCAGAACTTCAAACATGAAAGAGGAAAGAGAAAGGTGGGTTAATGAAGAGATTCATGACAAGAATAACATCAGCTCTCAGCTGTTATCTGGAGGTCCTGGCTGGCAGAACCTCCAAGGACACAGAGAGTGATCCACGAGTAAAAGTTGTGTTCTGGAAAACACAACTCAGGTAACCAAAGCAGGGAACTCCTCCAAACTGCACTGATTTTAATGACAAGGTCCTCAGCTGCTCCATCTCCACACCATCTGTTCCATCCTCTCATGCAGCACCATTTTCAACTACAAACCTTTCAGCAACCTCCCAAGCCCTGCACAGAGCTGTGAGGTTCTATTTTAGAGAACCCTGCTTGCATTTATCTGAGTGCAGCCTGAGAAACGCAGAGGTCACCTCTGTGTGGCTGGAGGTGAGATACGAATTGGCTGCTGTGCAAAAGAGGAATACTTCAAAATAAAACCCCTCAGATACTTAAAAGTCCAGGTGTTGGGGTGGGGGGGAGGGTTAATTAAGGGGTTGCAGTCCAAAGAAAGTCGCTGCTTTGCCAAGAAGAGACTTTTCCTCTCTTATGAGTTTGGTGACCGAACCAGAGGAGATGCTCAGCACTCCAGAACAACCTTTGGGATGATCCAGTCCGTAATTCACTCAGAAAAGCACATTTTAAAAAGGACACAGGACACACCAAAACCAAGGAAAAGCCCTTTGAGTCCCAGCATAGCAAGGCTCTGCTCTAAGTGGGCCTCCCTTCACCAGAAACTCCTTTTTTTTCCCCTTAGATTCAGATTTCCCTCTACCCCGACCAGTCCCTGTGTCAGTGCAAATTACTTCAGTCATCAAAAGCTCTTAACATGCTTTTACCAGCAATTAATTCTCTCAGAATCTCGTGAGACACGATAATACTTTCCCATCTATTTCAAGACACAGAAAAAAGAAAAAAAAAGGTGGGAAAACAAAGGAGAGGAAAAATTAAAGCCCGGCAATGACAGCACCAAGTTGAGCCCAAGGCTGAGCTGAGAAACCTCAGGGGACAGGTCCAGTTCAGACTCTGGCTCCCATCTCTGAGCTCCTGGGAGGACCAGGACCTGCCAGCACCACCAGGGAAGCTCCCAGCTCCCTGCAGTGGTCCCAGCAGGCATTTCCTGGCCTCGTCCCCACCACCAACCCTTCCTTCTGCAGCTCCCTGTGTGAAAAGGGATGAGGGAAAATCCCACCTTTAGCACTGGGCTTCTTCCCTCCTGTTCAGAACGTGGGGCTGGGAGTCACTGAAATGCTGCATTTCCTCCCAGAACGTGTTTGGGACAGAACTGGAAGGACCCTGGCTGTGCTCAGTTTCTTCATCCCCTGCCTGGGAACACTCAGGGTCATTCACTCACCCTTAACTAGACCCTGGCACTTTCCAGACACCCTTGGTCATCTCCTGGTAGCACCAAAGGTCTGAGGTGGGGCACTGCTGGCACAGGAAGAGAAATCTGTGTTGTTTGGACTTTTGAGGGAAAAAAAATCTCCAACAATAAAAACCTGTTCTTAGTGTGGCTGAAACACTGCTGGGTTTAACCAAGCTGAAATATCGATAACTTCTGGTTTATCTTGGAGCTGCAGGAACTCTGAGGCTGCCTAAAGCTGGTGAGATCAAAGTGCTCCTCTCGGCCTCACTGACCCCAAACTGAGTGGCCCAGCCAAGCCAAGCCCTTGAGTGGGGACACACCCAGACACCAAGTGACTGCAGCTTCCAGGGAAATTGTTTGGGAAACCAAATGGGACGAATCATTGATGCTCAGTTGGTCTGAAGCCACCAAAGAGTTTGGGCACAGCTCGTAGTGGTTTGAGGAACACAAACCTCCCAGAGCTGTTAATTCCTACAGCAGTGACTGGTGATGTTCAGTGGCCCTGGGAACACAGGATGGTGAATCCAGGGCACACAGATAAGATTTGGAATTTCATAGGCTGCATCTCACAGATGCTCTATTTCATCTCCTAGGATTGTTTGAGGGGACACTTCGAGCCACTGGATGGCTTAGGATGGAAGGGACCTTAAGGACCATTTAGTTCCAACCCCCTGATCTGGGCAGTGAGCTCAGGGAAGGCCCAGAATTCAGCTCAAATTCATTTTGCAGGGTCCTGCTCGCCAGCTCTGCCTCAGGAGGAGGTTCTGCCGTAGCTCGAAATCACCCGAAACTCTGAGGTTTTACCTGCGTGGGCATTAAAACCCAAGCTGGGGGTGTGAAATCTGACAGATCAAAACGAGATAAGGAGAGGTGCTATGAGAGCCTGAGAAGTCCTCACACACACTCACTGCCCTCCACTAACAGAGTGTGGCACCAGGGCGCAGAGCCCAGCACCGGGGTCCCTGCACCCAGCCCTGCCTCGACCCTCTGCTGGCACACACGAGGGTGAAAATGGAACAAAAGGGGTGATCAGCTGGTCTGAGAGCACTGCTGGGCCAGTTCCAGAGGCAGGGGAGCCCCTGGGCCAGCTCAGCCCTCTGTGGCTGACGCCTCTAATTAAAGATGAGGTTCACACGCTCGCGCTCTTCGCCGACGGTCTCCATCAAAGTCATTTCACAGCTGAAAAGCACCGAGGAGCACAGCAGCAACCACCTGCCAGTATCTGCCCTTTCTTCTGTCAAGCATTCACACACAGAATAATATTTTAAGTCTCTCTTTCAGCCCCCCGCTCCCCCCAGCCTGAGAAAACTCCGGAAAAACAAACTGAAACCTTTTACCGCATCTCCTTCCAGTTCAGACCAGAAGGAAATCAGAAATTTCCTCTGGCGAAATTCTGCAAACCAGCTGTTTATGAGTCTTTGTCAGTAACCAAACCAAACCAAACCAAAAAAAAAATAAAGAAAAAGAAACCATTTCCAGTTTGAAAATGCTCCTGGGATGCTCACACAGCACTGGGTTTTCTGTGCTCTTTGGAAGAGCCAGGAGATAACCCGTGCCCTAGGACAGGTAGAGAAGGAAAATGGAGGCAGGAAGTGTTGGCTACAGGCAAATTAAAGATCCCAGATGGGAGCAGAGAGGGATTCACCCCACTCCTGGAAGGCTCAGCTACCCACAGCCACCCACCTGGGGAGGGTGCTCACCACAGCAGGCATCTCCAGCTCTATTAAATCTGTTTATTCACAGTTTAGACCAGAACAAAGTCCTTCCCCAGCCAGGACTTAGCAGCAGCTTTAACCATGGAACCATCCATCCCTGTTTTCCCAGGCAGGTAAAAGCTGACAGCAGATATTCAGCACCAACAGCAAAAAAAAACCCCACAAAACCAGCGATGCCACAGGAAGAAAAAACCCAAAGAAAATGAAATGATGTGTAATTATTAGCAGGACCCTGACTTGGTGGAGCTGACTTGGAATTTCTGTGCTCTGTTCTCAGGCTGTCTCTGTATCAGCAGAGAGGTCTCTCCTGAGGGTAATTCAGCTTAGAAATTAAAAGAAGTCGTCAGAGGGAAAGGAGAGGTGAAAAAAAAGGTGGGAAGATATGGGAGAGGAGAAAACAAAATCAAATCAGTTTATGATTTTTAATTGATGCTGGTTTTGCAAGTCTACGACCATCACGTGCTGCTGTTCCAGGCAGTTTTGGGGAATGCTCTTCACCTCCTTGATCCCTTTGGCTCTGAGGTGCAGCATCCCTGCCCCACGGAGCTGGGCTCCCTGCAGGAACATGTTTTGTCCTATTTCTTTTGACCCCAGCAGTCTGGGACAGCCCCTGCCCTGTAGATGTGCTGGAAAAGCAGACTTTCCCCTGGCCTGCAGCCTGAGGACACGCTCGGAAAGTTAATTATTGTGGGAGCACTTCCTCTGGCCACTCTTCCATTTTATCCCTCCCACCCCATCATGGATTTCTCCCTGCTTTTATTTTTTTTCTTTTTCATCACTGAACATGCCAAAACTTCAGTTCATATTTTCGCCCTCTGCTGCAGATGGTGAGTTCAGTCTTTATTTATTAACCCACGGCACCTCCCAGCACTTTTTCCTTCAAATCCAACAGCTCATCTAAGAATCCCCAATTCCCCTTCCCTTCCCTGCCAGTAACAGTGCCACGATTTCGTCTCGTGGAGTCATTCCCTGGCTTTCACAGAACTCTCCCTGCTCTGAAGTCCCCCATCCTCCTCCTCTCCAGTCCATCCCCCCCAAACAAATGCACCTTCGTGTTCCCTGGGATTACAGGGCTTTGACCGAGACACGGATTTGGGATGCAGAGCCAGAGCTCCGGCTGTGGCTGCGGTTCAGACCCATCCCCAGCCAGCCAAAAGGAAATTGTTGTCATGTTCCAGGGCTCGCTTTGCAGCTTCATCTGCCGTCTGCCGAGCAGTGCTCGGGGTTTGGAACCAGAAGGCTCCTTGATCTCGCAGAGGCTCCGCTCCGTAATTTATGAACACCAGAAATGCTGAGTTATGGGGCAGAAGTTATGGAAAAATCCTCCCGAACGTTTACAATTTTTTTTGCACATCATTTGAGGTTTCCTGCCCTTCTAATTTGTGGGCTCTCTGTTGGGTTGTTCCTTTCACGTTTTAATGGGCAACGTCCAAAGTTTGGCCCCGGCCGAGGTGTGCCGGGGGGCTGGAATGCCTGCGGATCTGTCGTCAGTTGGCTTAATGGATTCCTAGTGTGCATGGAGAAACGGAGCAACCAGGAGTTTGCCATCACTGACCCAGCGTCCTGTTGCTATAACATCCCTCCCCAGAAGCCCAGAGTGTAATAAACCTTCTCATCCCATGGTCGCAGGATCTGCCTCTGACAGCTTGGCTGATGTGCGCATTTTATTTGGCAGGAGTCGGAGATTTTTGCCTTTTTTCCCTCCCCCATTTTTTTTGCTTTAATGACCCACGAGCTGATTTAGAGCAATAAACTGTTGCCATGAAGTTTTGTTGTGTTTCTTTTAAATAAAGGGGAGGGAGGGGCTGCTGCAATTTATGACTTTCAGAAGTAACTGAAACAGAAAGTCCATTCTTGCCATGAAATGAAGAGAAAAAGACTTCATCCAGAGAAACACCTCTGTCAATGTGTAGACACGGAGCCTAGATGAACTCATAAATTCAGCACTCTGCCTGCAATTAAGCAGGCTTCCTGGTGACTTGACAAAGAGTTAATGAGAAACGTGTCAGACAAAAACAGGTCACAGCACTGGAAAGCGCTGGGAAGAGCAGCTGAGCCAAACCCAACTTGTCTGCTCAGGGCCACAGGAAAAGCTCAGAGTGCGCTCAGGGAGAGCTGCTTTGAGTGATGCACAGTCAACTTTGTGTCCAAATGGAAGGACCTGGAAGCAGCTCCCAGCCCCAAACCTGCCAGATGAAGAGAGAAGAGGCAGCAGAGCTCTCACCACCACCCTCACACCCTCATCCTCAGCGTGACCCCAGGGACCTGGGCAGTGCAGAGGGTCAGGGCTCAGGTTCTGAGGGCTGCAGGATCACAGAGCTCTGTTCGTCTCCCTGGCTCCCTGAGCAGGGTCCTGTCCTCAGGAGGCTCCTCACCATCCCTGTCCCTTCCCCTCTGGAAACCTTCAGGTTTCCACCAGCTCTGTGGCAGAACCCCAACGTATCCAAACACTGGGAATGCTCAGACAGGAGGAAAACAAATCTTTATGGTTCTTCTCCTGTCCAACATGCACGTTTCTGCTCCTTCCAAACTGAGCCAGGGCCGGGAGAACCATGAACGTGAGGAAACCCAGCAGGATTGCATGGGGGACTGAGGGATCAGGGATGCCAGGCAGAGAATGCTGAGCCTGGGGACACTGCTGAGTTTGGTGACAGTGCCAAGCCTGGTGACACTGCTGAGCCTGGTGACACTGCTGAGCCTGGTGACACGGCTGAGTTTGGTGACATTGCTGAGTTTGGTGACTGCTGAACCTGGTCACACAGCTGAGTTTGGTGACTCTGCAGAGCCCAGTGACAGGGCTGAGTTTGCTGACATTGCTGACTTTGGTGACACCGCCAGTCCTGGTCACCCTGCGGAGCCCAGAGCCGCTGCTGGCTCACGGGAGGCAGAGCGCTGCTGCAGCCAATGGAAGAGAGGCCGATTCAGGTTTTTCAAAGGCTGGATGGTTTTGAGCTTTCACTTCCACCCAAGCCACACGTCTGGAGTGGGAATTTTCCACTGGTGTGTGCATTTCCGAGCTGCTGCTGGGCTGCTGCATCCCTTGGCTTCACGAAGGGTCTGGAGGAAAAGCATCCCAGGGAAGGCTGGTCCTGGGACACAGTTCTGTCACAACAAATAACCTTCTCATTCTTTTTTCCCACCACATCTAAAGCACAAGAGGAATCAGATGAAAAAAAGGCTGTTTTCTCCCAAAAGTCCCTGTCCAGGTTCCAAGCAGAGGAGCCTGGATGGCTCACATGAGCTTGGGAAGTGAGGCTGGATTTCTGGAGAGCCTTTGAATCCAGCAGAGCCTTTGGAAGGGCTGCCCACTGTTAGCTGCTCTTCTCTCCCACACCAGCGCAGCGAGTATTTCCCAATGTCTGCTCTGCATCGGGATGAAAAGGTCTGGACAAAGCTGCAGTGTCACTGCCGTGTCCTTCAGGCACTGCAGATTTGCTCCAGCTGAAGGAACATCAGACCTGACCCTACACTCAAAGCCTCAGGAAGAACCAAGAGCAGCAAGAATCACACAGGACATCATTGACATTAAATTTACATTTACGCTCATTAAATACAATCTCCAGGAAAGCATCTCCTGCTCTCCACAGCAGAGAGGCACCGTGGATACGCAGCAGAGCAACAGGGCAAAGAGGAGAACTCGAGAAATCCTGAGACAAATCCACCCTGGCTCTGCTTTCCCTCCCATGTCCCTACAATTCCTGGTATTCCCATGCTGGAGGTGCAGTTTTGCCACTCAGGAGATGCCCTGAACAGCACAGGACATCACAGAAGGTGCTGCCAGCGCCGATTCCTGTCGATGCCTGAAACCAATCCCAGCCCCTCTCCTCCTCTCCGAGGGCAGCCGGCTCCACTCGCACAGCAACATCTTGTCACAGCCCAGAAAAACGCCGGGTAAAGATGTCAAAACAGAAGACGACTTCCAAAGCTGATGGCAGGCGTTTATCTCAACAAAAGCTCGTTTTTCACCAGTAACGTAATTCATACCACACTGATTTAAATTAAACAGTAAACCATAAAAAAAGCCCGTGCTCGAATCAAATCCCGGGGCCGCCTCAGATATTGTACACACGAGGCAAGGAAGGGATTTCCAGCTCTTTGTAATGTACACACACAAGAACTTTGAAGTTTTCCCCCGCACTGAAAGAGTTCAGGGCATCCCATTTTTGTATCCTGCAGGATTTTGGCTCATCCCGACAGAATTGTAATTGTAAAGTTACAAAGGCTAAATAGATGAGGAAAAAATGGGAATTTGGGAGAAATCTTCCTCTGATAAACAAAAGACAGAGGCTGCCACAGGCAGGGGAGGGTTTGGAGTCTCAGGACATTTCAGTGCATTAGGGAGAGGGAGAAGCAGAAGGAGGTGCAGCAGTGCCGAGCTCCCAGGGCTGCTCCAAGGGGTTAAAACAGACAAAAATCACTTGTATCCCAGAGCTTTTGTGGTGATCCAAAATGCTTTAGGGTCTGATTCCTCTGCTGCTATTTCCAAAGAAAGATGTAGGCTAAAATGGCTCCCTAATGAGTGGGTGCCAATTAGCCCAGGGGGAGGAAGAGCAGGGCAGCTCTCCTGGCAGCAGGGAGCGGGCACAGAAGCTGAACAGAACTTTATTGTATGAAGATGGGAACATTTCCTGATGGCAATTCCTCCAAGAGTCCTCTCAGCACTGAGGCACAGCTTCTTCCCTTATCCCGACCCAAAAGGTAAGGAAAACACAGCCAACCTTAAAAATAAACTCTGATCAGCTTCTTGAGGTGCATCCCGGGAGTTCCACTGGATCAGGACGGACAGAGGGAGCTGCTGCTTGCTTTAAATCATTTCTTATTACTCCAGCCTGGTTTTAGTAACGCTTTGGGAATGGAGCTGTGGAACACCACGAACATGGAGGCCTCTCCAGAATGATTTATGGGCAGCACTCCATGCCAAACCCATCTGCTGCATTTCACACTCTGGCCAAAAGAGTAGCAGAGCCTTCAACTGCCCATTCCTGGTGCTGAGATCAGCTCCAAAGCACCAGCCTGGCACAGGACACTGGAGCACCCAGCAGGAGAAAATCCCCATGAAATGACATTGGGAAGAATCCAGAGTCCTGGCAAATCCACTCCCTTCCCCTGCAAACCCTCTGGGATTACACTGGGTCACTAATAATACATGAAACAAATTCCCACAGCAGTTATCCAGGTGCCCAAGAGAGAGGTGAAGGAACTCAGAGAGCTGAGGGACTTCAAATAGCACCCATTTCCCCTGTAATTAATAGATTTTGGAGATATAGGGCCCAAGTTGAGGTAACAGGGGGACACAGATAAAGAAGCCCATGCCCTGTGGGGTATTTGATGGACGCATCTCAGTGTTTCACTCCGGAAATCTAAGGGTGTTATTCTTAAAGCTTGGTACCTGGAGTTACCATGCAGCCTGGTTCTGGTGGTTGGGCCATGTTTGGACACCTCAGAACAGAACAAATCAAACTTTCTGTTGGGGAATGGAAGCTACTGGGACTTTGGGAGGGCAGGGAACTGAAGTTACTGGCAGGGTGTGGTTTAAGCAGTGCAGCAACACCAAGGTGTTAAATGTCTGGAGAGGCTGGAAAGGATGTGGGATTTTATTCCATGTGTGACCAGTGCCAGTTGCACCCATGCAACAAAAAACCACTTTGCTGGTCTCACTTCTGTCTCCTCACAGAGCTTCTGCACCCTGCCTTAGGTGCTGCTCAAACAAGGACTGATGGGTACCACCACACCACAGCAAGATACAACCATGAAAAGAAGGGAATCACCATCAGAAAAGCTGCCAGAGGTGTGGTTCAGAGTGGCAAGGCAAGCCCCAAGACACACAGGTATCACACTCTGCTAGAATTAGATTTAGAAGGATAACAGAGGACGGTTTTCCCTCCTCCCTTTCTCCATCAGCGTGGATAACCACAACAACCCAGCAACCCAGGAACGCTCACCTGGATGTGTCCACCTCTCCTCACTCTGGCTTGAAAAGCCTTCTATTCACAGGCCCAAAGGGTGCTTGTTCCCATGGCTTCACCACGACCTGACACTTTCAGAACAGAGATTTACAAAAAAGAAAAAAAAAAAAAAGAAGAAAAAGAAAAAAAGAGGGGAAAAAAAAAAAACCCAAACCCCAAAACCCCACCAAAGAGCAGCCCAGGCAGGGCTGTGCCTTCCCCCATGAGCACAGCTGCAGCCTGGCTCCCCTGACACAGGAAACCCCCCCAGAAGGGCCAGGCTGGCTCGGGGAAGCCGAGTCCTGGTAACCTTTCCCTTTGTCATCTGCAGCCCCGTTCCCGTCGTGCTCTTCAGAAGGTGTACAATGGATGAGTCTGCGAGCTGGGCTGGAGCTGAGAATGAGAACCAGAGGATATTTGAGGTTCCCCTGCCAGCAGCAGCCCCCTCTCTGAGGAAGGAGCTGGGGAAACAAAGCAGCCCCAAAAAGTTTTCCTCTGGCTGCACTCGCAAGGTGCTGCCCACCCCTCAGAGAGCTGAGAGCTGAGATCTCCTCGGGGTGATATTCACCCAAAACATGACCCACTGAAGGTGCTAAATGAGGTGCTGAGTCCTGGGGGCCTGTCCCAGGCTCCCATCGCTGCCCCACATCCCACACCAGAGCTGCCCGCTGGTTTATCTTATAAATATCATCAAATGTGAGGGCGAGGGGCCCTCCCAGCAAAAAGGCAGGGCTGAGGCTTCCTGTGAGGGAATTTGGGGGTGCTCAAGCAGGAGGGGCTCAGAGGATCAGCCATCAGCTGCTGCCCTTGCCTTGGGCTGCTGGAAGGACAACAAGGGATGAAGGAGCTGTTCCACAGTTAAAAATCCCTCTCTGCTGTGGGTATTTAAAGAATCCAGGCTTATCCCAACCCTTTCCCTTTGGATATTGGCTGAAGGGCGAGGGCAAGGCCAGGGAAGCAGATCCTCAGGCCACTTCCAGAGAATCTGCTCCAGGGCTGCTTTGCCTCCCGAGGGATGTGAAGATTATTCACGTGATCGAAATCTTGAGCAAGAGCTTCTTCAGCTTGTTGCTGTTACACACAATTTGTTTTCAATGTGAGCATCACTGAAATCAGAACTGGCGACACCAGAGTGGGCATTTTGCCTCAAGTTCGCTTCTACTTGAGAAAAGAAGGTTTTGGAGTCAGTTCTCACCTAAAGAAATAAAAATCTTTTACAGAAGGGGAGTCCTCCCTCCCCCCCAGCCCAACAGCTTCCTGTGGGTTTAGCAGCAATCTCACTCACAGATACACAAAGAAAATGTGCAAAGTGTTCTGCCCTCAGATTTAT
>VXAC01008086.1:104871-133972 GCA_013399225.1 Rhipidura dahli
TCATCCTCCCCCCGCCCTCCTCCTCCTCCTCCTCGGCTTCGCTGCCCACATCTGATAGCGCCGCAGAAAGAAACCACAGAGACAGCGCAGCGCCTCCTCCCCTCCTGCCACCTCCCCGGGAAGAATGTTTGGGAATGCTAAACGGTCTTTTCCATGTTCCTACATCAGTTCTTATTTTGGCTGAGCCCGTCCAGCCCGTGAGCGGCTGCCAAGTGCATGAAGTAATGAGAAAGCTTCGGGAGAGGGGCTGACTTCACTCCAGCGGCGCTGCAAACACATCCAGCGTGTCCTGGGCTGTCAGCGCGGCGCTGGCGGCACCTCAGGAGCGAATTTTGACTTTCCCAGCCGGAAAGGAGGAGACGCGTTCCCGGGTGCCACCGTCCCCTGCCCTGCCCCATCCCCGTCTCACCTTCCGCGCATCCCGCCCCGAGCAGCCGGGAAATTCCCAGCAAAGCACTCTCTGTCCCCAGACGTCACCTGGGGCTGGGGACAATGACCTCAGCAGCCCCGGAGGCTGCCGGAGGTGTGAAGAAGAGAAAGAGGAAGGACACGAACGCTCACCTGAAGCTCTGTGGCTGCGCGGGGATGCATCTCCAGTGCCCAGCGGCTGCGCTGGGTGAGGTCTGTCACAAGCTGCCCCCCAGTACACAGAGATGCTTCCCTGGCAGGATTAGGACTCCTCTGTGGAATTACATCCTGTTGGGGGACACAAAGGCACCGGAGCCCCCAGGAGAGGGAGGCTCTTTCACAGGAAAAGTGCTGGTCCGGCAGCGGATGGGGCAGCGCTCCCCAGGGAAGAGGCAGAAACTGGAGACAGACAAGGGAATGAGGGTCTGGAAACCTGGAAACTGGGATAACTGGAGTTGTTCACCTTCAGGAGGCTGAGGGATGGGGTGTAAAGACGTTCAGTTCAGACACTGGGACAGCAACAGTTGATGAGCAGAGGGACAGTGACTGACAGGGATCTCCAAGCCTCTGTCTAAATACAGGTCAGACAAACACCCAGCCAAATATCTGGAGGTGCTGCACTGGTCTGAGTGGGATTTGAACTGGAAATGGACAGGTTTGTGTGCAGCAGATTGGTAACACCAAGTTGTTACCTGGCCACCTCTGGAAATAGCTGCAAACTGCTCCCAGCACTTACTCTGCAAGTGCTGCTATTTGAGGGGAAAAATATTCCATGGAAATCCCTTCTCTCACTGAATCAGCAGAGGAACCCAACCCAACTCATCCAATCCCTTCAGCAAGGTGCTGCCCTGGGATACACTTTCAAAATAATGTATTAGGAAGGGTGATTTTATTTATACAAGCCTTGCCCACACAGTGACACCCAAATTTCGGCAGATAAGGGTCCATAAATCTCTCTGCCTTATTAGAACGACTCCTGGCTGAGGAAAACGAGCCCAGCTTATCCCTGGAGCATGTACTGCCTTTTGGACAAGGGCTTTGCAATAACATAAGAGAACACAAGAGAACGGGGCTGTAATTTCCACGGGGCCGAGTGCCACAGGTGCACTAATATAGGCATTAGTGAATGATTAGGCCCCATAAAATATATGAATGCTGTTTCTTTAAGAAGCCATAAAATTTTATTGAGGTAAAAAAAAAAAATCCATGTGCAAGGGCTTTTGGTTCGTTTCATGCGGTCATTCAGAATTTCACTCATTTCTGACAGGACTATGATAATTAAAACTGTGGCCTGGGTCTGGTTTCTATAAAGTCCATCTGGCCTTCCGCGATGGAGACTTTTGGAAGGATGTAATTGCCTGGGCAGCAAATAACTATTTTGCCATCCGCAGTAGTTTAATTTTGTCCCTGCAGCAGGGGAGCGAAGTCAGGGGGGCAAAAGATCATTAACGTCTGTGGGGGAAGAGGGGCTCCCAGAGCCGGGGCTGGCCCGGATTTGTTGAAACGCTTGACACCAATGGGCCCCATTAATGCATGGGTTAGATACAATCTGTGGAAAAGGGTCTATTATAAAGGGATTATTTGGAAGTGTTCTGTAGTTGGGGGGTGGGTGTGATTGAAGGACTTAAAACTGTTACATTAACCCTTAGGGCACTCCAGGCAGTAACAAACCTGGCATTAAAGCGCTGGTGTTTGTCACAATTTCTCCACTTCCCTCCTTCCCTGCCACAAGGTCAAAGAGATTAAAAACATCCATAATGCACTCTTCGGAGCTACAAAGATGAAGCTTGTTTTCTGTCCATTTTATGGCTGCTGCAGCCCCCTCCCTGCCCCAGCCTCCCCTGCTCTCACCGCGAACGCGATCGTTAAACAGCACAACAAATGGCGAAGGACAGGCAGCGGCGATTATTTTATACATACATGGAATATCGGCCTGAATTTACTGGCACATCAAAGGAAAGCCAGCACAGATGGAGTGGTGACAGGAGAAGCTCTAGAGCTCTGCTTAAACACCCAAAATATGCCTGTTCACATTTCGCTCGACTTGAAAACCGAGCTGGAAATTTCAGGCTCACGAGTCGATACCTTCCCTGGGAAGCTGCCTCGTTCTGCCACGTTCCTTCCAATGTCACAGCTCAACAAAACTACTCAGGGGCTTGGTAGCCTCTCAGGTACTTTACAGAAATCCAGCTTCCTGCGCATCTTAAGCATTTTAAGAATTTTGTGGTTTTTTTCTGTCTCGTTGGCTGTGCGCGTGTGACTCTCGTGGGAGACCAAAATCCACACTGGGGCAAGGTGGGGCTGAAGCTCATGAAGGGATCAAAATCTGCACCACCAAGGGCAGCCACTTTAACCAGCACCCACAGCTGCTCAGGTTTGTGTTTTTTTACACCTGTGCACATCCTTTAACTCCCTCCATGTTCCACACAGAGGGATTTCAGCCTTCTGTGCAGCAAGTCTAATAGCAAATCCAACCAAACTGTGTTTCCATTAGCCCCGAGGATGAGGTATGGCTTTGTCAACCATTTAAAAAGAAGAGGAGAGTCTGGATCAGCTGAATTTAGGCATTTTGAGTGCTTAGAAAATTCATTTGTGGGATAAGAGGCAGAAAACATCACAAAAAAAAAATGGAAAGATCAACACATGAGGGGATGAAACATATCTCAGTGTGGAAAACCCACTGCTGCTATGAGGGGCTGGGATCCTGGAACACTTGCACATCACCTCGAGATTCTCGTGTTCTCCCCCTGGCTATGGTAAGGGATGAAGGAGGAAAGGACAGAGGGAGGACACGAGCCCCAGGCACCGGGCAGACCCGGTCCAGGAAGACCCAGAGCTCCATCCTCTCCCTCTGGCTGAGCCTTGTCAATGTGACAAATTATTTACACAACTGTGTGCCAGAATAACCCCAGTGCCTGCAACCATCAGAGCAATTTTCTATGGAATAAGTGACTTTTGTTTCGCTTTCTTTTCCAAGGCTTCATCCATTTCATCCAATCTTGTACGAACCTCAAATCAATCACCTGATCCACGGGGATGTTTGCAGGAATACTGAGAATTTGGGAAAAGCCCTGATGGCCGGAGAATGTCCCATTTCCTTGGAGTTTGTGCCACACTTGGCTGCAGGGATGTTTGTGACTGGCTTTGCTTCTCTGGGCAGCTCTGGGAACTCTGAGGGAAAACGTGCATAGGAAGTGTTCCCCAGACCCCACTGAAACAACAGCAGAGATATGGAGATGGAAAACACATTTTAGAGAGAATTATTGAAATTGTGGCTCTTCCAATACAGTAGAAATGTCTGTTTGCTTTGGTGTGTCCAGCCCTGCTCACCTCAGCCATCAGCACAGTCAGAAATGATCGATAGCTGAAAATGTCTCCTTGGAAGAGCAAAAAGGATGATTAAACCCCATAAATGAGGAGGGGGAAAGGTGTTTGAAACCTTTGTATGAGCCCAACCTGCAAAGGTTTATCCAGACCAAGCAGCCATGAAAGCAAATCTCCTCATTAACAAACTCTTGGAGCTGCCAACTGGGGTTGGTTTCTTCATCTGCTGCTCCAGTGCTGGGACCTGTCTGATGTGGCAAAGCTGCCCCTGCAGGCACAGCACCAAAGGCAGGAACCAGCTGCCTCCCTCTGCTCGAGCAAGACACCCAAATCAAAGCCCCAGAGCCACCCTGACTTCTACCCAAGCTGCGTTTGGGTGTTTGGCAGGAAAACGACGCCTCTGAGATGACGATGGATCGGAGGAGGCACAGCCAGGAGGAGCCTTCTGCAAGGTGAGCTGCCCACAGATCAGCCCCAGCTCAGACTTGGCCAACAGCACCAGCAAAAGGGCAGAATTCTGAACTGGTGTGGGTGCTGACACAGCCACAAAGGGAAGTTCAGACGGGTTCAAAGCCAGCCCCTGTATGTTCATCCTGCTCCCGAGGCTGCTCGTGCTTCCCTTGGAGCCCTGTCTGGCACACACCACTCTGGGCATCAAAAAAGTCTTTTTGTTCATGGTTTTATTGGGATAAACCAAAGATAAGTGGAATTCCAGCCAGGCTCTGCAACCAGCCCTCACTCCCATCCTTTTTTACTGCCTGAGCACCACCCTGTACTGTCCCATTCAGCCCATCAGCACTGAGCCCACCAAGGGCTATAGCACCATTTTCATCTCCAAATTAGATATATCTGAATGAATCCACATTTAAAAATTGTTAGAACCATCTTTATGCAAGCACTTAGAGCATGAACAGACTTTTCACCCATGAAACAAAATCTTCTGCTGCAAGTTTGCAGACAACTCCCCCGAAGATTTTATTTTCCCATTTTTTATGGAAATCATAACTAGCAACAGGGCTCCTTATCCTTGGAAATCACATTAAAAATACTCTGTTGTGAAGAGATTGTAGATTCATGAAACCTGCATCTTTTCTAAATCAAGGAGAGTGAAATTCTGCCAGGCAAAGCAGGAGGAAGAGTGCCAAAAACCCTGAAAAGGTCTCTCAGAAGGGGGAAAAAAAAAAGAAAAAGAACCAGAATAAAAGAAGCTGTGAAAGTTTATGAGGATAAACACTGATGACAGGTGGAGTAGAAGCTGAAATCTGAACTCCAAAGTAACTGCAAATAAAGATTTGTTACAGATGGTTTTAATATGACCTAACACTGGGATGCCAGCTACAGCATCACTTTTTCCTGTAGGCTGGACAAAACCAATAATGGAGTTATGGAAACAGGGCTGCAGCAGCACAGACAGTGAGGGCACAGAGCCTGCAGGACACATCCCCTGTCCCCGTGAGAGGGTGAGATATGCTCAGTAAATAGGTGAGAAAGGGACACAAAGCTGCAACCAGCCACGTGTGTTTATTTTAAAGAGAGAAAAACACAGAATACCAAAGTCACTGAGGATGGAAAAGCCCTTCAGGATCATCCAGTCCAACCTGTGACCCATCCCCACCTTGTCACCAGCCCAGGGCACTGAGTGCCACCTCCAACCCTTCCTTGGACACCTCCAGGGATGGGGGCTCCAAACCTCCCTGGGCAGCCCCTTCCAAGGCCTGAGCACCCTTTCCATGGGGAAATTCCTGCTGCTGTCCAACCTGAGCCTCCCCTGGCCCAGCCTGAGGCCATTCCCTCTCCTCCTGTCCCTGTTCCCTGGAGCAGAGCCCGACCCCCCCCCCGGCTGCCCCCTCCTGTCAGGGAGCTGTGCAGAGCCACAAGGTCCCCCCTGAGCCTCCTTTGCTCCAGGCTGAGCCCCTTTCCCAGCTCCCTCAGCCTCTCCTGGGGCTCCAGCCCCTTCCCAGCTCTGTTCCCTGCCCTGGACACTCTCCAGCCCCTCCAGGGCTCTCTTGTCTTGAGGGGCCCAGAACTGGCCACAGCCCCTGGGATGCCTCACAAGTGCCGAGTCCAGGGGGACAATCCCTGTCCTGGCCCTGCCGGACACTCAGCTTTTGGCACCAGGTGCCAGAGCTGCTGTCACTGAGCTGGCACCTGGAGCAGCTTCCCTGGAACCTGCTCAGAGAGCTGGGACAGCCCAACCTGCTGAGCTCCTCCTGTCCCCACCGCTGGGACAGTGCAAAGAGCTCCCTCGCTCCCTCCTCCAGCACCCAGCAGCATCACCAGAGATGGTGGATGAAGCCCCTTCCCTCATCTCCCCCATAAATTCATTGCTTTGGCAGCTGGGCCCTGTCAGAGAAGAAAACAAAACCGGATCTTCTTCTGGAGAGCTGTGAAGTTTGTGTGTCTGAGCACCGACCTCCACCCCCATCTCTGGAATCCCTGCGTCATTCCGAAAGCAAAATCCAGCTGGAACACGCGTGGTTGCTACACCTCTGTCTAGACTTCAAGCATGTAACACACTTGGCAGGTTGGAGCATTCTTGCTGAGATCAATGGCCACTAACCTGCTGCACCACAATTCCAGGAGGATTTGGGGTTTGTTGGTTTGTTGTTTGTTTTTTTTTGTTTTTTTTTTTTTTAAATTGCACGGTAAATCTGAAATGCAGGTCAGGGCAGGAAATGCTGCACTGCTGTCACTTCCAGAATCAGCTGGTTAATTAAACTGCCATTGTTGCTTCAGTCAGCTTTTGGAATGCAAAAAAAATTATTAAAGAAAGGAAAACTTAGCAAGATTTTCAGAGGTGCCAAATGCCCTCATATTTTAAGCCATGTTTATCAGACGGAACTTAATGGGGGAAAAAAAGAACTTTAAAGCATTACTGCACTGAAATAAATGCATGAACCATTAATGACCACAATATCCTATTAGCCACTCAAACCAATTAACACAGCTAATGACAGGCCCAAAATGCAAGGAATTTATTCCCTTTGCACGCTGCAGATGTTCTGCTTTGCTTTTCCTGGGTTTCTAGGTTCTTCTGACGGGGCAGGATGAGCGCAGACCACGTGAGCAGCATGTGAAAAACTCTGTATGGAGAAGCTGGAACATCCTGAGCACTGAGACTGGACCAGGGACTCTTCTCCCTTATCCCTCCCTCTCAGGATTCATGCTCAGAATGCCCCAAGCTGGGTGTTTAGGTGAGCTGGCTTGGGAAAAATCCTTGTGGGGTGAGAGGAGCCACCAGCCATGAGTGTGTGGCCGCTTTGTGCCGCCCCTGCTGCCACTCAGGGCACACATGGAGCCCTGGCCTGGCTGCAACAGGCAGCAGCTCCTCCCATTTGCCAGTAAAACATCCCCACGTTTACCTAAGAGCATCGTTAATTGGGAGCTGGAGAGCTTTCCCCATAAATTCCTGGGGCACATGTGAGGGTGCCCGGCCCTGTGGAGCACAGGCTGCCACGGGCTGGCAGGGACATCCCGTGGGCTTGGTGGGATGCCATGGCTCGTAACAGCGAGTGCAGCCATCAATAAACCCAACATCAGCAATCATAAAGTTTTACCACTCACCTCATGTAACTTTTATTTTACGCTCGATTAACTTTTATTGCCAGCTCCCAAGAATAAAGGCATTCTTACAGGGGAGAATTAGAAACAGCTTTCTTTGGGGTGGGGAACAAAAAAACCAAAAAAAAAACCAAAAAAAAAAAAAAAAAAAAAAAAGAAAAAAGTGTATTCTAATAAAAGGGGCTGCATTCCCAGGCAGCTCAGGAATATCAGGGGCAAATCTGGTGTAAAACATGCACGTCCAATTCCCAGCTAACGCAGAGCCAGCCTTACCTTCCTCCAGCCTCGTGCAGGAGCCCCATGCCTCCCCAGCACGCTGTGCCCTGCACTCCCCAGGGTCAGGCAGCGAAGCGGGAGCTCCCCGGGCTCAGGCTGTGCAGTGACTCGGTGCGACAGCAGCTGATTCAGCGACTCCCGTTTGCTCAGGGCAGCCAGGGAAGAGCCGGCTGCTCCCAGCACCGAGGTGGGTGCATCCCAGCTGCACACACACACACACACACACAGAGCTGTTTCCCAGGAATTTGGGGTAGCAAAAGCACGAGGAAGCCACGCCTTTCTGGATTTCCTTTAACTCATTCTGCCCGTTTTCTGGCACTTCCACGAGCGTCAATCACCAGCAGCCCGTGCTGAATACACCATTGTTTGTTCCACTGGACAGTGCCTGGGCCATCATGCCTGAGGAGTCAGGGGACTGTCTAATGTCTGCTTTTAATATGGGCCAAGTCCTTTTCCCCCTCCTGTTTAGTATAATTTTATACTGGGTGGACACATTTAGGGCCTGAATGGTTTGACAGTAATGATTAATACCCTGCATTAGGAGATTCCAGTGAAAGTATTCAGGAGCACGCTGTGCAGTTTGGTTCTCATCAGATGGTCAGGTCTACAGGCCTATTAAAAACAGCAGGAGAGCTGCAGACTTAATCACAGAGGCTGGGCCCGTGGAGGGAGGAAGAGTGAGACACAAAAAAAAAAGGAGAGAATGAATAGAAGGACAGAGCAGAGATGCAGCAGAGCAAGGACCAACTCAGGCTCACAGCAGCCACGGAACCAGGTGAGGGTTTCTTTAAAAGCTCTTTCCAAAAACGTTTGAAATGTAAAACCTCTCTTCGAAACCAAGGCAGGTGAGGGTGGAAGGCTTCACGAGGCAGTAACAGAGAGTGGGAGGTGAGAATTACTCAGAGTTTGATGGTGAAAATTCTAGAAGGACAAAAGAAGACCCAAGGCAGAACAGGTAACGCTGGTGCTCCACACAGCAGCAGGCCTGGAAAAATTAATCAAAGTAGTTTTAAGAGTGAAATCAGAGCAGACAAACCACTCAGAGAAAGGCATCACAAGCTGTTGCTGCTGTTTGGTGCCGGGTTATTGGTTCATGGAGCCAGAGTTGTCTCTGGATAATGGGAAACCTCAAACAAACACCGGCCCAAATGAGGTGGCACAGCAGGAATGGGGAGAGCTCCAGGCTCAGGGGGCTGAGCTCTCTGACATCCTCATGGCCTCCTGACCCTGCTCTGCAGGACAGCACCTGTCCTGTGTGGACAAAGACCTGCAGGTGACATCCCCATCACCTGAGTAATGAGATACCAGGGCATCCTCCACGTGAATGAGCAGGGGCAGGGACACTGAGGGACACCCCTGGCTCTGAGGGACACCCAACAAATTGCTCAGCAAACACAGTGGGGTTTTAATTCTGCCATTTCTCTCCTAAAATAGAATAAAAGCACAGAGGGAACCCGGAGATGCTGAGGTGAGCAGCACAGCTCACGTGAGGGAAGGTGCTCTGTGCAGAGAGTGAGGAGCAGAGGCTGCCACAGCTGTGCCTGGTTTTGCCCAAAGGGTGTTCTAAGACCTGGTTTTGCCCAGATGATGTCCTCCAGAGGGTGAGGAAGCACTGGGGCCTGGCCAACAACATTTCCCAAGGTGCTGGAGCCCATCTGAGCCCTGGTTCCACTCCCAGTTGTTTTCCTCTCACCCTTTCCTGCAGTGTTCAGAGGTTTCACACATTAATGATCCCTGAAACATTCCCTTAAACCACCATTTCTCCCGTTCTCCCGATGGCTCTGAGCAGGGAATTCCAGAACTTGCTCTCCCCCACAGGAGAAACACCAGCCCAGCCCCAGGGAGACTCACTGGGGAGTCTGGAACTTCAGCAAGGTGTTGATTCCTTCACCCAGCAAACACAGAGCACCAAGCAGCAGATTACACGCCTGTCTCACGAGAAACATGATGCTCTCAATAAAACAAAGCCATCAGCACCAACCAAAATCCCAGGGCATTCCATCCAGTCTAATCCCACCCACGCCATCAGTCTCTAATTCCCATGAGTTTTCCCCAAGCCAACGTTGGTTTGGAAGGGGTTGGTTTGCTGGGAGAGGCCACGCTGGGCTCTCGTTTCCCTGCTGGCCCAGCCCAGCCTTCCTGCCACCATCACACAAAAGGAGTTGGGTTTTTTACTGAAGGAACACAGCCACGATCACCTAAATGTGTTATTGATTGTGCCACAAATCCCTAGGGAAAGCCCCCAAAAGTACCGTCAGAAAATTGGATCCACGGTGGAAAAGGAACCCCACGGTGTGTTGGTCAAATGGGAAAGGCTCTTTTGAGGAAGGTTGGAGCCCCCCAGCCTGCAAACTCAGCTTTTTGTTATTGAAAGTAACCAAAAACTTGAAAATGGGGTGACTTCAGCTGCTTTATAGCATTTGGTGAAAGCTCAGTTCCTAAAGCGCCAAGCCTGGGGGGATTTCTGGGGCCTCATGGGGACCACAGTGCTGCTCCCAAGGTTGCAGTGGCTTCGTGGGTAACCCAGGGCTGTGCTGGGCAGGGCTGTCAGCTTTCAACAGGGCCGAATTTATATTAAAACCCAAACCATCATTAAAACCCCAACAACACACAAGCGGCCTATAACAAAGCCCCTGAGGTGTTCAAAGTCTGTAAATCCCCCTCTTTTTCTGAACCTCTGAATAACAACAAACCCAAAACAAGAATTAATTCTTCTCCAATGCACAGACCCAGTTCAGTAACAAGCGCTAAAAATACATCTGAAACCTTAGAAACAAAAGAGGAGGCACGGAGCACTTTGAAAGTTTGCTCCCATGATTAAATAAATTAGACCTGAGCTGCTAAGAAGGGAAGGACAGAAAGTTCACCACCAGCACGACAAGATGTTGCCAGCTCTTGACTTGTTTACCAAGGGAAAAAAGGGCAAAACCCAGCATATTTCAACAAATTTCCAAATTCCGGGCATTTCTGATATTTAAGTGACAACGCGGTTTTCAGCTCGGTGAGATCTCACTTGGTTTTTGACACAATGCACAGGCACGGGGCTCTGACAGCTGCCACTGCTCCACTGCTGCAGAGAGAAGGGGCTCAGCCACGCAGGAGGGACAGTGACAATCCCAACGTGTATCCCAAAAATCTGCTTTTCTCTGCTCCTCTCTGAGCACTCCGGGGCACCTCCTGTGCCGCCACCCTGGGCTGGCGCTCCCACACCGCCACTGGGATGCACTGGGACTCACTGGGAGCCCTGGGCCAGCCCTTCCCATCTCCACAGGGGCTGCAGGGAAACTGAAAATACTGCCCTGGAAACCCAACACTGATTTTGTGACACACGGGGAATGTTCTCTTCATATTTAGAAGCATCAGTGCAAAAGGTCGTGGTCTGGGGACAGCAACTGTTCCCAAATCCACGCAGTGGCCACAAGGACTTCACTTTTCAGCTGGAGAACATTTATATCAAATTTACCACTCTCTGCAACCTGCACACAAAGCTCCACTTTTCCATCCTGGCCCAGAAATACTCATGCAGTATAAGAATTCTCTTACGAAAGGAATGCAGGGCTCCCCGTGACAGCGCTTCACGGAGCCCGTGAGGAAATTTCTTGTATCCCGCTGCTTTCCCAGAGCTTGGATCAGCTCGGGGAGCTGCAGAAGGAATGAGCGTTCCCCTTCTGGGAGTATCACTTCTTTTTTTTTATTTTCCCCTTTGGCTGGGCCCTTGCCTGTGATGGACAGCGAGCGAGCAGAGGGACAGCGCTGCCCAGCGCCCCGCCGCTATCTGCGCGTTATTTGGATTTGCGGGTTATCAGTGGGGCAGCAACTTCGGCTATGACCTCATTAACTAATGTGGCCACATCAGCACCTCTCCGCGGCCTTTATCACTCATCATGTGTCATAAAGCAGCCCGCTGACACCTCCCGGGGAATGCCGCTTGTATCTTATCTCCCGCAGGGGGAGGACCCTCGCTGGGAGACAGAGAGCTCGTCTAGGAATGCGGCGAGGAGACGCGGCCGCCAGCGGCAGCTGACAGGGGATGATTTCTCAAACAAACACCGAGAGGGAAATTAATGGGCTTTGGTTTGCCACTGACAATGCCGAGCAGAAGTACATTAACTCCCGGCTGCTATAATTTAAGAATTATGGGTGTAATTTCAGCCCAAAGCTACTGGGACGCTTCCATCAGCATCCAGAGCGCAGCTGCTCTGCGCTCCTATCATCACCGGCACGGGAGCGAGAGCCAGGATCTTTCATTTTGCAGCCTTATTCCTGGTGTCTGGACGCCGGAATTCCCTTCCCACAGCTGAAAACCACAGCGGCGTTTTCTCTTTATTTCTTCCCATCCAAGCCCTTCCCAGGTTTGGATACTGGGAGAAAAAGCTGCTCAGAACGGTGCCCAGTCCTGGGGCAGAGACTGGGGACAGGACACCTCACCCTGGTTTACCTTGTTTCATTCTTCTGAGGATGGTTTATTAAACATGTGTCCTGCCAGGAAAATGCCGCCTGTCCCTGGCAGAAGCTGCGTGTTCCTCCCGATGCCCAAGGAGTGTGGGCACAGCAGGGAGGGAATGGTTTCACACCCTCAGGAGGGTCCCGGGGAACCCTCTCTGCACTGCTTTGTTGTCACCCCAAAACGCAGTGGGCGTGGATATTTTAAAGTATGCAAAACCTCCTGGGGAAAAAAAAAAAGTAATAATGACATTTTGTATTTAAAAAAACCAACAAACCCAGCTGGCATGGGGAAAAAAAAATTCCTTGGGCTGAACTCGAGGTAAATAGAACATAACATATCCTGTGAGTGTGTTGGTCACTGCTGGCTGAATCGGGAGGGTTCAGGAGACCAAAAGAGGCGACGGGCAGAACAAAGCTGAAGCATCCTGCCCGCCCTCCCTGAGAGCAATCCCCACATGGAGCAATCCCCACATGGAGCAATCCCCACATTCTTCCCCTCCCGGCCGGCAGCTGGCAACTCTGCTCTGCTGAGAGCCAGGAAAAGGAACGAGGAGGATTTGCTGCCCATGAGCACAGGGAGGACAAAGCCCCCAGACCCGTGCCCCGATGGGGAACTGATGCTCTGCCCAACCTCAAGAAAGTTCTGGAATTTTTTTCTTAGTGCCTCACATGTAGAGTTGAGTTAATCACCTCTCTGAGTGGATTTAGAGCCGTCAGAAGCAGGAATGAGGAATAAGCAAAGGGGGTGGGTGAGAGCTGAAATTCCCATCCTGGAATGGGAAAACTGGAAAGGCAGTTCCAGTGTGACTGGATCCCTCACTGCAGCCCCAGGACACCCCCAGCCACAGCAGGACCCACCCTGTGGCACCACTTTACCCCAGAAAAATGCCACATTTTCCTAAATTAATGCACTGCCTAGAATTCAAAACACACTAACAGACAAGGAAAACCACCCTTCTGGAAATCTGGAATCTTCCTGCCAAACTTTCATCTGAAGTTACCCATTCCCTGCAGGGAGGAAAAGGGAAAAGCTGATCACACCATTCCTGGATAGGGTGGCTGAGATCCACCTGGGGAGCATCTCCTGACAGTGATATAAAATACCATGCCAAAATATCATGGATGCTTCTCTTACCAGTAAGATCTCCAGGGTATTCCCAAGTACTTTTCATCCTGACACAAATGTTCTCATTTTTTTTTCCAATTGTCTTCATTTTTTCTCTGCTTTTTAACATGTTGTTCTCATCGGCATTTTCCCCCTTTGTGAATGATCTGATGGAGAAACTTGGAAAGATCAGCCTGTGGCACCTGGGAAAGCCCCAACTCTGACAACCCGGTCCTGCCAGCTAAACTCTGAAAAATCACCGTGCGTTCCATTTTGTTTCCTTGTATCCCTAACCTGTTACTGAGTCTGGAGACTAACAGAGCCCAGGCCATCAACACTGGCATAGACTCTTCTCCATGCCTTTTCCAGACTTTAAAACCAGATCTTTTATTAAACCACATTAACCTAAACATCCTCCCTTTATTCCTCCCCTGCTGGGTGACACCGTGTCAGAACTCGAGCTGCCAGGAACGCGCCGGGTGCTGCTGGAAGCTGTAAAAGAGGCCGATGAAACTCACGGAGCAGAGAACATAAACACACCAGGCTGACGTGTTCTGCGTGGATTAAACCGACCAGGGACACTGTCATGACTTTTCTCAATTGTTATAAACAAAAGCAGAGCCCGATAAACATTTTCCGTGCCCAGGCGCGCCAAGGAAAAGTCGGTTTTGAAAGCGAAAATGAAATTGTGGCGCTCCGAGGAGGTTCCACTTGGGCAGGAACAGCTCAGCGTGTCACAAAGCCCAGATTGTTTCAATCTGCACGTGCTCGATGCTCTGCTGGGCTCTAGAGGCAGCATTGGCTCATGGATGGGACACAGGGAGCAGGACAGGCCCCAGCTCCACCAGCATCTCCAGCGTTTCACGTCTCAGCTGCTCGTGGTTTCTGGAAGTGGCCACTGATCCCTGTCCCTTGGCTGTGTCACCGTTTCCAGCAGTGGCCACTGATCCCTGTCCCTTGGCTGTGTCACCATTTCCAGCAGTGGCCACTGATCCCCATTCCTTGGCTGTGTCACCATTTCCAGCAGTGGCCACTGATCCCCATTCCTTGGCTGTGTGACCATTTCCAGCAGTGGCCACTGATCCCTGTCTCTTGGCTGTGTCACCATTTCCAGCAGTGGCCACTGATCCCTGTCCCTTGGCTGTGTCACCATCAGCTGCCCCTCTCTGGGAAGTGCTCTGGAACCCCAAGTGATGACACCCACACATGTGGAGGTCTCTGGGAGCTCTCTGCTGTCACCCTGAGGTGGCAGCTCCAGGACACTTGGGTGTCACACACTTGTCACACTGAGCTGTGACAGCTTTGGGGGTTTATCTGCCCTGGCCCACCCCTGGCGAGGACTCTCCAAGGAGGAGTTGGTGGGAAAGGCAACTCTCTCTTCTGGTCATGTCTCCACCATGAAAACCCAAGCCCCAAATCACTTTTCGCTTCAGAACAAACACAAATTTTTGTTCCAGCTCCTTTTAACTTGAGCTTTTCTTCCCAGAAAAAAACCCCAAAAGGACCAAAAAGAAAAAGATATCTGATAATTGGGGGTGTGGCCACATAATTCCAAGAATTGTGCAGGTACTGCCTCGATGTGGAAGATTTTTTCCTTTCTCTCATTCCCTGCATTGCCACTGAACGTGCCCAGCCCTCGAAACAGTCAGAGAATTTTTTTACATTGTATTTTTCAAATGATGCAAAACATCTCCAGGGTCTGACACAGCCTTTGTTAGGGTCAAAATTCATCATTTCCTGAGAGCCAAGCATGGGGTTGTGAGTCAGAGCAAGGGGACAGCAGCAAACCCTCAGCTGGTTGTGACACCAGGCTTTGCCCTCACCCAAATTCAGTGTGACCCACAGGGACAGGCCTGACCACAGCCCTGCCCTTCCCACCCACAGACATGGACACTGGCCCACACAATTCTCTCTTTTCCCATACCATTATCTGGAATTTATTCCCCATTCCCACTTGTTTTCATGGCTGGAATTTTCTCCTCATCAGCTGCTGATGTTCCTTTGCTCAGGAAGCGCCGAGGATCGTTTTGGCTTCCCGAGGGCCACCCAAAAGCACAGGTCCCCCACGAGTGATGACGTGGAGTTAATAATTCATCACATTCAGCCTGCTGGATTCTCTGAATCCAAATATGATCAATGCAAACCGGTTGGTTTACTGAGCTTCCTGTCAAATTTTATTTCCTGATGACACCAGAGAGAGTGCAGGGGATGCCTGCTGTGCAGAGAAAGCTGCTGCAAAGTTACATGGGATCGATGCGAGTTTGCCCAAAATAATTATTCTCTTAGGGAATGTTCAGGACACTCTGTGACACACCAACCTCTCGCAGCTGAAGCTTGGGAAGTTCAAAGCCTTTTGCCCATGTCGCTGTTTTCTTAGAAACTTGAGAGACTTTGGAAAGAAATACCTGTGCTTTAAAAGCCTGCTTTTAATTTTTGTGCTATCTGTTTAATTTTTGGTATTGTCTGTATGAAATGGATGTGGCTGGAGGGCACAATATGGGGAAAAGAAGTCAGCAAGCACGCAGAGGTGGAGGCAGAGTGCTCCAGCACTCTCCTCCTCTCTGGCAAATGAATTCAAAGCGTTTACTCCCTGCTGCATCTGCTTTCAGACAAACTTGCAACAAGAGCAGGACCCCTCTGCATCGAGCGTCTCCCGGTGGCACAAGAGGAACCCAGATGGAGTCAGTGCTCCAAAGATGATGTTCCAACAAAAATAAAGGGGAAAACGAGTGAAAATGAGGGTTTAGATTGGCTACTAGGGAGGAATTCTTTACTACAAGGATGGTCAGGCCCTGGCACAGGGAGCCCAGAGCAGCTGTGGCTGCCCCAGCCCTGGAAGTGGCCAAGGCCAGGCTGGACATGTCTTGGAGCAGCCTGGGACAGTGAAAGGTGTCCCTGCCGTGGCAGGGGGTGGCATGGGATGATCTTTAAGGTCCCTCCCAACCCAAACCCTCCTGGAATTCCGGAGGTCTCTGAGTGTTCAGCACACAGATGAGCTTGGCATGGCCACAGGACCAGGGAAGCAGGGTGGGTGTGACAGACAGGGAAGCAGGACAAGGTGTGGTGCTCATCCACCTCCCAAAGCAGTGATAAAGGGTTCTGACCACAAGGACACCTCCCCTGAAGGTCAGAGCCCTTCCCCCCAAAGCCTCAAACACAACAACATTTGGGTGTCCCCACAGTGCTGGTTCTGACTCCGTAATTGCCTCGGTCCTGAGTGGAGTGCGGAGTTCTTCGAGTGGGAACCACCAAACGTCACCCTCCAGTCCCAACAACAAAACCTGCCCAGGAAAAGGGCCTGGAGACGTGGATTGGGTTGTTTTCCCTCCCACATCGAGAGCTGTGGTCTGAGCTGAGCACAGAAAGCCCCCAGTGTTTGCCTAAGATGGGATCTGACTTTCTCCATCCCTTTCAAGTGCCTGGACCCTCGCAGGTGTGCGCTGCTTCGTTTTCCCTCTTTTTCTTTCTTCCTTTTTTTTTTTTTTGGGGGGGGGAAAGATTGATTACAGGCTAAGCAGGGCTCCTTTAGCCAGCGCTGCCATCTCTAATTATTAGCACTGCCAACTTTTCCAGCACAATGCTCAGTGTCAGATAAAGGAAATCTGTTCCTGTCTGTTCTGTAACTGATATCAGCTCCATAGTGACCGTCCCTGACCTCGGGACCCCGGGCTTTGTTTGCTGCTACATCTTTACTCTGCCGAGAATGGAGTCCCCACACATCAAAAAAATCACCAATATTAATTAAACCCCAGATACTGTTATCAACTTCAGTGAATAATGGGCTTTGTCAGGCTGCACGGAGTGGCCTCAGCGAGACTTCGCTACAGACAACATTCAAAATATTAAATTTCCAATACTTCTTTCATCTCGCCCACAACCTCTTTTGAATTAGTGGTTGCTGCACTGCAACAGTCAGGAATCTGTTAAAAATCTATCTGGACACAGCACAATATGCTACAGACACATGTTTAGGTCCTCAAGCACCTTTTTTTCTAATGGAAAAAACTGATTAACCATGTTATGAAATAGGCAAATACCCAGATTCTGCTGCAGAATGGATATTCTGGCAGCGTGGGATATTCTGGCAGCGTGGATATTGTGGGGATGTCCAGCACAACAGGCTCAAAGCCACAGAATTTGGGGTTTATAAGTGCACATGATGGGAACAGCAGCATCACCTGGGACCAATGGCCATTTTTATGGATCCCTGGGCACAGCAGAAATCCTCAATCCTGGCATTTCCCAAAACTCTGGCATGAAAGGGATTGAGGTAAGGGATTCCCACAGGTGCTGCAGACCAGGACAGGATCCACACTGGAATCTGGGGATCCTGCTTTATTCCTGAGTGACTTTTTTAGGCTTTCTATCACAATTAGGCTCCTGCAGGAGCCATTTGGGTCACTCCTAAGCCACTGGAGCTAAGGGGGAACATGTTTACAAGGGAATTTTTTAAAGCCCTATGCATGAAAGCTTCCTTTCTAATGTTCAAACCTAGAGAATATTCAGGATGTAGACATTTTCTCCTAAAACTTCACAGCCAAGGCTGGCTGTCACAACAGTGAGCTGGCTCCCTTTGCACTGCTGCCTGCAATGGGAATTACGTAACTGGGCCTGAGAGGGCTGGTCCCAGCTCCAGATACTTCTGTCAGACACAGAGAGAGAGGCTGGGAGACAAATCAACAGCAAATGGGACAATAATAATAATATTATTAGTAATAATAATAGTAATAATAATAATAATAGTAATAGTAGTAGTAGTAGTAAATAATAAACCCAACAAGAATGCTGCTAAAGAAGTGAGGCCACCTTCCCCACCTGAGATCTAAAATCAAAAGCAATGAAAAAATGAAATTTTTCACCACTGCATGATTCCTAAGGCCGGACCAACATGTGAGTGAATCCAGTCCCCGTCTGACATTTCTTCAACGCATCCCAAATAACAAAAATCTCCGATTTGGAAGAAAGGTAACCCTTTTTTCCTCTGCAGCCATGAGGGCACTGCTGGTTCTGTGTGCTGTGACACCCCCTGCACCAGCAGCTCCTCACACCTGGGATGCTGTGGTTTTCCTGAGCAAGGAATGCTCAGCTCCAGCAGGGACCAACCCTCCCTGGAATGCTGAAAGTTGCAGCTGCTGCTGGAGCCGAGCATCGATTCTTGAATATTCCTTACAAACTCACATCTCTTCTGATCAGCACGGAAATATCTACTGGGATAATTTCAATATTCCTCCTGTTAATTATTTCATCAGCTTTATTGGTTTGATGAGTTTCTGATTTTCCGATCCTTCGGATTTCCGTATGGATTGGAGACAAGGGCAAAGCTGAGATGTCTCCTGTCTGGGGAGGGATGCCTGGCTGTGCTTCAGGGCCATTTATTGGACTCCAATAAATTTGATATCCAGAAAAAGCCCTTCCCTGGGAGGGTGGGGAGGCCCCAGAATGGATTTCCCAGAGCAGCTGGGGCTGCCCCTGGATCCCTGGCAGTGCCCAAGGCCAGGCTGGATGGGGCTTGGAGCAGCCTGGGACAGTGGAAGGTGTCCCAGCCTGTGGCAGGGGGTGGCACTGGATGAGGTACAAGATCCCTTCCAACCCAAACCATCCCATAATTCTGTGATTTTCTGCTTGTTTTCTTGCAGGCTGCAATGACACTCCCCAAGAAACTGGGAACTTGTGTTTTCTATAAAATAATCACCCTTCACAGGTGGTGAGAGAATGCATTTAATGTTAATTACTGGTCAGTAACTAAATTTGTTTTCAGCCCCCCCAGTCCTTTCCCTCCTCACCACACCTGCCCTGCTCAGCTCAGCTGTTTTCCCTGTCTCTAAAATTCAGCTGAATGATAAATCAGCGGAATTGGCACTTTTTGACATCCTCAATGTTGTCCTTCCTCCCTGAACTCTTTTTTCCCAACTTCTTTCCACGGCAGCTCCTGAAGGCCCGTTGATTACCTGGATAATTGACTGGTGCTGCTGTAACAGCACCACGGACTAATTGAAATGTATGAGAAACAATTACGGGTAATTGGAATCAATTAATTGACGATTTTCTGGGGAACCACTGCTTAAAGCAGGCAAAATCCTGATTGCATTTCCACAGGCTGGGAAAAACCCGAAAAAAGCTGGAATTGTGGGGTGGATTTTGAAGTGAAACTGTGCTGTTTTCATCGGGGGAGTTTCTGTCTGAGCAAAGGTTTTCAGCCAGAGGAGGGAGGAGAGGAGTGAAGGGGAAAGGAGGGAGACAGAAAAGAAGGGAAGGGAAGGGAAGGGAAGGGAAGGGAAGGGAAAGGAGGGAAGACGAGAGGAAAGAAGAAATGGGGAAGGAGGGAGAAGGAAGGTGAGAGGAGAGGAGGGAAGGAAGGGAAGGAAGGAAGGATGGATGGATGGATGGATGGATGGATGGATGGATGGATTGTGGGCACCCACAGTTGATACCTTTGGGATATCAGCAGCTGCAGTTTCTCCTCACCCTCTCCAAGGCAGGATGGGTTTGACACCCAGAGCAGGATTTTCAGTGGCTCTCCCCGAGTCCCACTGACATTCCCAGGTTATTCCTCAGGGATAACTCACATCCCAAAACCTCCCTCTCAGAATTCTGCCTGGAGCACCAGAAGCTTTGCCTCCTTTCAGACTCAAAATGTTCCCTACAGAAAAGGAATAATGCGGCGAGAGGGAGGCCGGGAAGTGCCCTGGCATGAGAGGAGGACAGGGCTGGGCATCATCCCTGTCCCCAAACAGCACCTGATGGCACCTCTGGGGCTCTCCGTGCCCCAAACAGCCCCCGAGGCCGCCTGGCTCTGCGGGCTGCGAGCACAGCCGCCCGTCAGGGTTAAGTTTAGTGCCTGTCCTTTATCAGATGAGAGCAGGGTTAAGTTTAGTGCCTGTCCCTTATCAGATGAGAGCAGGCTGGAGTTTCAGCGTCCCGACTCCTGCCATTCTCCCGCTTTCATTCCCACTTCCTGCGCGCTGAAAGTCAAGCTCCCATTCACAAAAGAGGGGCCTTATCTCCTTACCTCTTGACCCTGAAGCAGGGTTGCAAACACAGGGTTTGCTTTCTGACAGCACCAAACAGGTGGCAAAGTCCTTTGGCTCTGGGTCTTGAGAGAATAAAAGAAAACACCGTCCCCTGCTTCGTTGTTGGGGTGTTGAAGATGGCACATCTGGAGCTGCAAAACCCCTTTAAAATGCACCCTTTACAAAGCAAAATCCACCCTTTAGAAGCAGAGCTGAGAAATTAGGAGCTTATCTGTGCTCAAATCAGAATTGCCTCGAATTATGAGGAATTTCAGCAATAAAGAGGGCTGGGTTTGGTGGATGTTCTCTGTCGCTGAAGCCCGAAACCCAAGTGGCTCTTCCCCTGAGGATGCCCCGCATTTATCAGAGATATCACTGCTCTTATCAGAGCTCCCTCTCAGCCCCAGGCTGGCTTTGGAGGAGCTTTATCACATCTCACAGCCAGAGCACTTGAGCTGAGGAGCTGCGGTGGGGAAAGGACTCGAGACAATTAAGGGAGTTTCAGAGTGCCCCTGAAAACTTCAAGTGGCAGAAATAGATGTGCCCTGTCAAGGATTTGGGAGCAAAACCGTGGTGAAACAACACTTAAAGTTTTTCCCTTCAAAGTTAACTGTCAGCCCTCAGTAGCCCAAGGATTTTTGGGTTTGGGTGGGTTTTTTTTTTACAAAACTGTGTTTAAAGAATATGCTGCTCCTGTGGGCTGAGGATCTGCTCAGTGGCTGGGCACTGTTCTGGTGTGTGAGCAGAGCCTCAGCCTGCAGTTGGACTTCGGAATCTGCAAATTAAAACCACACAAAAACTCCAAGCCTGATAAAAAACCCTACTTTTTACATTTATGGCTATTGGAATTTTTGCTACAATTCCTTCTAAGCTGTATTTGAATGTTGAAGAGCTGGAACACCTCGATGTTCCTGCAGCAATTCCAGTGGGGACAGGCTGATCCTGACACCTGTGCAGCACCGGGCTGGTGCCTGTGGGAGGCATCCTGAAATCCCCATCCTGCCCTCCCCAGAGCCCCTGGATAACGGGAGGAGAAAATTCCTCAAGGGAACCATCCCCCAGGCTGGGATGGGGCAGCCCTGGAGGAAAACCATCCAGGATCCCACAAGTATTTATGAAAAAGAGCCCAGTGCTACCTCTGTCCCCTTGGCTCAGGCGTGCAGGGGCAGATAAAAGTGACATGAAAGCATTTCTGTGCCCCGGGGACAGTGCGAGGTGACAGTGCACAGTCGTCCCCAAATTGTTGGGCCAACTATGTCACGTCCCAGATAGCAGCGAGAGCCTGCCCCGAGCAGCAGCAATGTGTCTGGGGCCCTTTGAACTCGTGATGAGCTCTGCCTGTTCTCTCCTCTTTATTTTTGTCGCTGCTCCAGACCCCGGGGCAGGTGGTGAGGAAGGATCGGGACAGGCTTGGGAGGAGCAGCAAAGGCTCGGTGTGAGGGGCAGGGGATGGACAGCAGTGATCTCAGGAGACAGGGATTTTTGGGATTCACAGATATTCTTTTTGATGTGAAAAGAGAAAAACGTAACTGGTACCCCAAAATTCCCTGGGAATCCCATAGAAATCCATGCACATCCCCCCAGAGAACAGGGAAAACCTCCTTGCCTTCCTGCAAGAGCCAGGCTCCTCCTTCCAAAGGAATTGAGAATTGCCACCCTTTCTACATGAAATATTTGGGGAGAATCTTCTGAAAGAAGAGTTTGGGAGGATGTTTCTGGTGAGATTTCCCATTTTCCAAAATGTTGCTGTAATTAATCTTCCCAGTGCAACTTCTGAATGTTCAGCTGCATCAACAGGTGAGTGGAGGAACCCTGAGCTTCACTTTCATCCCCTCTAAATTGGTTTATCACCTTTCCTGAACAAACAGGTTGAGCTGGAATTAATTATTCCAGAGACCTTTCTCCCCAGCCAGGAGAAAGGAGAAATGTCCTCATTTCACAACATTTTTATTAGAGGACATAAAGGTGAGAAATCCTTTCTCGATATTCTTTCCCTGCCTTTAAATATTCCAGCTTTAAAGGGAACTTTAAATACTACTTTACAACTTTAAATATTCCCTCTAAATACTCCAGCTGCAGCATTGCAGGTGTCAGTGCAATGGATTTCACATGATCAGCAGGTGAGGGAGCTGGAATATTCTGTATCAGAAATGTGAACAGCCTGAAGGTCAAATCAATAACTTATTGTCAGCATAAACAGAATCACCGTAAAAGCCCATCCAGCTCTGCCCTGGTTGTGGATGGATCTGTGGAAGAAGATTCCTGCACAAAAGGGTGGCTGGGGAAGGGCTCTGAAATCCTTTTGCACCAGATACATGGATTAAAAACCCTTGGATTGATCCTGGAGCAAACGCAGGAAGAGCTGGCCCGAGGCTGTCAGTGTTCAGCACTGATCCTGCAGAAGGCACAGAAAGTTGTCCTTCCTGTGCTTTGGTTTGGGGTTTTTTCCCAGAATGTTTGGATATTTTGTGTGCCTGAGGGGAAACATGGAAGGATGAGCTTGTCAGTGGGGCTGTGCACCCCATGTGTGAGAAGGGAGAGTTGGAGATGTCCCTGTGCAGTGCCCAGGGCATGGGATTTACAGGACAGGAACTCCATGGAATTAAAATACCTCTGAAAGGTGTCCTTGCCTTGTCCTGTCTCTGTTACCCACCAATTCTCATTTCAGAGCAGTGCTGTGAGGGCTAAACCACTGCTTTAGAGAGCACTGAGCCACTGGCACTCTTCTCAAAATCACAGAGAATCGTGGAATCTTGGAAAAGACCTCCAGGATCATCGAGTCCAACCTGTGACCCATCCCCACCTTGTCCCCAGCCCAGAGCTCTGAGTGCCACCTCCAGGCCTTCCTCGGACACCTCCAGGGATGGGCACTCCAAACCTCCTTGGGCAGCCCTTTCCAAAGCCTGGTCACCCTTTCCATGGGGAAATTTCATGTTCTAATCACATCTGGCCGTGTTGTAACCAGAAAAGTGTCCAGCTCCAGATATCCCCAGAGCTCCTCCCACAGCAGCAATTCCTGTCGCTGCTGCAACGCGGACACACAGAAAAACCACACGAGTCCAGGTCCGTAGAAAGAGAGGCAAAGCCCCCTTTAATGGCTTTTTTCCTGAGGTTTTTATACGTTAGTTTGCAAAAAGTGAGTTAAATGGCATAAAGTAATTGGTCCTCTGGCCATCCGCCTCCTGAGGGGGTTGGCCCAACTCTGGCACATCTGTTCCCAAGTGTTGTTCTATTTGAAGCCGTAACAATCTGGGAAAAACAACTGCAGGTGTGGATATTGATAAAAACTGGTAACTTTGTTTTGGTTAGCTTGCATGGGAAAGGCAGAGTTCTCACAAAATGCTGGAGAGCTGAAGAAATTCACTGCTAAAGCTCTGTCAGCATCTGCAAATTCCCACTCCAGTAACCTCGGAACGCGCGAGATCAGCTCTGTCTCAACCACACCAAGGGGCAGATGGAAGCACCCCGAGCCACAGGCAGGCTCAGATGCTCTGTGTACCCACCCAGGGCACTGACAAATCCCCCCAGGGATGACATTTTCTATCTCCCTCCCCACCCTGGCACCTGCAGCAGGCGCGGCAATGGCGCTGCACCGTTCAGCCTGCCCTGATAACAGGTTATCTCCATCACAGCTTATCTCATCACAGCTTATCTCATCACAGCTTGTCTCATCACAGGTTATCTCCATCACAGCCCGAAGCTCGGGCCTCCCAGCAGGACAGATGCCTGGCAGTTGACTGAAAGCTGATTCCTGTCAGGAGCTATTTTGTCCCCGAGACAGAGGACACATTGTGCCCCTTGGTGCTCGAGTGTGGCCCTGGCTACTGCCAAAAGACCACCTTTTTGTGTTTTTCCCTTTCCTTCGCTGAGACAAAACAGAATCCCCCTGCTGTCAGCTCTATCTGGAGCTGCTGAAAGGGGATGTATGAGCCCAGTAATGCTGCTGGGGAGATAACTGTCAAACAGCATGAAAACCCCTGCCTGTCTGCCCTCGGAGGGGCTGCAGCTCCATGGAGGCTACAACTCAATGCTCAACAGCTCCTGGCATCTGTGAGGGCTCTTTCTTAGTTGCTTTTCAAAGCCCTGGTTAAAGGAAACACTGTGGGATTCAGAACCTGCTCCTGCTTGCCCAACTGGGCTGCTGGGTGGTTGCTGGAGATGTGGAAACGGGCATTGTTTTCCTTGGAAGGGGAAACAGGGGGAGATCAGGCAGGGAAATGTGCACAGCAGGGATGTGAACCAGATTTTCAAGCTGCTTTACCGTGCTGGGCCAGGAAAAGAGATAAAAAATAATAGTAAATGTGTACCAGAGGCACGAGAACAACACTTGAGTTGCTGAGAATCACCAAAGGCTTTTGCCACTGGAGTCACGCACAAAACCACCCACAAAGCAGTTTGCACCCACATCAGAATAGAAACTGTGATAGAAGGGTATAAAAAAGTCATAGAAGCACTTAAAAAAGGATTAAATTCAGGATTAATGAACATAACCACCTCCCCCCCAAATGACCCGATTTGTAGTTTTACACTAGAAACAGGCAAACTAAAATTTCCCTCTGAAAACCACAGCAGTCAGGAGCCAATCCCCACATTATTTCACCCAAAAGCACCTTCTGGGCAGTGGCTCATTGGGATGAGCTCCAAAAGCTCCTTGAAGTGGTGTCAGGAGCTCAGAACCCCGCTGAGATCCCCATCTCTGGTTCAGAGATTCCAGCTGTCAGTTGGGAGTTCAGTCACCACCACGTCTCACAAACCCTATGGACTTCAATTTGCAGGACACAAACCAATCCCTGGCACCAACAGGCATGTTGGGAACAGCAGGTAAGGGAAAATCGAAAAATGGAAGTAAAAAAAAAAAGGGAAATAAGTAAAAAAAAAAAAAAAGGCAAAAAAAGGCAATTCCAATTAAAAAAGACCTTAAACCCCATCCATTTCACAATACTGAAAATATGAAGTTGATGAAGTTACATAAAACATGCAGAGAATGCTCCTCATTTTTATGTAGTGTTTGGGAATGAGGAGAAAGCAAATTTAGTGTCCAGCCCTTAAAGCCCTGAATATCAGAATAAGCTGGACTAGTCCAAATCTGATGGTGTGATGGTGTTTGCCCTCCTAAAAATCTCTCTGCAAAATCAAAGCCATGAGGGTAGCACAAAGTCAAGTTCAAAATGATTGGTTGGCAGGGAATTCCACAAACCATCCATGAATAACCCTATAAATACGGGTATTTTATCAATGTGTGTGTATATCTAAACAAAAATTCAATGTTAATTCTGGCTAAGTGTGTCTCCATGTCTACAGGCATCCTGCTGGAATAAGAAGAGTTTCATCAGGCTGGAAGGTCTGGGGAGGGAAACATCTCCCAGCTGTTTTAACCCAGAGTTTCTTTGGAAACTCCTAAAAGGGAAGTGCAAATTGGAATCAGGACCCATCACACGATAAAAGTGCTGCTGCAGCTGTCCTGTGCAGCCCTCAAAGCACCCAGTGATTCATCAGATACCTTCTTTCTGTTTTCATAAATGATAAGCAAATCCACTTGGTTTGCTGAGTTGTGCCTGCAGGGATTCCCTCTCCCTCACCCCTGTGCTGGGGTGGCAGGGAGCCAGCACGAGCCAAGGTGCATTTCCCAGCCTGTGTCAGCTTGTCTGTTTATTTCTTTTCTTGGGAAGGGGGGGGCAAAAAAAAAAAAAAAAAAAAAGAAAATCAGTCTAGAAGGAATTGCTGGTTTCGTTGTTTAGTTCTGCTTTTCCTGCACTTAACCACAACATCAGCATCAAAGCTGATAGGGAAATCCAAACTCCCATCTCCACTCCAACCAGGAACAGCACGGCCAAGAGCAGCAAGCACCACTCTGCCTGGATGAAAAGAACAATCTTCACTCACATTTCATGCCTAAGAAAGTAGTTTCAATCACAGATTTTTATATATTTACAGACCTAATAATATAGAAGCCACTTAAGAGCTTATCAGCTACAATAACAAAAGCAGAATCTTGGAGATTTGGTGTGAAAATTGGGATTTGGCCACTGGAAAGCTTGGATTGGGCTGAGAAAAGCCTCTTGGACATCAGTGGTGCCACATTGCTGCACAGCTCACAAGGGGCTGCAAACACAGTGGGAAAAGCACCTGATGCTCCCTCGAGGTTCCCTGACACTCCCAAACTGGTTTTTGACTGCTCAAGGCACGAGGCCCCCCTCAGCTTTAGGACTCCAGCCCTTGCTCCATGAGCTCCACATCCCCATATAACAATTAGGAAAATCTCCCAGATCAGCTGCTGGCATCAGGAGAGATGAGATCCCAGCTCCCAGCTGGTTCCTGGCTCACAGGGGGAAGTGGCACGAGGTCCCTCACCCGGGGCACTGCCACCTTCAGAGGTTCACTGCTCCTTGTGGCTGATCCCCACCCCAGAACACGAACCCAGAGTGCTGCAGCTCCCCGTGTCACACCAGCCATGAAAAAAAACCCCAAAACACAAATCCCTGCTGAATTAAAAATCTCTTCTACTGCGAGACTGAAAGCAAAACTAACGAGCGCCGCAGCCACCTCAACAACCGATCGTTTTTCTGAAAATACAAAGCCTCGGGGCAAAAAGGGCCATAAATGGTGCCATAACCAGAAGAATCCACTTTTTAACAGAGGCACCTCTGCCAGCCTGGGTGCCTTTGATCAGAAATATTCGTGGGGAGAGGAGAAACCCCGACGTGTGAATTAATGACTCGGCTCTCTGTGGCCAGGCCAGGAAGCTGCTATTTGGCTCCAGCCCGGGCCTGTGTATGGGGAGAGTGTTATCTAAACCACTAGGACGACTATAAAATATCTTAACAGCTTCTGCTGCTTAGCTGGGAGCAGGGCTCCCAGTATCTAATATGAAACAAGTGGGCCAGGCTGTGAAAGGCAGCTCTATATTCGGGAGGCTGCAGCGGCTGGGAGCTATGGGGTCGTCTCAGAAGCTCTCAATTGTTTTTAAATTCTGTTTTTACAAGGAGCGTGAGATTTATAGGCTCTTGAGGGGAAGAAAATGATGTAACTTGAGTAAATCAACAGGCCATTTATTCCTGGCTCTGTTTCCTCTCTGTCACTGAGCTCTGGAACGAGCCCCCAAGCACTCCCTCTTCAAAACAAGAGCAGCCCAGGCTGCAGAGACCTTGCAGGGACAGTTAAAGGCACAGCTCCTTCCTTCCCTCTCTGGCTGAGCAGGGCCAGCCCGGGCATCCTCTGGGTGAGGGCACCCCGGGGCAGGATGTGCTCCCACCACCCAGGGAAACTGGGAAGCTGCAGCTGCTCCCATGAGAGCAGGGATAGGGCTGCTGCATCCGGGAGGGATCTGCAGCTGGGGCAGGGATGAACCCCAACATTTGGGGTGTTTGATGAGAACATCCCCCAAAGCCGAGTGTGGGGAACAGGACGAGCCCAGCAAAGGGGAGGGAAGCGCTGGGAGGGGAGGTGGGTTTTCTTTTCCCTGTTTTCCCCTCTCACAGCCTGGCTCGTGGTTGATGGTGGATCAGTTCATTATCAGCATTCTCCAAACTGCTCCTAAACCTTGGCTGCTGCTCGGGGAGCCCCAGCTCAGGAAGTGAGGTCCTCTGACCAGCAGCCCAGCGCTGGGAGCAGGGCACAGAGGGATGATTTTCCTTACCAAGAGGTGATTCCCACCCCAGGGAATCCTGCTGGGATTTCCTCAGGATGCAGCTCAGATGAAAATAAAGAAGGGAGATGCCTGGGCACCCAGGAATTCCCACTGGAAGCAGTTCCAGTAGCCACTGCTGGGCTGGGGCTGACCCAGCTCACGCTGAGGGGCCTTGGGATGTCTGAGCATCCTTCCTCGAGGGGGAATGGCTTCAAACTGGCGGAAAGCAGGGTTTGGTGGGATATTGGGAAGAAATTCCTCCCTGGGAGGGTGGGGAGGCCCCAAAATGGATTTCCCAGAGGAGCTGTGGCTGCCCCTGGATCCCTGGCAGTGTCCAAGGCCAGGCTGAACAGGGCTTGGAGCAGCCTGGGACAGTGGAAGGTGTCCCTGCCCATGGGACATCCATGGCTGTGTGGTTTTTAAAGCCTCTCCCAACCCAAATCACTCTTTGATTATCGAATTTTCACCTTCACACTCTGCAAATTCCAACCCTTGCTACCACCCCCCCACCTGTTCCCTTCCCCTTGGGCACAGAGGGAAATTTTGGGTCAAAAATGCCCCATTTGCTGGATCTCCAGTGCCAGTAGAGACCTCCACTCCCCCACCTCTCCTTTCCCAGTGCTCTCTCTATTCACAGAGCCCCAAACTTTTGTTTCCTGCTGACACCCAGCTGCCTCTGAGGCTCTGCTGCAGCAAGCAGGGCAATTTCAGTGCTCAGGTCAGGCAGCCGGGCTGACCCCTCACCTTTGACAGTGATCTTTATCTAGACTCCATCTTAATTATTTATCTCAGGAAGGTCAGAAAGAAAATGCCTCTCTCAGGACCCCCACTGCTCCCAGCCTGCAGAACTTGTTAAAATGCGAGTTCTTTGAGGACCGTAATTCAAGCAAGCGGAGGAGAAGCTGCTGCATCACTTTTACACCCGCTCGGAAATGTTTAGGAAATTGCTCTCAGCTCACAATTATCATTTTCAAACCCAGCAATTGAGGAGCTTTCCTCGTAAAACCGAAGCTCAGAAGGGCCACAAGAGCTTTGCTAACGAGACGTGAAAGATTTTACATCGTTAGCGTGGCTTCGCCTGGGAGTTCAGCAAACACAAAAAACCTCAGAGACAATAAAATTCAAAACCTCTTGGAGAACACAGGTAACATCTGTACAGAGAATTCTTCGGGATTTCAGCAGTGCTACAGCTTCAAGCTTTTTAAGAAAAGTTCTAATAAAGTTATTAAAAAGGCAACACTTTGTCCTCCCGGCAATGGTGTTTCCCGGCAGAATTTTAAGAAAAGCCACACACACAATAAAAGGAAGAAAAAGAGGGGGGGGGGGGGGGGAAGGGCCGGAGAA
>VXAC01008086.1:133992-156094 GCA_013399225.1 Rhipidura dahli
TGCGGGGGGGGGGGAAAGCTCGTAGTAAAAAACTGGGGTATAATTTTCTTCAATCAACTCCAGCTCATGACTGCAATTACCCCAAATCTTTCCGAACCTTGCTGTGATACACCAGGGACAGGTCTTGGAGCCTCTGTGGGTGGCAACCTTTCATCTGCCTCTCAAACTGTTCTTTATTGTAAGGTTTCAAATTAGTGCTAGCAGCAATGAGCAAATTTGATAATTCGATCTCAAATTAGTTAATGTAATGTGCCAGGAACTGCTAACTAAGGCTCTGCAAAGATGAAAATCTATCTCTGCCGGCTCGGGATGCAAAGTTAACCAGCCTGACAGTTCGCATTTGAAAAGTTGCTTTTTATTTTACTTAAAATGAAATTCTGCTTTAAACGCCACTTTTCCCCTCCCCGCAGTGTGTTTGCATCATTCTGCACGGAAAACCACGCTATAAACACACGAGGCACACATTGTCCTGCGATCCAGAAACTGTGCCTGACCCAGATAGCTGCGAATTGGGTGGAAATCATTAGGATCGTGTGTTCCGATGGAGCCTTTGTAGATAACCAAGTTAACCGCGGGATCTGTTTCCATGGCAGCTTTCAACGAAACGAGCCCGTGATTCACATTGCAGATCCTTATCCCCAGTTTAGCCAAACTCATTTGTTCTGGGAATCACGCTGAAATTTTAAAAAAAAAACCCAAAAACCCAACCAAACAACCCCAAACGAACCAAACAACAACAACAAAAACCCACCCCAGACACTGAGTTTTCCAGTGATTTTGGGGTTTGGAAGGTTGGGACTGTGAGGGAATTTCGCCTCACCCTGGTGGCTTTGTTTGTCTTTAAAATGAAGCTAAAAAGACCAAGTTTGATCTTTAAGTCATTTTGTCTTGGAGGAACTTCTTCTCTTCCACCTCTGCACATGCTTTTTTTTTTGTTGTTGTTTTCAGGGCAATTAAAGGAGCCCCAGGGCTCCCACCAGTCCTGGAGCATTTGCCCCCTGCTTCAACGCCCTTTTCTGCTGATCCCCTTCAGATTTCCATTCCCTGGAAAAGCTGTTATCCCCCTTCACCAAATAAAAACGTCACTATTCAGACAGAGTGAGATATTAAACAAGGCAGTCTGTGGGAGCCCCAGGTGGGAGTGTCTCAAAGGCACTGGGAAGTAAAAGTATGGGAGAATCATGTTCTAGACCCTGCTCTGAAAAGGATTTCTGACATTTTAAAATACATTTTTCATTCAGTGGAAAATACTCATTTAAATGTGTCCAATTTGTGATCAGCTTGAGCCTCCTGAACAGAACTTTTTGGTGAAGAAAGAGCTTTTAACATTAAAAAAAGACATCACCACCTGCAGGACCAGCCAGTCTGGATGAGGACAAGTGGGATAAAAACTGTGCAAAACTTTCCAAAATCACAGAAGGTTTGGTGAGGGTTTGGCTCTTCCCCAGGGG
This sequence comes from Rhipidura dahli, assembly GCA_013399225.1. Classification (NCBI taxonomy): domain Eukaryota; kingdom Metazoa; phylum Chordata; class Aves; order Passeriformes; family Rhipiduridae; genus Rhipidura; species Rhipidura dahli. The sequence continues at coordinate 135,444 of VXAC01008086.1, forward strand.
TTATTCTGAATTAGATCCCAAGTCCCTGCCTGCACTGGCCTGGTCTTAACTGGCACATTTACTCAAATAACTTATTCTAACAGTAAAAATTCCATCTGAACCCCCCAAAATTTGAAGTAACCCTGATGACTGAGGATTCACCCCAAGGAAAGAACTCCCCATGCAAAGCCTCCTTCAGTCTGGGGTTTGGTCAGGACAGAAAGACCCCTGATGGAGGGGGAAAAAGGTGTAGGGACATTAAATTCCCAACCCAGCAGTTCTGCAGGGCTCAGGGGTGACCCAGCCCAGCCTCCCCCAGGGAACTGATGCCTTGGAATTCCTGCAGCTTCCCTCTGCCGGGCACTTTGCTTTAAACTTCGAGGAGCAAATTGTGGAAGTTGCGATGGAATGAAGGGCTGGGAAGGGCTGGGAAGGGTTTGAAAAGCCTCCCTGTTGCGGCGGCCTCTGCACCTCGGTGGGAGCCGAGAGGCCTCAGCCCGGAGCCAAGTGACAGATGATTCTCCCCTGAAATGTTTTCAGACGGAACAGAAGACGTTCTTTATCTGTGTGGTCTGAGCTCATTTACTCCAGGAGAAATCTCCAGCCCCTGCCCGACTGAAAGCCGGGGCTTGTTCTCCCATCTGATGGATGAATGGAATTCAGAAGTTTGATACTGTCCCCTGAGATGTCATTTAAATCCACAGATGCGTTCAGCCAGCAGGTAAAGTTAGAATGTCATTCCACAGGCTCATCTCTCCCTCCCCGCCCCCTCCCCTCACACAGGAGCCTGTCTTTACTTTTTGTTGCTGCCATGGACCCCAGCACCTCTGAAGTGAGATGCCAGGAGCAGGGGGAATGGCTCCAAACTGACAGAGAGCAGGGTTAGGTCAGATATGATGAAAAAATTCCTCTCCATCCGTCCCTGGCACAGAGAAGTTGGGCAGAATGGTTTGGGTTGGGAGGGACCTTAAAGATCATCTCATTCCACCCCCTGCCACGGGCAGGGACACCTTCCATTGTCTCAGGCTGCTCCAAGACATGTCCAGCCTGGCCTTGGACACTTCCAGGGATCCAGGGGCATCCACAGATGCTCTGGGCACCCTGTGCCAGGGCCTGCCCACCCTCACAGGGAAGGATTTCCTCCTGACATCCAGCCTGAATTCCCCCTCTTTCAGTCTGACAGACAAACTCCCTCCCTTCCTGATAAACTTACCCATCTCCTTGAGATCCAAACACAAATCCTAAGATCCACCCTAATCTTTCGCAAAGTATTTCTGGCAGTTTGATTTATTTTGCCTGTTCTGCTGCTGCTGCAGATCCAAAACTTTGAAACCAGAAGAATGCAGCGAAGCAGCAGCAGAACAGAAGGAAGTTTTCTCTTTTTTTTTTTGTTTTTTCTTTTTTTGAAGCAAATGACTCATTTGCTGTATTGATACCCCCACAGATTCTTCCCCAGAACAGACTGTGCTCTGGAGTAACTGCTGAACTCGATATAAAAGAAATTCTTCCCAGTACAGCAACATCAAGACCACGAGAGGCTTTTGCATCTGATTACCCACCAAAAACATGCCCATTCAGCCCAGCCCCAGCCTGCACATTTCCCTGTGTCTCTGAGGTTACCTCTGTTTATCACAAAAAGGGCTCCAAGACGGTCGGAGCTGCTACTGTTGTAATCCATCCAAGATGGATTGTGGAAAAGGCTGAAATAAAAGCCAAGCTTCCTGCCCCATGTGTCTGCCAGACTGCTGCAGAAAGGTCAGGGGCATCCTCACTGCAGACTGGTAATTGCGAAAAAGGAAGGAGGTGAACCCTAACCAGGAGATCAAAGGAGGAGAGGGAAGGAGAGGTTTTTACAGGGAGCAGACTGACTATGGGGGCAAGACATTGCGGGGGGAGAAATAGCTTGTACTAGAAAAAGAGGCAGCGTAATTAGCATTGCCTCCATGAATCAGCCAGATCCCGAGTGAAACTCAGCAGATAAGGAGACACGATGGTCACCGGGCAGCTGCTGATTGCCACTGGGGGAGGACATGTCCGGGTGTTATTTAAGTAAACATTTCGTCTGAGGTGCAAGGGAAAAGGGCTGGAAAACTGGAGCTTCGTTTGCTGGGGGAAAACAGAACTGCAGCAAGACCAGGATCTTCAGAGACCTGGGGATATTTTGGGCATAAATATTGGAGAGACCAACGTTGTGCTGGGACACCCTGATTGTGGCAGCACTGAACCTAAACCAGCACTGAACCTAAACCAGCCCTGCCTGATCCCAGCCCTGTGTGATCCCAGCCCTGCCTGATCCAGCCCTGCCTGATCCCAGCCCTGCCTGATCCAGCCCTGCCTGATCCAGCCCTGCCTGATCCCAGCCCTGCCTGATCCAGCCCTGCCTGATCCCAGCCCTGCCTGATCCAGCCCTGCCTGATCCAGCCCTGCCTGATCCCAGCCCTGCCTGATCCAGCCCTGCCTGATCCCAGCCCTGCCTGATCCAGCCCTGCCTGATCCAGCCCTGCCTGATCCCAGCCCTGCCTGATCCAGCCCTGCCTGATCCCAGCCCTGCCTGATCCAGCCCTGCCTGATCCAGCCCTGCCTGATCCCAGCCCTGCCTGATCCAGCCCTGCCTGATCCCAGCCCTGCCTGATCCAGCCCTGCCTGATCCAGCCCTGCCTGATCCCAGCCCTGCCTGATCCAGCCCTGCCTGATCCCAGCCCTGCCTGATCCAGCCCTGCCTGATCCAGCCCTGCCTGATCCCAGCCCTGCCTGATCCAGCCCTGCCTGATCCCAGCCCTGCCTGATCCAGCCCTGCCTGATCCAGCCCTGCCTGATCCCAGCCCTGCCTGATCCAGCCCTGCCTGATCCAGCCCTGCCTGATCCCAGCCCTGCCTGATCCAGCCCTGCCTGATCCAGCCCCCTGTGATCCCAGCCCTGCCTGATCCCAGCTCTGTGTGATCCCAGCCCTGCCTGATCCCAGCCCTGCCTGATCCAGCCCTGCCTGATCCAGCCCTGTGTGATCCCAGCCCTGCCTGATCCCAGCCCTGCCTGATCCAGCCCTGCCTGATCCAGCCCTGTGTGATCCCAGCCCTGCCTGATCCCAGCTCTGTGTGATCCCAGCCCTGCCTGATCCCAGCCCTGCCTGATCCCAGCCCTGACTGATCCAGCCCTGCCTGATCCAAGCCTTCCCTGTCACTCTCACCCCAGCAGCCTTGTTCTTTCCTGGAGCCAGGGCAGGAATCCAGTTTTGTGCACACTGTGCCCAGAAGAATAAACCAGAACTGGACATGAACAGGCTCCTTCCAGCCCCTCGCTGCTCCCACCCAGGTGCTGCCCCTCTGGTGATGCACATGCCCAGCATCCCTCAGCCCAAATTCTCTTCTGCTTTCATTCCTCTTAGCAACCTCAGAAATCCCTTCAAAGCAGAAAATGCTCCTTTCTCCCAAAGCACTTCCAGCAGGGACTGCAGAGACAGTGCACAGTGCCTGCCTGCTCCAGCAGGAATTCCCTCACTTGCAGCCTGTGTATTTAATAAACTAATCCATGGATGACATTTCCCATTTAAATGAACAAGATTATGCAGCTAAACAATATTTTGCAACCAAAATGGCCAATAAATCATGCCTTTGGAAGTGCTAATGGTGCTCACATTTATTCCTATTAATGCTTCCTGGTTTTGAAAGCTGGGCCAATTCCAGAGATAATGTATTACAAACTTTCCTGCTGAAGGATTTGGGTTCCTCTAGGCTCCATTCCAGTTATAACTGGCAGCTAATACTTTCACACATTCACAAATCCCCAGCCCCTCCCCACAAGCAGAAGGGAGAGGAGAGGTTTTGGCTTGGGTCAGCACATTTGGGAGTGTTGCAGAAACGAATGGGAAGTGATGCAGCTCTCTTTGAACACTGGGCTCTTCATGAACGCCTGCTCAGCACCTTCTCCCCTCAGCCAGGCAGCCCCACCCACCTGCACACCTATGGGACGCCCCCAAAACCCCAAAAATTAATGGACAGGCGTGCAGCATTCCAGGTTTTCTTGTTCAGCAGAGCAGCCCTGCAAAAGGCCTGGGGGTGATGCTCCATGGAAACCTCAACAAGAGCCAGTGGTGTTGCCTGGCAGCCCAGAAACCCCACCCCGAGTCCTGGGCTGATCTCAGCCTGGGCAGCAGGTTGGGGGGGGTGGGAGGGGGAGGAAATTCTGCTCTGAGATCCCACCTGGAACCCTGCAAACAGTTCTGGTGCTCCCAGCTAAGGACAGGGAGCTGCTGGAGCAAGTCCAGACACAAAGTTCCCAAGGGCACTGGAGCATCTCCCCTATGGAGCCAGGCTGGGAGGGCTGGGAATGCTCATCCTGGAGAAGAAAAGATTGTGTGGAGACCTCACAGCACCTTCCAAGATCTGAAGGGGCTACAGGGAACTGGAGAGGGGCTCTGGATCAGGAACTGGAGTGCCAGGACAAGGGGGAATGGCTTCAAACGGAAAGAGGGAAGGTGTAGATGGGATATTGGGAAGAAATTCTTCCCTGTGAGGGTGGTGAGCCACTGGCACAGGGTGCCCAGAGAAGCTGTGGATGCCCCTGGATCCCTGGAAGTGTCCAAGGCCAGGCTGGACAGGGCTTGGGGCCACCTGGAATAGTGGAAGTTGTCCCTGCCATGGCAGGGGGTGGCACTGGATGAGCTTTTAGATCCCGTCCAACCGAAACCATTCCATGATTTTGTGATTTTATGATCCTAAAAAACACAGCTGCCCAGCATCCAGGCCATGTCTGCAACAGGCACAGGGGTGGGGGGGAAACGGGCACAGGCTGGAATTGCATTTTCCTGGAAGTGCAAACCCCCTGGTTCCAGGCAAACCCAGCCAGAGCGAGGGATGCTGCTGATATTTGGGGTTTGCTGAGGGTGATGTGGGAATTGAAAGTGGAAAGAGACAAACAGGCCCTTAGGTTGAGGACAGCAAATAATTTGTTGATTCCTTACTCGAGTCAACCAAATACCACAAAATACCTTAAATCACCCCAAAATAAAAACTTTGGAAATCGCTGCATCTCGGCTACTGAGCCCATTCAGAAGAGACTTCAAGCACCAGGGAGAGATCATTAGATGCACCCAGGAATCTCTCCACAGTGATATTATGGGATAGCAGCTCTGCAGGGTGCAGGAGAGGATGTTATTCCCTAATGACTCACAACAAATTGCTCAGAAAAGCTGCTCCAGTTTCCCAACCCAACTCCTCACTTCTCAAAACCAGATTCAGCACACACTGTGCTTTGTAAAAGCCTTCCCTGCTCCGTCTGACAACACCTATAGCCCAGACCCTCAGCATCTTTCAGAAGTTATTTCTGGAAATGTTGAATCTCATAAGAGCAATAAAAGGAAAATATTGTTGTAGCCAAAATAAATGTCTCTTTGGATCCCGTTTAAAAAGTACCGGGATGTTTGTGTGAGCTGAAGTGCTCAGCTGTTGGGAGATATCGAGGGGCAGGGTAAATTTATAAAGAGCTCACAGTTGATTTGTCTGCTTAAGGGAAATGCTCGGGGAGATAAAAGTCTGAATTCTGATTCTTTTCGCAGTCAAATCAGAACCCTGTTCTCTCCTCAAGCAAAGCATGAAATCCAAACCAACAGCTGAAGAAAAGCCTCAGCACTGCGGGTTTTGATCGCGTTGTTAAAGGCTGAGGCGACGTCGCTCACGAGGGCAGGCAGGGAAAGCTCTCAGCAGACTCCCCGTGGCACCCCAGAAATGTGGGCACGGAGATGTGACACCCAACGAGGATGTGCAAAAATATGAATAAAAATATTCACAGTTCAAGCAAAAGCGTCTGAGGAAAACATGTTTTCCAGGGTTCCACTAAAAATAATCTGGGTTTCCAAAAAAATCTCTCAGGCTTTCTGTCACTGTGTCTGCGTGAAGACATCCAAAAGCAGGGGTCTGGTCTGTGAAGGGCCAGTGAGATCCAGACCAGAAAAACCCTTATCTCATCCCAGATCTGACGGCCTGACTGGGCACTAGAAAATAAATATTTCTCAGGTCGAGTGTCCCTTTTGGTGTGGGAGGGGAGCTCCTGGGCAGGGCTGGATGGGGCTGACAGCAGGGAAACAAGGTCTGCTTACCAAAGTGGAATCAATTCTCTTTCCAAAGAGCCTTTATACCTGCTGCTGCCCTCTAAAAGAATAAAAAAAGGGGGATGCAAGACGCATTTAAGACTGCAACCAGTGCAGTTTCACTTGTTTTGTCTGAACTAATTCCTGCTCAGATCCGGACCGACAGCACTGCAAACTCGCTCCCTTTGCCTTTTGTTTGCAAGGCTTGGCACACAGACCTGGAAACCGCAAGATCCACTTTATTTTTTCCTTACCCAGATGATAAAATCGATTATCCCTAGAAATATAACATCGGGGTTCGGGGATTTTTAAATTTTTTTTTTTTTTTTTTTTTTTTTAATTTTTAGGAGAAACAACAAGCCTGTTCCTCGGCAGGGAGCGCCGTGCCGGAACAGTGGGATGATTGTTGGAGGAGTGAATCTGGTTTTCATTAGAGGGAAGTGATGGGTCCGGTTTCTGCCCGGGACTGTTTGCTCGCATCTCTGTTTGTGTTCTGCCTTGGCAGTTAACCCTTTCCCCATGGCAGCCCAGCCTGCCCAGCCAGATCCCACCCACCTGGTGCCGCAGGGATAACGGGATCCTTCCAGTGGGATCGCTACAGGGGTAATGGGACTGCTCCGGGGATAAGGGATTGCTCCAGTGGGGTTGCTCAGGGAATAATGGGATTGCTCCAGGAGTACTGGGAATGCTCCGGGGGTAATGGGATCACTCCAGGGATAACAGGATTGCTCAGGGAATAACGGGATCACTCCAGGAGTAATGGGATTGCTCTGGGGGTAATGGGATTGCTCCAAAGGAATAGCTCCAGGGATAATGGGATCGCTCCGGGGATAAGGGATCACTCAGGGGATAAGGGATCACTCCAGTGGGATCACTCCAGGGATAATGGGATCATTCTGGGAATATTGGAATCGCTCCAGGGGTAATGGGATCACTCTGGGAATAATGGGATCGCTCCAGGAGTACTGGGAATGCTCCAGGGGTAATGGGATCACTCCAGGGATCATGGGATTGCTCCACGGATAATGGGATCGCTCCAGGGATAAGGGATTGCACCGGGGATAAGAGATTGCTCTGGAGGTAATGGGATCACTTCAGGGATAAGGGATTGCTCTGGGGATAAGAGATCACTCCAATGGGATTGCTCCAGGGATAATGGTATCGCTCCAGGGAAGATGGGATTGCTCCAGGGATAATGGGATCACTGCAGAGATAATGGGATCGCTCTGGGGGTAATGGGATCACTCCAGGGATAAGGGATCACTCCAAGGAAAATGGGATCGCTCTGGGGATAAGGGATCACTCCAGTGGGATCGCTCCAGGAATAATGGGATTGCTCCAGGAGTACTGGGAACGCTCCGGGGGGTAATGGGATCGCTCCAGGGATAATGGGATCACTCCAGGGATAAGGGATCACTCCAATGGGATCACTCCAGGGATAAAGGATCACTCCAGGGATAGTGGGATTGCTCCAGGGAAAATAGGATCACTCCAGGCCGGGCAGAGCACCATGGAATTACTGCAGTACTCCTGGCAGCCAAGCTGAGCAGGGAGGGAATCTCTTGTCTTCAGTCTCTGAGTTGGAAGATGCTCAGAGATTGTTTATGAGGGCTGGAGAGGCTTTCACCTCCTTTTTGGGTTTCACCCCCAAACCCCCCAAACCCTGTATTTATGTCTCTGTAAATTGTCTGGAAGCTCCATGTACCAAGGAATACCTGCAGGAGCAGGCGTCCCTCTGGGGAGTTCAGCACCTGGGGAGGCTGCCAGGAGTGACCCAAGCAGGAGGAGACACGAGGCATGTGCCCCGTGCTGCCTCCACATCCCAAAAAACCTCACACACTCCGTGGCAGGGAGTCACTTTGTGCATTGTTAGCTTCTAGTTTAACACACTAATGTAAATCACATATTTGCTGATTTTATATGAACACAATGTGTGTATTATTGGTCTGTTTATACATCAGTAAACTGTTATTCTGTGTTCAGTCCAGAAACAATAAAATCCCACAGCTACACGATGGCAAAGAACCACTGGATTCGTTTCACTGCCTTTTATTCCCAGGTTTCTGTGGATTACCTGGTAAACTCTGCAATGTGTGCACTACTCAGAGCTACCAGCTTCCTCTGGGAATGTTTCTGGATTTACAGATGCTTTGCTCTCAGCAAGGGAAGATCTCATTTATCCACCCCAAGCACTGCCCAAGCTCTTGGGTTTCCAAAGCAAAAAGGGGTTTTTAGGCATTGCAGGACATGGAATGTTTTCTGATGCTGTTCTTCATTCCTTAAAAGCCAGCGAGCCAATGACCCCCTCAGCAGGGTCTGAACCCACCAGGCCCTGAAGGGAGGGATAAAATCTCATTAAAAATGGTAATTGGGTACCAGCCTATGGATTTTTCAAAGTGCATCCTGCAGGAGCAGCCAAAGTGAATATGAACAGGAATATGGATCTATTTGGCCACGTTTCCATGTGCTGTGGGGCTTCCAGGATAATGTCAGCAAGGCAGAACACCCGGAGCTGGGTACAAAGCCTGAAAACTTTCTTCATGGGAGCTTTATGAGTAACATCCCACCTTTCCCCAGCCCTGTTCACACCAAGCCCCACCAGGCCAGGGCAAAACTGGTGTTTTGAAACAGGAAACTCGTGGATTCATTTCCTTCAGAGACCCTGGATCCAGTGCCAGTCCCTGGGAGGGATGGGAGCTCTGAGGACAGTCAGGGAAGTGAATCCCAGGGATGATTCCTACAGCTCCTGGCTGTGCCTGGGCAGCCCTGGGCACCAACCCCACAGCTCTGGGAACCAACTCCACAGCTCTGGGAACCAACCCTCTGCTCTGGGCACAAACCCCTCTGCTCTGGGCACAAACCCTGCTGCTCTGGGCACAAACCCCTCTGCTCTGGGCACAAACCCTGCTGCTCTGGGCACAAACCCCACTGCTCTGTGCACAAACCCCACTGCTCTGGGCACCAACCCCACAGCTCTGGGCACCAACCCCACAGCTCTGGGAACCAACCCCACAGCTCTGGGCACAAACCCCTCTGCTTTGGGCACAAACCCTGCTGCTCTGGGCACCAACCCCACAGCTCTGGGCACAAACTCCTCTGCTCTGGGCACTCTGCAGAGACAAAGCAGGTCCAGACTCTGCCAAGGGGAATTCAGGGTCCAATCCCCTTTTCTGCAGGAAATTCACTGCACACCCACTGCAAGGGCAGGGAAATTGTGGATGGGGTGCATGGAGCTGTTGGAGCGAGTCCAGAGGAGGGACCAAGATGGTGAGAGGAATGGAGCAGCTCTGCTGGGAGAAAAAAACTGAAGGTTTTGGGATTATTCAGCCTTGGAGAGGAGAAACTTTGGGGTGACCTAATTGTGGCCTTCCAGTGCCTGAAGGAAGAACAAGAAAGAGGGAGGGAGACTGTTTACAAGGGCCTGGAGTGACAGGAAAAGGGGGAATGGATTCAAGCTGAAAGAGGGGGAGTTTAGGTTGGATATTGGGAAGAAATTCTTCCCTGTGAGGCTGGGGAGACCCTGGCACAGGGTGCCCAGAGAAGCTGTGGCTGCCCCTGGGTCCCTGGAAGCATCCAAGGCCAGGCTGGACAGATCACCCTGGGATAGTGGAAGGTGTCCCTGCCCATAGCAGGGATGGGTCTGGATGAGTTTTAAGGTCCCTCCCAACCCAAACCATTCTGGGATTCCATGAAATAAGAAAAGCAGGTGAGGTTGTCAGTGACAGTGTAAGGGCTGGCACAGACTTTGGGTCCAGAATATGAGAGACCCAAAAAAAACCTGCAGTTGGTGTCTGACCTGAAGTACCAGAATTGGACACAACCTGTACACAGTGCCCAGGCTTTGGTTAGGTTTGATCCACCTCCAGAGTGAACTAGGATAAAAGGTTTGCCTGAAATGAGATCTCTCCTCTAAGGCATCACGGAGCAAACCCCCTCTCAAAGCAGATTTTAGATATAAACTGACCCACTTCACTCCCTCCCCGAGCTCCCAACCAGCTCTGAGCAGATCTGCCCCACTGCCTTGCCCTTCACTCTATTCCTGATCAGGAGAAACAGAGGAAACCCCTCCAAGGCCCTGACCCCTCTGATGGCACCACCACCACATCCCCAGAGCACAGATCTGACCAAATAAATAGATGGAAAAATGACCCTGCCAGGAGGCTTCCTGGTTAGATGAAGCCCCAGATATTGTTAGTCAGCCACTAGGCTGAGACATCACAATATAAAGGAGATTAAAAGAAACTGTCACCACCTATTGCTAAAATTGTCTTCCACCTCCTGTTTCAGCCAGTCTGCATGTCACTGCTTCTTTGGAGGGAATTATCTTGGAAAGAAAATCCTGCTCTTCCTTTTCTTGGAAGGGAAACCTCTCAGACACTCCCTCCCTTTTTGTGGAGCACATTCTTGCAGATGTTTGCCACAAAGGAACACCGAGGGCACAGCAGCCAAAGGGACTTTATTTGTGTCCCTGCCCTCAGCCCCATGCCCAGCTCGTGTTTAGCTCAACCACACGTGCCAGGGCGTAAAGGATTCCTGGTGCTGATGCCTCAGGTTTTAACTTTTCTATTTTTCAAACCCTGCAGTGCCCAGTGTGTGACTCTGGAGTTGCCTGTTCCCTGTTCAGTGCTGCTCTCTGTGCTGGGCACACACAACAAAGCCTCTCCGGGGCTGCTCTCCAAGGANGCTCATTTAGGAATGTATTCATTAAGGGCCTGATTGACACGGCCAGAACCAGGGGGTTAAATTGGAGCCGGAGCGGGGGCCGGGGCGCTGGGAGCCGCGAGCGTTGAGCTGCAGCAATCTCACCTCGCTGGGGTTTATCTCCGCCAGCCGGATAATTTATCCTCCTCACGGCAAGACAAAAAAAAAAAGGGAACTTGGCAGAGGGGGCAAGACAAAAGTCTACATTTTGTAGCTGCTAAGTGCTAATGTTTCTGAAGATAATTTTTTTTTTTTTTTGTGAAAGGTTTTTAAACAGCCCCTGTCAGCCAAGTTGTATTTTGTTATTTCAAAGTGACTGTGGGAGTCTAATCCAGTTCAAGCCCTTTGTAAATTTTAATGGAAATGCTCATACACAAAGGACAAAAAAAAAAAATTGTTTAGCTGCTGTTAGATATTCAGGAAATCTAAATCTAATTTGCCCTCCTAATCAGCGCTTCGATCTCAGCAGTGCCTGTTGTTTCTCTGTTTCCTTATTGCAATTTCAACTGCAGCATCTATTTTCCATCAAAATACAGTTCTGTATAGACAATTCTACACTGAGCTCAAAATACAGTTTTAACCACAGGGAAAAAAAAGGGAGATTTTCTTGAAAAACAAATCCATGGTAATATTGCTTTGACTTAGAACTGTGGGCAAGCGTGGAATAATAAAAAAAAAAAGGATTATATCCATCAACAACAAAGTGGCCTTTTGTTTCTACACTTAGGGGGGATGATAAACATCTGCAGATCAAGCCACAGCCTACCTGAAACAGGTGTGCAAAGGCCCTTTTTCAGTGGGAAAGGAGGAATGAGAGCTGATGGCTTCTGCCCAGCAAAGACGAGGACCTGGGCAGAGCTGCCCTGAGAGGCCATCACTGTCCCATCCATGGAACAGCAGGGCCTGAAGAAATTCCAGGGAAGAAATGTGAATGCTTACATGGAATAAATTCTCAGAGGTCCAAACTAAACACAATTCCTGGGCCAAAATCCAGGCAGAAGCTGAGGGGAAGGGAAGGACAGGGCCCATCGGGGTCAGGAACAGAAGAGTCTCGCCCTACAATCCTCTGCTCCCACTGCCCTGACTCGAGGCTGCAGAAATTTTGAGCCTCACTAATTATGGATAATCCTACAAAAAATGAAGCTCATCAGGAAACCAGACAGAGGACCCCCTTCATCGCCCAGCTTGGAAGGCTGAGCAGACTGCAAGGTGCATGAGGAGACACAGGATGAGGTGTTCTGTCCATCCTCTGGTTTATACAGAGCTTTAGTCAAACTTTCTATAGTTTGCCAGCAACGCAGCAAACTTAAACAGTAACTGTAACCTGACTAAAATTGTGAGTTATTAAAATAATCCCACAGCAGGGAAGCAAGCTGAGGGATGAGGCCACAGCTGAAGATGTCTTTGGTTGGGTTTTAGTTTGGGTTAGGAGCTAAATTTCATAGTAAAAGAAAAATCACAGCTCTTAAAGGAAGCAGATGAGGAAAAGGGATGGGGAGCCTGAAGCCACTGGTACTCTGGATTGCCATACACAGAGAATTCCTCAAAAACCTGTGCAACAAACTCTGGAAACAAGCCCACAGTTTGGCTTGAGAGAAATTTTTCCCCAAACCAAACACTGTTCATTTACCTGAAGTGCATTCCCGAGCAATCACCAGCCCACAGACCTTAACCTATTTCTGAGGCAATAATGGAATTAGATTTGAATCAAAGTTCAGCGCCTTTGATAAGTCTGTGCTCTCACTTTGCCCCGGGCAATACTGTGCCTCTTATTAAAGCCTTGTCCTGGTTCTGAGCTGATGAATCACTGCACAGATAGCAGTGGGGTTTAGGCAGACTCTGTTATCTGACCCAGTGTCCACGGGCAGGTTTCATTCTAACCACACGTGCAGCTGTGGGGCCAGATGTAAAGGTTGGTGCTGGTTCTCCCAGTGATCCCTGCAGGTTTCAGCTCTGCCTGCTGGGATATGGAGGAGAAAGGACCTGCAGAGGTCCTAGGGGTGCACCCAGAACTGTGCCCCGACACTGGGCACCCACTGCCCCAACTCCAGTCCTGACACTGGAGGAGGAATGAACCCCCAGAGTGTCCCCAGGAGCTCTCTGGATCCATCAGGGCTTCTGTGTTGAAAATTCTGCCAAGCTTGTGGTGGTATCGCTGCTTTTTTGATGCAGGTTTTTGCAATTTTCTAATTATCCTTTAAAAAGAAATCTTAAAAATGCATTTATAAAAGCCTGGAAAATTCTCTTGGGAGCTCTGCAATAGGAATGCACCAGAAGAAAATCCCCTGAGCTTGTTCACAGCATAAACACAGCCACACGCTGGGGGTTGCTGCAGTGAAATGGAAAATGTTTAAAGGAGGGGAAAAAAACCTTAGAAAATCTTCCGTATTTATTTAAAAATATTAGAGAATCACAGAATGGTTTGAGTTGGAAGGGAGCTTAAAGCTCATCCAGTTCCCCCCCCTGCCATGGGCAGGGACACCTCCCACTGTCCCACGGTGCTCCAAGCCCCATCCAACCTGGCCTTGGACACTTCCAGGGATGGGGCAGCCACCACCTTCCTGTGCCCCACCCTCACAGGAAAGAATTCCTTGCCAATATCCCATCCAAATTTCCCCCTTTTCAGCCTGAAAAATGATGAAACTGTTTCTGAGAACGTATAACTGATAAATTTAATTAATATCTTTCAGCTGCTTATGTTTAACTATTTCAGTGTACTGCCATGTAGGATCTTTCTTACTCCAAAATTCTGCATGATACATTTGCCCTCAAGAGAAAACAATTAATTTTAAAAATTGCAAACACTTTGTTTGAAAAAAAAAAAAAGATTATTTTGAGCTTCCTCATGACAGGACAACCCTCCCCTGCCTTCAGGATCAGATTATTAAATACTGGGATTCCCAAATGGCCCTTTGGGAAGGGTCAGGGCTGCCCATTCCTTGTTGGAGGAAGGACAGCTGGGTGGGGTGACAAAAACCAGGAAAAGGGACCCCACGGGCACAGAAAGCAACAACCCCATGGTAATAAACACAGAACTGCTGGGCCATAAACCCGACTGTGTGACAAAGAACCCCAGGACAAGTGAGGAGGGAACACTCCTTCGCTTCCCCATCCCTGCTATCACGAGAAAATGTCATATAAAGCAACTCTTGTTCGTGTCCTTTATCCTCAAATTTATAACTGTCTCCGACAGTGCAGTCAAGGGTGAAGGTTATTTGTGTCATACTTGCCAAGAAAGTGCCCCTTTCAACACTTAAGGAACACAGTCAAACTACAGATAAAGGAGCAGACAAAAAAGATTCTGTCTTTCCCAAGTATTATTTATCTCCTCTATGTTCTTTGTTTCCCTAATGGTGGAGATACCAGCCAGAGTGGGATTCACAGATGTAAATCCTTGAACCCAAGTGTGTAATTTAATTTTCTTTCATTTGGAGCTAATATCAGATGGGGATCCCGAGCTGAAGCTCACCCTTCTGAACTGCTCTGGTGTTCATTTTTTTTCTAAGAAATTGGTCTAAAGTTGATTCTTGGAAAATTAAGTCAAAAATAAAAAAAAATTAGGGGCAAAGTTTATGGTGAAATTCTCTATGGAAAGGACAGCTGGACCAGATATTGTTGGGGTTTTTCTTATTCAGATAAAGTTTGTCAATAAGAAAGAGTTGTTGTAACTCCCAGTGTGTTAAATAGAATATTTAAAGACACTGACTCTGCTTCCAAGGCACTTCCCATTTCCAGCCGTGGCCATTCAAATCCTGGCTTTGAAATGGCACCCAGGACCCTCTCCTGGTTGTCTCCTCTTTGTTATTCCCATGCCAGCCCCACCTGGGTGGAGGGATGAGCAGGAGCCCCGCGGGGCCCACGGAGGAGCCGCAGGAGCTCAGAGTCACAGCTCACCTCTTCCAGGGAATCACTGAATGGTTTGGGATGGAAGGGACATTAAAGGTCACCCAGTGCCACCCCTGCCATGGCAGGGACACCTCCCACTGTCCCAGGCTGCTCCCAGCCCCAATGTCCAGCCTGGCCTTGGGCACTGCCAGGGATCCAGGGGCAGCCACAGCTGCTCTGGGAATTCCAGCCCAGCCCCTTCCCACCCTCCCAGGGAACAATTCCTGCCCAATTTCCCATCCAGCCCTGCCCTCTGGCCCTGGGGAGCCATTCCCTGTGTCCTGTCCCTCCATGCCTTGTCCCCAGTCCCTCTCCAGCTCCCCTGGATCCCCTCTAGGTGCTGGAAGGAGCTCTGAGCTCTCCATGGATCCTTCTCCTCTCCAGGTAAGCACCCCCAGCTCCCCCAGCCTGGCCCAGCGGCAGAGCTGTTCCAGGGCTGTTTCACTCTGCATCAGATTGCCTGGCACAGCAAGGCTTTTACATCAAGATTAGATCATTTTTTCCCTCGTGCCACGGCCGTTTCTGAAGCGGTTCCCCGTGCTGGTGAGGGCCGGGCCGCGGGGAGCGATCCCTGTGCCCGCGCGGGGGCCGGGCCCTCTGCTAATAACACGGCTAAGACAGTTAATAAGGCTCCCGATGAATGATTAGGATGGATTTCTGCACCGCTAATTTCCGTAACTATCACTCTCTGAAAGACAGCTCCAGGGATTTCGGGCCCGGGGTGCCTCTGTCTCTGCGAACACAGAGCCGCTTTATCCGCCCGCGCTTCAAATTGGCGGATCCCCTTTCACTGCCCCAATGTGCTCTGCACTTTAAAATGATACAATATTTTGAAACATGCAACTGCTTTGCTGATACCGTCTGTGCCTAAAAGCCTCGGTGCAGCTCCAACAATGCCTCGGATCTCCTGCTTTGGGAGGTAACACAAAGCCTTGGCATCTTTGCTTTTTGGCCATCGTTCTGAGCCTTCAGGTGGGGATCTGCTGCCATGGGGAGAGCAGGGCTTTGCTCCCACCCCAGGGACCATTCCCACAGCCCCTAGAGTGGGGTCCATGGTTGCCATGTGGCTGTCACAGCTGGGCTGTGTCCCCATGTCACACTGTGGCAACGCCGACCCCTTTTCTGCCGCTCTTTGCATGAGGGGCTCGTTGGCTCTGAGATGGCACAGAGGGATCCTGAGCTGTGCTCCTCATCACCCACACACCTGAACAAGGAGCAAAACAGGTCTGGCTGTGGAAATTATTCTGCAAACAAACTCCACACAGATTGGCCAGGCAGAGGAGACAGGTTGTGTCAATGCAGAGCAGGAGAGATCCATGTTCCATCACACACATGCTCATTCCAGGCCCCCTCCTCACTAAAAAAGCTCCTTTTAGGCCAAAACAGACATTTTGACACAGTCCAATTTTGTGAACAACTTGTTGGACAGGTTTGTGGCTCACTCCACTGTAAGCCAAAAAAACTGAATTAATTTTTTACCATCTCCATTCAACCCACACGTGCAGACACTTTCACTCAGCCCTGATTTTGGGAGAACCTAAAGCTGAACCTGTCCCATAAATTTTCCTTTTCAAAGATCTTTCCTACATTACTGACCTCTTTGAAGCAGAATTCTCTGTAGTGGTCATCAACCCCCAAATTATTATTAGGAATTTAACCTGGGATTCTGGAGGCAAACCAAGAAAAAATCACCCGAAAGCCAATGACTGCATGAATTATTCCAAGTGCTACTGCTGGGTTCAAGCAGCCTTCGTGGATCCCAGGAAGAATTCAAGATTAAAACACCAAGTCATACTTGAAGGGGTGTTTATACACACAGATGACACTACGTGCAAGCTACTGATGTATTATATTAAACAAAGTGTATTTTCCTAAATTACTTATTGCCATTTCCCCACTCTGAGCTGGGACATGGCAGTGAAAATACCTGAGAGCTTGAGACAATGTCCAAGTTTCTGTCAGAACGGAATGTAATTAGTGCAAATTAAGCAGCATCCTGAGAAGGAGGAGGTCAGGGAGAACTGGCAGGGTTGAACTGGGTCATTACAAAGCATTTTTATAGCCAGGCAAGCAGGAGGGATCCCAAGTTACCTATTGCTGCTGTGTCTGAACTCCCCCTGCATCCCAGACCTGCTTTTCCACACAAATCAGGACCGGGATCTATCGATTTAATTGGCAGCAGCCAAAGAGCTGTGAATTAAAACTGTAAAAAATCAGCACAGTTGCTCTTTTCTTCTTTTGAATTTTCCGTTTTAAAAATGGGAGAAACAAAGTGGGCTCATCAAAACCCCGTGGGCTGTTGTCACATTTCTGTGCTGGGTTTTGTGGCACTTGATGGCTCAAGAGGAAAACCCTTAAAGCTCATTTATCCACAAATGGAATGTCCAAGTGAAGCACCACAAATTTACCCTAAACCCTCCACTCTTTGCCTTGTCTGCAGGCTTGGAAATGATGAACGCTCATGGGGACACCTTGATTGGCCTTCAGAGAGTTCCAAAATTTGCTTCAGAGATGATATCTGAATATTTAGGGTAGAATTACTGATTTTAGAGATATGTGTGTCTCTGTCTCTGGGGACACAGGTGTAACAGGGGGTGACACTGCAGGTACCAGCTGTTGGCCATCCCAGTTTTTTGGGTTAGGATTTCCATAAGAAAAGGCTCTGTGCTGCTACTTTTGTGTTATTTCCCAACATACTTTGCAGCCACATGAATTGTTTGGCACTCCAAGAAACCTCCTTTACAGTAATCCAGTCCTTAATGAGTTACACCCACAACATGCTGGTTTTGTAGGATCATCCTCCTGAGCATGTCCCACCATGCTGAGGTCTAAGGAAACAACTCCAAATTTCTGTCAGTGCAGCAAAACTCAGAGTTTGGTGTGTTCAGTGAACAGGGACCTTCTCACCTGCAGAGAAGCACCTCCCTGCAGATGAAATGGTGCTGGACCTTCTGTGCAACAACTGTCCCAGAGAAAAGCTCCTCAGTACTGGGATGGTCAGCCCAGGGGGGTGGTGGAGTCACCATCCCTGGATGTGTTTGAAAAGAGATTGGATGTGGCACTGGGGGCCAGGGTTTAGTTGAGGTGTTGGGGCAGGGGTTGGGCTCAGTGATCTTGGAGGTCTCTTCCAACCTGGTGATTCTGGGATTCTGTGATTCGGTGCACCAGGCATCCAGCCCATGGAATCACAGAATCACTGAGGGTGGAAAAGAGCTTCCAAAAGACCATCGAGTCCAACCTGTGCCTGATCCCCACCTCGTCACCAGCCCAGAGCACTGAGTGCCACATCCAGTCATTCCTTGAACTTCTCCAAGGATGGGGACTCCAGCACCTCCCTGGCAGCCCCTTACAAAGCCTGACTACCTTTTCCATGGAGAAATTTCTCCTGAAAATCTTGGACCAGAGTCAGTGAGATTCAGAGAGCATCGTTCTCCCAGGCCCATGTGAAATCTCTGGAAGTGGAAGCTGCTCTGGTTGGACTGGAAGCTGTTCTGAAGGCAACTGAAAGAATTTTGATGTTGATGCTGGAAAGGCCCTTCATGGTGGATAATGGCCCTGTCTGTTTCCTGCAGAAGAGCACAAGCACCAGGCTCTTCTCACAGGCCAGCAACAGCTTCTGTGAATGATTCCCTTCTGTCTTACTGGGATTTTACCTCTTGGGAAAGTTCCAGGGTGGGAGGGATGGAGATGAGGAAGAAAACTCTGAGCAACTCATGCTTCCCCTGCCTTCCTCCCCAGCAGCTGCTCAGCCCAGGATCTCTGTGCTATAGACTTTTTCCTGCCTCTGACAAAACACTAAAAAGCCCTCCAGCATGACAACAAAAAATAAATATCAAAAGAACATTTGAAGAGCTCAATAAATTGATCATATTCTGCTGAACCTTCACCCTTGTAACGATAGTACCATTTAAATGCTAATGTCATTTTTAAAAAAGTCAATTACAGGAGTTTTAAAGTAATGGAGTCAGCAGTCTCGATGTAAATCTGTTATATTAATCTGCTCCCTACACTGTATCCATGGGCACTGATGCATTCACCCCCTTTTCCCTGGAGGGAATGTTCCCTCGCAGTGGTACCAGTAATTGAATCAAGTTGATACAGACACCAAAAATATTGTAAGTCTTGTAGGTAATGAAAAGCATATGTTGATAAAGCCAGTTGCTGTAATTTTGGATAGAAGAGCACTGACATTTGGGAAGTTCAAAATTAGAATTAACCCCTAGATGATGAAGTGACCAGGAATTGTCTTTATGAACTCAGCTAATTTCATGAAGAAAAACTGCTTAAAATCTGCCATGAGACAGCTGAGATCCTCTACCTCCCATTTCCCTGCTTATCCCAATTAAATTCACTTCCATGAAGACTTCTGCAAAAATTTTTTTTCAAACTGGTTCAGACAAAACAAAACAGCATCAGAAAACCAACGTTGCTCAGGTTCAAATTCATTTCTGCACCTTTAGCAGGCCTAAAGAAGCTGGAATGTCACAGCAAAAGAGATGTTTGGGTTGTGCTGCTCAGGGAGGTAAATGGATGCAGCAGAAATCTCCAGATGCCAGTCTCTCCTCACCTCAGCAGATTTTGGGTGCAGTTTTAAACTGAACAGAATCAGAGAATCATCAAATCATTTAGGTTGGAAAAGACCTCCAAGATTACCAAGTCCAACCTTTGACTGATCTCCAATACCCAGTACACACAAATGGTGTTTAGAAGCATCAAATAAACCCAAACCAGAACAATTTATCATTTGAGGAGGGACTTTCGGTTGTGAACAAACTTGGATAAACCCCAGCATTTTGCAGTTCCTCTGATCACATTGGCCTATAATGAACCATTCAAGTTATTATTGCAGTGGGGTTCAAACAGATCCACAGCCTTCCCTACTCCCACAGCTCGTGAAATGTTTCTCACATTAAACAAGATTCATTTTGGTTCAGGGAAACAGGGGATGATGAACCCTTGGAGAGGGGCTGAACTCCCTGCCTGAGGTAAAATCACAAATATCTGCACCTACCTACCCCACATACAGAGAGGTGCCATCATTTGTGACAGAAAACAAAACCCGCTGAGAGCTCCCAGTCAGCCAGAGCTATCAGAAATAAAAGACTAAACAAACATATTTTTCTAAGTAGCAATAACAAGGGAATTGCATTCAGCACTGCTCTGAGGCAGAAAGAGAACTTCCAGATAAAATTGTCAAGGAATCCATTCCACTTGTCACATCAACACTGGGTTTGCTGGTAAGAAGGGGCTGATTAATGGTTCACCAAGATTTTCCTGTTTCTGCCTTTTGTGAATTGATTCTCAAGTGCAGGTCTAATAAAATTTCAGCCAATGTCACACACACATACCACAGAAATATTTCCAGTGCCATGGTAAATCCGAACTGTTTGGAGCAGGGCACTCTGGAGGATTTTGTTAACTCTGCCACAGTTCAGGGGTTAAAGGGACCCACAAATATGAAAACAAGGCTGGAGTTTAGCACAGAACTCAGGACACGTCTGACAGCATTTCCACATTCTCTGAGCTTCTGGAACTTCTCCTGAAATGCTGCAGAGAGTCTCTGGAGAGATCAATGCAGAATTTCGGAGAAGTTCTGTTACTACCAAAGCAGCCGACATCTCTTCCCTTGGCATTCCCATTCCTCATGGAGCACAGGGACAAAGGGGCTGGAATTCCCTGGCCCGGCTCCCACTGCACTGATGTCATGGTGCCATCCCTCCTCTGGGAGAGTCCTGGATATAACCAGGAACATGGGATCATCCAACAAGGCAAAACCTCCCTGTTAGTAATGCTGCTGATGATGTTGGTATGAGAAAAGTGATGGTTTCTCAACAGCATTTGGAGGAATTGAATAAAGTGACTCACAAGGCAGCATTTTGCTACTTCCAGACAAATCTTCCCATTAAATCTTTTGCTGTTTGGGCAGAATTGAAAATCTCCATTCTGACACAAAACCGAGCTGTTTGAGCCCTAAAACTTCCTAAAAAGGACTTTTTTTTTTTTT